>VZRV01009523.1:346521-884814 GCA_013398115.1 Falcunculus frontatus | reverse complement strand
TGGGGTTAAACCATGACAATTACATATTAATGAATTGTACTGAAACTTTTCATAAGTCCTTGATGAGAGATCTGACTGCTTCACTTGGCTTTATTCTAGCAAAATTACCATTTTGAAATAGTTCATTCAAAACCTTTTCTGAATTTTTTACAGCAGTCACACAGAGCAGACAGTTCAGCTCAGTGGAACCTGGCTCAAGGTGCTGATGCCCACTTGCTGGCCCAAACTACTAATGAGAGTCTCTTCCTCACAGTGCCTAGAGATCAGCTGCAATTCATGTAAACCCCATACTCAGTAACAGCTGTGTCCAGAAACAGTTGTGTCCAGTGTCCTCAGCTAACAGCCGTACAAAATGTCTTGGTATTTCATGTTCAATGTGAGCACGAAAAAAATATGGAATAAAGCTGTAAAGTCATAATAATGCAGAACAGTGAAACTGGTTAAATTTTGTCAGTTATCTGGAGTGATCTAATTATTTCTGTAAAGAAATCGAACCCTTGAAAAACACTTCTCATCAGACCTTTAAGAGAGAGACCAGTAGAGAATAAATCCCCAGCCCATATAGAATATTTCAGCCATGAAGGGTGAGTATTATGTTTCTTTCATGAGTATAAAAGCTCCATAAGTCATGACTGCGAAGGCATGAAAGAATTATGAAGGTCTTTTGCTTTAGTAAAAGAAGCAGGATCAGCATTTGTACACAGGACCTTCTATTTATTCTACCTATGTCTTGATCTGTTCATTTAAAATTGTTTAAATCTGTCAGTTCTACTAGTAAAGAAATGATCATAGAGAGAAACAGATCAAATTCATTAGAAACACACAAAATGGGTTTATACAGGTGATCATAAATTATGTTGATTTCTGCAAATGGTTCTCAATTCCATATTTCAAAGAATGGCAGGCATTCACAAGACTGTCTTGTTTCATTCACTGCAGCTCTTTTGCACCAAATGAGACAGGGGACCTCAGAAAATAAATAATTGTGAGACTGTGCCATCAGGATTGGAGATTGCAGAAAAACAAGAGCTTTTGTCTTCAGAAAGTCTATTTCGTCTTTAGTTCTTATAGTGAATCAGATAGAGCAAATAACAGTGCCTTTCTGAGAATAAAATGTTACGAACTGTGTCAACTGAAAGAAAAATACTGTAAAGGTACGTTTAGGGCTGGGTCCCCAACACTTTCCATGATAATGCAAGGTCTCCTGTGGTCTCATGGCAGCTGCAGTTTCAAGGTTCCTCAAACCCTTCCCTTCCATGCTCTCTTTTCAGAGTCCCCTTCCAGTCTGGCAAGGATGTGGGCACACCCCAACAGACCCTGATTTTCCCTGTACTTCATTGACCTGCTGGCTGGAGTGATGGGATTCTGTTGACCTCCTTCTTTCCATTCTTCTCACCAAAAATCTTGAAGTTCATCTTTTGCCACAGAAAACTTTCTAGCAGGCATATTTTTCATCTCCAAAGTTTGTACCAGAGTCTACCCAGATGTAAGAGGGAAGATACATCAAAGTAATGAGGCAAGACAAGGAAAGAAGAGCGGGGGAAGTGAAGACCATGCCATTACAAGGCCAATAAAGAAGTCCCTGAAAAGTTTTAAAAGTAGAAAAATGGTTTTGCTGCATCTATGCTTCCATGTTTCATCAGACATAACCAAATAAATTTCAATGAGACACTAGATGGAACACTTTTGCCTCTAACATTTTTTAAATTTTCGTACTAGCTCTGGTTGCCATATCCCTTTAAGAATAATTTTTAAGCTGTTGGGTTTTGATATTAGGTTGAAATGCAGTCATGGCAAGCCCTTTTCTTCTCTTCTAACTCTCCAGATGACCTGAACTTAGGCCAACTCAATGCTTTTAATGGGTTTATTGTTTTTTACAGATGTTTCCAGCCACCCATCTAACCATTCTGTCCTAGTGAAAAAATGAAAATATCTGTTTAACAGGAGGATGAAATGTCACCACAGTCCCTGTAGGAAATGGCACTCGCTGTCCTCTTCCAACTAAGCATATGCCCTGTGAGAAGGAAGTATCGTTCCGCCTATCCATCTATAGACTCTACTCCCTGAAGAAAGATGACAATAAAAAAATCTTTTGCAGAGAATTTCCACTGTTGATGCTCTAAAAACGTTGTGCTGCCAAGATGACACCAGAACACAGACATTAATTACCTTATTATTTGATTTTCTTCATCCTTGGCGTCTTCCCATCCAACTTTAAATTCTGCTCAAGTCTAATCCAAGACTGACATCAGGCTGGCTTATTAGCTTTCAATAAGTGTGAATCCCTCTTTACATGAGACAAGCCTAAGGAACTGTAATAGACAGTCAGACACTGCTTGTTCTTCTTCACCCTGCCCCCAAAACAGCTCCAGGGAGAAGTCCAGTATAATGACAAGTGAAGGTGACATGCACTTGTGTGAACATAAGCTTTTCAGATGCCTGCCGATTTTGCGATCAATTAAGTTGTTTAAGGAGAAGAATCTATTTGAAGAACCCCATTTGATGCCAGTACCTCTTGTGCAGAATTGACTCTACTTCTTCACCCCATCCTACAGAGACAGATCACTGAAAACAATGATCACATGCCAAGTTGGATGGCTTTGTCTCCTTCCTCTTTCTCAGAAGCCGTTCCATATAATAGTGTTTGTCATTAAAAGGAAGTTGTTTTATTTGTTTAATTGGGTTATTGTTCTCCAAGAACTTCAAGGAAGCAAAAAAGAACCACTGAAAATATTTTCTAAAAATTCAGAACTGTTTTGGTTCTATGAGCATCATCCGTAAGTGCAATTTACCTCCTGAACTGAATCTTCCAGCCTGTCAACCAGTTTTAAAGCACACAATTATACTAGTTCATGAAAAAAAATAACACAGGCAATCCAGATTTCAGATAGAGGATGAGGTGCATACTGTTAGCAGCATAAGAATGAACAAAGTCCTTTAAAATGCCTTTTAAACTCAATCAGATGCAACCAAAGCCCAGGAAAACATGTCCAGTCCACCCACAACTCATTTAGCACAAATCCTGACACACAGGAAAATATCACTGATGGATTACAGGTAAACAATATGATTAAATTTGGTCTCAAAACAAGGGAAGTCTTCAAGTAGCCAGAGGAAAGATTAGAGACATGCAAGTGAGGCATCAGTTAGAAACTGAAACCAGATAATTAAAAGCTGATCCAGAAACAAAAGGTACATCGTTCAGATTATAAAATAAATAAATATTTATATATCCCCAAAGGCTCATCTAGAAGAATGGTTATTGACAGAGATGGCCAAATAATACTTCAGAAACTCTGGGTTGGGAGTCCATTGCTATGAAAACTTCCTGAGACATTCCTTCCATGTACCATTTATGGCAGAAAGAGTTGCTCTAAACAAAGCTAAATCTGTCCTGAGCCTTTTTGGTGTATGCTGAAGGCCAAAGAAACTCTGATCTAACTAGTGCTCTGTTCCTAGCAATGCCTGTGGGCTCTGGGAAGCTGTGAAACACTGGAGCAGAGCAGATTTGGCTGATGCCTCTCCTTTTTTCAAGGGTAGCCTCCCTTCAAAGGAATGAGAAGAAGGCCAGTCTGGCAGTGCAGTGACACTTGGCAGTGCCTCCTGTGGGTTCTTGATGGCCAGCAGGCTTCAGCCACCAATGATAATATGGTAAATTCACTCCTTGTCACATGGCATTTTCAGATAGCTCTAAAGTCTGTTTCAAGGATACAAGCCATATAAAGAAGTATTTTAAAGGTAAGAAGGTCTGAAGCTCTGAGGTATTTTTGACTCACTGTGATAAGGTGATCTCCAGTCCCTGTTTCACGCTTTGTTTGCCTCATACACTACAGCATTTATGGCTAAAAAGACATCTAAGTACATTTTCTTTGCTTGGTTTATCTGTTGATCATCTGCCTAGTTGCTCCTAAGTTCTGAAATGGGCTGTAGGGACACAGTCCTGTTGCTATACCGTAGCACCACTGAGAGCTGCAAAACCACATCCTAGCAAAATATGCAGAGGCTCTGCTTGTGTTTCTCTCCCTGCAGTGCCTATGGCTTGCATGCCTCTTCCTGGAGAGGAAGGGAGCTTAACACCTTTCAGGATCCTGACACATACAGCTACAACAGGAATGCTAAATGTTTGCAAACCTTACTCTTGGGCTCACTGTTAAACAACAGCCACCATACGAAGTGTTACAAATCTCTTACAGACTCAGAAATCTCTGGTGATTTTAAAATATTTTCTAAGGTTCCTCCATGTTTTTCCTTCTTGCTGGCAGAGGTTGAAAAGCCAGATGCCTGGCAGGAATGACCACAATGGCAGGGAGAGCTCCTGTTCTTTGATCCAGTTTGCTGCAATTGACTGACGAGGGTCTTGGATTTGTTTGTTGTTTTTTGAGTTTTCACTATAGTCTTTCCACGATGCTACCAGACTGAAAAATTTTATACTGAACACAGATGCTCATGTATTTTTAGCAGAAAATTAATTAATTGATATGGTTTATGTAAATTTAGAAACTGTTTGGAAGGCTTCATTCTCAGTGCAATATTCAATATTTGCTTAATATCTTGTCAGACAGTAATTATATTCCCAGTTAGGAATTTATACTCAACTGTAGCAAAATGGTTCTTACTATTAATTCTGCCAGAAACAGGGAAAGATTAACTGTACTATGCCTGGAATAGATTATTTAGCATTGCAGAGGCTATTAGTATGAAAATGTATGCATCCTCTGAAAAATGTGTGGAGTAAAAAGGATTGTAATTCCATTAAGCATAATAAGATGAAACTAGTTTAAGGAAGGAAAAAAAAAATAAGAAGGAAATAAGGCCTTTAACTAGTGACTAATAAAAATTAAAACCATAAACAGATTTTTTTTTATTTTTAGAGACAAGATAATAATTTTTAAAAAGTCATCTTGACCACTATTCCGATGCTGTAGAATATTTTTAATCTGGTCTATAACTATTCTAGTGACATGATCTTCAACACCTGTAACTGGCCTATATTATAATAACTTGTACCAAATCAGTTGCATATTCCCTGTCAGGGATAACCCAGAGGTCTATCTAGTTATACAGGTTCAAAATCTCTGAATATTTTGTTTCCAGGCCTGTGTTATTGCAGGTGTTCTAGAGTCAAAGTTCACTGTAGTTCTGCAATTGGTTCATCACTCCTATGGTATTCTTTATTGTGGAAACATAAATAATCCTGGCTGCTGTACACTTCCCACTCAGTTAATATGAACTTTTCCTAATCAGAAGTAGAAATGAGAAAACAGATACCAAAACCCCAAATTGTTTGTCTAGTCTTCTGCAGATACAAACCAAATAAATCAAATAATTTAAGGGCCTTTAAGAAGATATTTTGCCGATTCAAACCACTCATTTGTTTCTTTCTCTTTTGCTTTTAAAAGCCCATAAAAACTATTATGCTTGAGCAGTACAGGATTTGTGCAGCTGCACAGCTCACATGAAATTATATACTTAACCCAGCTTCCCTTCCCAACTCACTGCATGAGAGTTAATTCCATCATAACTTCTCCTGTACATCATTAAAACAGTATAGCTGATCTCCAAACTGGCACATCAATTAATGTTTACAACTGCCAAAAAATGAACTGTAGATTTAATTCACACAGTAAAATGGAATAAGCACAGACCAGGGAACTGTGATATTCCAGTATACTTCTGACACTCCTATTACGATTTTTGTGCAAGTTCACTTAATACATTTTATTTGTTCATACCTATAATAAGGAAAAAACCCGACTGTCGAGGTTGTCTTATTCCAGTGTTCTGTGCTCCAGAGTGCCATTCCTCTATATCAGCAGGCAAATGCATCTCGTCCTTGTCTGTGTAATCTGTCATTTTATTTTGACTCATTTGTCTCTGCCTTTGCTTTGAAAGACAATGTCCTTTTAATCACACTCTCCTGCAACAAGCTTTCCAGTAAGAAATTCTTAAAGCTTTGAAAAGCTAGTTAAATACTGCCACCCCATAATACCTCTCAGCTTCAGTGGTCTGATTTTGGTTTCCATAAACTCTGTGGCAAAACTTATTTTCTGTGAAAGAAAGACCTTTTTATGCTCTTAGGGTGTATCCAGTGACATGATGGATTAGATACCCACATCTGCAGCTGTCTCCAGAAGAGCCAATAAATCTACGAAGCACAATGTGGCACAGGGCTAAAATAAAAGCCAGAAGTGCTACAGCTGCCTTTTTCTAGCACCACTGCCTCTCAGAAGAGGGAGTAAGTTCAGGTGCAGCATCAAATGGAGGCACACGCCCATCAGGTGAGGTCTGGTCCCAGCTTTGGAGCCAGAGTTTTGGGTACTAGTTCAGGGATCTCTGCAGCGTGTCCCATTTGTTTCCCCTGTGTATACCTTAACGCACAGAACACCAGAAATCAAACTGGTTTCCAGCCTTGGAGACTTTTACACTTATTCTGATGCTTGTGAGAGATGAAGGAGACTTGGTGAATGATTCACTTCATCACCTTATTTTTCAAAGTACATGTACTTTCTCCTGAAAAAATTAGCATGGGCATTAAAATATGAAATGTTTGAAAAAAATTACATAAAAGTTATTGTTACACTTTAAAACTATCCTCCTTGAATATCACCTTGATCAGATAGTTGTGCAGAACTAGGAAGGCTAAGAATGAATGAATCATCTTGTTCTTAGCTCTGCATTAGTAATTTGATGCCTCCATATAGCACTTCACCTGCATATTAAAGACAAAAAGGGGCTTCCAGCTTCTGCTGGAATGAGAGAGAAGTGGTGCAGAAGCAGCACTTAAAAAGAGGAATTTACATGAAGAAAAGAAGGGGTTTGTTACCTCCAATTAGGGTTTGGAGAGGGTAGGACCTAATGTTTCAATTTGGTGACGAGCTAAAATCAAATGGAGAAGGAGTATTATCAGACATTTGCTTCAGTTCATAATAATTCTTAATATACTAATTCCCTTTCAGCTTTTCTTTCATCCCCACTGTCCTTTATTTCTTTGGAAGAGAGTCTCTCCTTTGCAAAATCACTCAGAGCCTCTCATTTCCATGTTTCCCGTAGGAAGACACCTCACACAAATATTCTCTCTAATTTTGATCCAAAACATGATCCTACGCACAGCAATGCGTGTTCCTTTGGTAGTCATTAGCAAGGCACATCCCTAACAATGGTTAGGTTTGTAGGACACATGGAAAAGTCTCAGTGTAAAGTCTATTCCTACTCCAAGCAATTTCTCTTGCAAAAAAATGAATGAAATACTGCTCTGATTGCAAATCCAGAAGAGTTTTGCTGAATTTAGCAAATGTGAGGTATGTGAATAAGAGACTAAATTGGCTCTGGGAGGAATGGCACACAGGGCAGGTACATGGAGATCACGGTGTTTGAAGTTGGAATGCCATCTGCTTACAAAGGTGACCCTACGCACGAGGGGCTCCATAACAGCTCTCCAGTGTCTGGGATGAGGTAAAAGTGAAAATACTATCTGAAAATGCAGAAGTGACAGATCCATGAGAAATGTGATTAACAGCTCTGAAAGGTGACAGCAGTGCTCATAAATGCTCTGGTTCTTTCCTGCCACAGTGCCTTTGTGGTGAGGTACTCATTTAATTTCTAGACACATTGAACAACTTTATGTATACAGAGAGATTAAAATGTGTAATGGTTCAATTGCAAAGTTAAATTTGGATTTGTGTTTTAAAACACTTATTAAGGCCAAAAGTAGCATTTCCTGCTTCCATCTTAATGAACTCGTGACAATTTTTCCACACTATTTAGGTTATAACACTTCTTTTTTACAAGCAGTTGTTCTAGCTGATGGAGAGCAAGGAAGACTCCTGTTCATCCATGTATTTCTGGTGGAACTGTGTCTCTCATGGCTTAGATCTGTACAGAAACCCTAAAGAGAAACTTTCACGACAGTAAATTGAGTGTCTCACTCCTTCTTCTCCTACATTTACAATATGCACATAAAAAGCTTCAACACCTGATGATACTTCGTAATAAGAGTGTACAGCAGACTTGAGGTTCCGTATTTGAGGACAGGTGAGTCTGCACAATAATACATGTTTCTGTACAGCAAGTCAGAAGCACCACTTTTGCCACTCCCAACGACAGCTAACAGACCATGAGACTGACATGTTTCTGAGCAGGGTCTTCCTCCTTTCAGCATTTAATTTTTCTGTTAGTTCCAGAAGAAAAATGAGCTAATGTTCTCTTGGGATTAAATAATGGTTTACTAAATTTAAAAAGATGAAATTTCCCCAGACATGCATAGATCTAAGCTGCAACATATTTTAATACACTTCTGAACAATTGCATGAGTAGCTTCATTGAATTCAGTGGGATTTCTCATTCCAGTAAGGACTCAGCTAGCGCAGTAGGAGGTTACATATTCAGTTAATCATTTTTAAGGCTGTAGATTGGAGAATGACACAGTTAATATACTTTAGCCTGAAGTTCTGGTGATTAAAAAGACACACATTTAAGCAGAAATAATCAGAAGAAGAACTCCTAATTAGAAATGTCTATGACTATCAATAAATTGTTTTGAGATCCTTTGTCAATGAGAAGTGCTATATAAATGTAGATTTCTTTCATGGTATTAATATTATTTATCTATTTAATTGCAAAAACCCCAAAGATTTTTATTCTATTTTGCTTACTAAAATACTAAATATGAAGGGCCAAATGCTTCCTTGTTGAAAGCTTTTGAAACTAACTTACAGCACAAATGAATCTGGCCCTAATATCTAGAGGACACTAAATTTTCTCAGCACAGAAAGAGGAGACCAAGGGGTGACCCCCTTACTGCTGCAACGTCCTCATGTGGGCAAGCAGAGAGGGAAGTGCCCATCTCTTCTCTGGTGTCCAGTGACAGGACATGAGGGAACAGGTTAGAGTTGCTTCAGGGGAAGTTCAGATGGGATATTAGGAAAAAGTTCTTCACTGAGAAGGGTGGTCAAGCACAGGAACAAACTCCCCTGGGAAGTGGTTAAGGCTCCAAGCCTACCAGTGTTCAAAAAATGTTTGAACAATGCTTGTAAATGTAAGGTTTAACTTTTTGGTGGCCCTGTATGGAGACAGAATTTGTGGACTTGGTGATCCTCGTGGGTCTCTTCCAAGTCAGCCTATTCTGTGATTCTGTGGCCCCAAATATCTATTATGTTTTACTGAAAACAGAAAGAAATGCCATTTTATCTTAAGAAATATAATTTTCTTGTATAATCCAAAATCTCTGCCTTCATCACACTTTCATATCTCTTGTCCCTTTGTACTCTTGCTTTATTTCCAAGTACCGTTTTTGTAATTTAAATTTTAAAAGGGTTTTTTTAAAAATTTTCTTGTTCTCTCACATTAATTGACTCAACTCCGTGAAAAAATTGTCACCAGTATGTTTTCTGTAGGAAAATACTTTCTTATAAGACCTCTTCAGGATGGAAGACTCAAACGTTTTCCTGGAAGGGCAGGAAATAGATAAGATAAATATATTAAGCAGAAAAAAAAAATACCAATGAACAGTAGGAAAGAAAGTTTAGGCCTTTTTTTTTTCTTATTTCAAAAAGCAGGTGCTTAGAATAAAAATGTCTGATGTGGAGGGAGAAGTGAGTGTTTTGAAATTATATCAAGACATGGAAGCATAGCCATACAATGTGTTCTGTTTTGTAGTAATACTCAACTGAAGGATCAAAGAACTGATCACTGCTAATACTTTTCTGCATTTACTTTAAGAAGTTCGTAACTTGTGTTATGGGTCTCCCACCTTAACTATAAGCCGTTTCAGACACATGAAGCAAGACAGATGAGTAGTGCAGAAGGAGAAGTGAATGTTCCAGGGAGGCCTGAGCAGGTTAACAAGGAGCTAAGGCACCCTGCCCACCCACTTTCTCTGATTACCAGTTCCTGCAGAGCCTCATACGCCAGAGAAGAGTTTTGTGCTATGAAATGTGAAACATCTAAGCAGTGTTTGCAGTGAGTGAAACACCTGTGCCATGCTTTCAGAAGGACTCTCCAGGGTGACAGGATGTAAGGCAGAAATCTGTTGCTTAGCTCATATGGTGAGGAAGGAGGGTGGCAGGGTAGGGATGAACCTGGATCACTAAATGGACACTAGAGATCATGAGGGAGGTTACAGAGCTGGAGGCACTTGGTGCTGGCTGTAGCCTGCAGTGCTGATTGCCATAGCAGCTCCTCTTTCTGGCTGAATGTGAGGAAATTTAAAAGCCTGGTTTTCTGGAAAGAGTAATTGCATTGGTGCTTTCAGAAGAAAAGATATCCCTCTTATCCACAAAGATAAAAGTAGAAATGATAGTCCACACGCAGGCCAAGGTGTAAGGGTTACTGCAAGACATCCTGTGCCCGTGACCCTGGGTAATTCTTTCACAAGCTGGCACTCTCCACAAAACGTAGAACATCCTTAAGGATGTAGAGCATCCTACTTAAGGATTATTAAAAGATTCTTAAAAATCAGAGCATCTTGAGGTGAGATTTGAATAAGCAGAGGGCATTGTGTTGCTGCAGAGGATGGAGGGACTGGTTTCAATCCAAGAACACATTAAAGAAAGTGTGAAGAGGATCTGAATGGAGGAGAGGAGCTATTTTGGAACACACCCTGTGCATTTGCTAGCATCGTGCACTGAAAATCTCTTTCACATCAGATACCACCCTCCCTGATGTCTGCTTCCACATTCCATGGTGTTATGTAGATGTTCTAAACTAGAGCACCAGAATTGATACCAATCTCCTAAAAAAATAGACGCACAATCAATTCTAGCAGTACTGGTTAGACCATCTGAAATCAGAAACAGAAATCTCGATGCAGGAGGCAGCAACACACACACATATATATATTTAATGTCGATATTCACACACTAGTCTTGAAACCCAAACCTAAAAATGTATATTCCTTGAATATGTATCACAAATGTAATTAGTTGCTATTTAAAAATTAAAAACTATGGCAGCAAATGCGCAAGTGAAGGTGGTATGGAGCTTTTATTTTTACATTCATGCATTCAGGGAGTAAGGTGGTAATGAATGTTCTTTGGATGATGCTTATTACTGTTTACATCCAAACAAACTACCATTTAAATGCTAGTAATTGCAGTGAAGATTGTCTTGAAGTAACAGAATGTCCCAAGGGACATTCAGAGATTTATATTAGATCTGGACTGACAACAAATTGATATTGTGTCTTTGAAAAGAATCACCAAAGCATTTAAGGATGAATTTGCTGAATTCAATAAACAGTTTACAAGTGATTTCATTAGATAATGAGAACTGATTATATACTAAGTTATCTGAGATCCTAAAAAAGGAGAAATAGTGACAAGTACTAACAAAACAATACACTGGCAGCATTCATTTCCAATCTTAAAACCATATTCAGGATCCTTACTGCTTAGGAAAGACTGTATTGCATTATATTATGAAGTCTGATCTTGATTTTAAAGGCTATTTTTATTAGAAAAATATTTTTGTGATTTCAAGTACTTTGGATTAGTTTTTTTTACTACACATTCCTATTTCACTGATCATTTGTAACTGCTCTAAAATCCCCAACAATGCTTTGAATTATCATCTTCTACCTGCTTTGTTAAATCACCTGGCTTAAAGCTGAATCTGAGATGGCTCCTTCCCAAGGTCCAATTCAAGGCACTGGTTCTGCATCAGGGAAACCACAAATTCAGGCATCTGTTAACACTTTTAGCATCAACTTTATTCAAGAATGTAAACCCAGCTGAAACTGGTCAGACTAAGGATGGCTGAACACGTTGTGAGAAGGACTTTCTCTGTTTGCCTTAGCCTGCCTCAGGCTGGCTCCGTTTGTTCTCTGTGAGTAAGCAGTCATTCTGTCCTGCTTCTTTCCCAGACACCTACAAAATTATAAACTTTTTCCACAGCTCCTCTCAGATTTTTGGGTTTCAGGGAGACTCCTCCTTTCTTTACCATGTACAAGTTCTTCCATACTCTACTACTATCCATCCTTTTATAGAAAACATATCTGTAATCAGCAAAGTTTTCAACAAACCCACTAATTCTTGAATATATACAACAAGTAGGTTCATAACAGAAGCTCACAGAGTGTTCTCCATGGCAACAGCATTATACTGCACTATGCTATACCTCAGTAACTTTTTGGTTGATTTTATTTCCCCACCTATTTCTGCAATCAACTCAGCAGTACTGGCTGGGTATAAAATCTTATATACATAAGAATTTTTTTTCTTGTGTTAAGACAGGCACGCATCTCTTTCACCAACTGCTATAATATTAATAAGGAGAAATGTAACAACTCCTCCTATCTGCTGCTATACTAAAATGTATGACTGGTCTTGCCCACAGAAGGTGTTATAGGAGAAAGGAAAATCCTAGGGACCTCTGTCCCTATGGAATATTCTGTCCTACATGTGGTCTGAAATTATGTCCAAAATTTAAGTCTTCAGTAGAGAAAATACAAGTTCTTTGTTGAATAAATGACTGTGGGAGGTTTCTGTGGTACTAGAGCTGAACAGTAGATAAAACTCAGAGAATGAGATAGTAAAACAAAAAAATAGTAATAAAGCTTGAAGAAATTAGAAATAATTATCTGAACAGAAAAAAAGAAAGGAACTGGAAAAACTATGAAGCTCCTGGTTGTCAAATTTTTTGATTTTCTAAGCAGTTTTTTCTCTAAGACTCAGACAATTAAAAGTTTTTAAAAGCTCTTTGGAAAATAGGTAGTACTGAGCATCTATGCTGAGCAAGGCAAGAGAATTCCTATGCATAAATCTAGAAATAAGGATATATGGGCAGCAACATCTGCCCATTGTCTGGAATAAGATGAGACTCAAAACAAAAACCAGCAAAAGCAGCAGGAGATGTTAGCTATAAAAGTGATACAACCCTGATTTTTTCCTGACTAAGGGAAAGACATCATTTAACTTCATTGGGTCTAGGATCTGGCACTAAGTCCTATTATATAGGCCAGATGTACGGAATGTATTCCCCTTAGGAGAAAGCAGGAGAAGCAGATGGCTGTCTCTAGCAAACACATTGCGAGCCATAGGAAAAGCCTGTCTGTATTTCCTGTGAGAACTAAAATTTCGCTAGAAAGAAGAACATCCTTAAAACCAATGCATTCCTTTAATGGCTCAGAAAACAATAACCTACTTATTATCTCATAATGCCTAAAGGTATTAAACATCGTGTGCTGGATTTGTTCCCTTGCTTCTCAATTCTTTCTGTACTTCAGATGGTGGATGGTCTCAACTTTTGTACTGCTGTACCCTAATTTATTTTTAATATCTCAGTGCTATAGTGTTCATCCTGCAGGGCACATTTAGCTTTAAGTCCCATTTAATTCAATGGCCAATTGTGTGCTCAAATAACTTGCTGAATCTAAGCCATTTGCATCCACCAATAAAAAGTAGGAAGAAGTTATCCTTCTCTCATTTGGGGCCTGGATGTTCATGTGTAACTCCGCAAAAAGGATGACATTTAGGAAGTATGGTGCTTGTGCTGCTGCATTACCCTTTTCACGTTTTGCTAAGCAGAGGTTGCAAAATCCATATCTAACAAAATAATGTATTTTGAATCTTGGCTTCTTTTTTGTTTTCCTCCTCATCGCACTGATAATTTGAGAATATTGTTTGCATTAAGGCGGCATCTTAGTGTGTTCATCAGTATCAAAACTCCTTTGGACAAAACTGTGTACTCGTCTGCTCTGTATTTTCTGTATAAACCCAGTTCAGTGCCAGGCCACAGGACGTGTGCTGACAGCAGAGTGTGGCTGAGAACAACCCCTTGCGATGTGGGGCTTCCTGGGGTCACCCAGAGTTCTGTGCCTTCAGGTCTGGGTTGTGACCACACTGCAAGAAGCATCTGAGGCACTCTCAGGGAGCATATATTTTATCCAAAGGTGTACTGCTGCTAAAATAATAGCAAAAGGGATACTGGGAATTGCCAGCCCTGGAAATCGTGATTTATTATAAAAGAAGTCCAAGGAATGTATTGCTTTTTGAAATTGTGCTACAATAAAATATCCTCTTGAAGCTTGCTAAAGTGAGATCTAATTTAAGGTATGTCACTGCATCCTTGCTTTACATTGTTCTCTGTAGATGTTACAGCAAGAGTTACAAAAGATAACAAGTTGCCATCATATTTTTCTTATGACTAACAATATGGCTTAAAGAAAAAGGAAGGAAACCTTAACTGATATTTTTTTCCCCTGGGGCTTATAAAAAACAACCAACCCTGTAAATGTTATTTTCACTGTCTTGGGTTTTACATCCTTTATACCTAAACCAAAAAGAAAATGCTATATTGTGCAAATAGGATTTCAGTGGCACCATTAAGAAATTCTCCTGTTTCAAGTTATGCCAGGGAGGTTTAGATTGGATATTAAGAAAAATTTCTTCACTGAAGGGGTTATCAAGCATTGGAAAAGGCTGATGACTCAGGGAAGTGGTTGAGTCATCATCCCTGGAGGTATCTAAAAGAAGTGTGGATGTGGGGCTTAGGGACATGGTTTAGTGGTGGACTTGGCAGTGCTGAGTTAACAGCTGGACTCAATGATCTTAAGGGTCTTTTCTAATCGAAACAATTCTGTGATTCTATGTATGGATCTGCAGCAGAAAAGACAGCTCAAGATCTATCTGCTGTGCCTGGGATTACTTAGGCAGAGCTCTGTGTGTCCCTCCTTTCCTGCAGGATTTGATGCAAAGGACAAAATGTGTTTGGTAATTCTCAGGCAGTGTTTCTCAGGATGTCAGACCAGACTTAGTTAAACCTTAAGTGGATAAGGATGATTCATTATCTTATCGTGGTTAGGTCGCAGGGCAAAATCAGTCTGTAAAATCAACTAGGTTATGCTAAAGTCCATTCATTTAGCCTAATTTCAGAATCTAAATTTTCACACAGTGTCTTGACTCGTTGTCATCTCAAGAAAGGCTTTGTTCCAACCATGGGACCAAATTTCTCACTTATTCAGTAGCTCATACTAATGGACTCAGCAAGAAATTTATACGTGACAGTAAGAAAGATTTGTACTGTCTGGCTCCTCCTCAGCATAACAAAACTCGTGAAATCACCTCATCAAAGAGCCAGTGGCTGCTACCAAAGAAGTGAATGGGAGGCTTGATGCTGACATTAAACAAGAATGTACATTATGCTTCTGAGAAGTCCAAGACAGTGCACAGTGAACAACACAAGGCCAAAGGTTACCACTTGTTCCACTCTTCATAAACAGAGCTACAGCTCAGAGAGGACTCAGGAAGAAACTAATTTGCAGTGTTCTGAGATAAGGTTATTTCAAGGCTTCTTTCTATATTTTATTGTCTTTTACCTTTCTGAAAAACAACACATTTCCAGATGAAATTCCCATACTTGGTCTCAGCCCTAGAATGATTTTTTTTTCAGTGAAATAGACTAAAATCTCATGACCTATTTTGATTTATAGGAGAGTAAAATAGTTCCCAATTGCTTAAAAAGTGATTTTTGGTTTTTTCTGTAAAAGATTACTTAGGAACAACTGAAATTGCAAAGTAATCCCTTCTATATGACTGCTGTGAACTGAGAAATCTCCTAGCTACTGAAGGGTGGTGCAGGACAAGGAAGGGATAAAGTTATATGTGTCTGTAGTTGTAACACTGAGTTTATGATCAATAGAAAATGTCAATTGTTTTACACTTAGATTTTTAGGACTGCAAACTATTGTAGCCGTGTAATGTATTGACATTAGGATTCTGTATGGACTGGCTTAAACCTCATTGAAACTGGTGTATTTATTTAGGATGAGAAAGAAATTAGGTACATTTTTTTGCTCAAAGGTGAATGCAAGTCTGCTGGGAAAAAGGAAGAACGACATTAAGGAGAACATTTCAGAGAATTTCATGTGAAGGAAAGTGTGAGAAGTGCTAAAAATTGAGCAACAGTGAAAAAGAGAAGAGACTGAGACAAAAGCCTGCCTAGACTCTAATGATACCAGTCTAAGGCAGAATATGTAAGGCAGGTTGCTGACTAAGAGAGTTGACTCTGTGGTCTGGAAAAATGTCTTTGAGATTTTTGGATTCCTCCCATTTTAAAGACAAGCATTTGTGGACTTAGAAAAAGAGACAGTCTACCCCAAAGAACAGATAATCAGTTATGAAGACAACTAGTTGATACCCCAATTTCTTCTCCAGCTGGAATAATTCAGCAGAATATCAGGAACTTAAGTGTTCAGGTTGGACACAAGTTTGACCACGCAGCTCTAGAAGGACAGTGAAGTCTTTGTCTAGAAAGAAAACATCTAAAGAGAATTTCATTTCTCTTGCTGTGTCGTGATTGTAATTTAAAGGGTTACAAATGCAGGAAATTAAAATGTAGACGTTTCACAGTAGTCATGACTCCACCAATCTAAACATAAATGTTATGATTTATATTGTTAAATGTCCATGTTACTAACAAATGCTGATCTCTGACAACTCTGCTGCAAGAGAAGCAGCTAAATTGGAACTTGTCTTCAATAGGTGAGCATCCTAATGTCTCTGGAATAGTTCAAATCTAACATTTCTACACTTTCATTGCATTTTTGTATAATATTTATCTAGCAATGGATTTCAATACATTTCACAGAAAACAACTTGTTTTTATTACTTTATAGCTCTAAAGAGGAAGACACATGAATACAACCTTGATTAGGAATATTGCAAATAGCCAATTATTTTTTATTGCTTTCACTCACTGTAGTCAAGCTAAATTAATGTTCCGAGATAAGAGACTTGACTAGACAAGGAGGGAGGGAGAGAATGCTGTGAACGACCTTCAAGGTAAGGCAGACTGTGCAGTAAGGAATAGGGTAAAGCAGAGCAGTGAGTGAAATGGGGGTGGGGAAGGGAAAAAGGAAGTGAAAAAGAAAATGCTCAGAGAATCAGAGCAATGGGCAAAAGAGAAGAACTCAGCAGCTGCATTTTACATGGATAAGAGGTCAAAGTTCACTTACTGTAGTAAGAAAATGTAATCTACTAGGAAGAGAGTATGATTGGAGCCAGTATTTTGTCCTGTAATTGCTCTGAGTATCAGGGACAGAAGCATAGATTACCACTGCAAAAAGTCATCCAAAGAATAGCTTCTCAAGATACTCACACAGACAAAACTTCCTCTTATGTTCCTAAAAAGTACAGGAAAGGGAATACAAAAATAGCACAGGTGTTTCCCTGTTACCAACCGTGATAGGAATCACAGAAATAAGAACATCCAATGCTTCCCGGATATTGATGGAGGAATTTTGATACAAGGAAGAACAAATATGTTTGGATTTTTTTTTCCAGAGCAGGATTTTTCTTTCACTCTAGTAGAATCCAAGAAGCTCAGCAATCACAAGTCAAGAACTGAGCTGTGCTGTGCAATAAGGTCTCCTATACTTCAAAAGGATCATATACATAGGATGCCCTTCACCCTCATTAACCGATATATTCTGGCACTTTTACCTCCTCTTGACCAAGAGATGGAGAAGCACTTGCTTATGACACCCACACATTAAATCTTACATCCAGGAAATATACATTTACTTCCTCTTCTCAGTAGGGAAATTCTTCTTCAATATAAGACACCTTACTGCTCTTTCATATATATGTCACATCATGTTCATCTAAATAGATAGCATGTACATATATATGTTTGCAAACATCATCCAAGTAGCAAAATATCTTGCTAGATGATTCACTTTATTAGTATTATCTCCTACTTTTCCAGTAATGCAGCTTTACTGAATTATCATCTGCAATTATTAGAGTCTACAAGATTAAGACATGGGCTTTTCTCAGAAGGGTACAAGCCTTCATGACTTTATATCAGCTCTTGACATTTTTACTCTATTGAAGTTGGGTCTTAAGGTTAAAATCATATAAGAATATTGATTTGATTTCATTTTAAAGCAAAATTTGTATGCTCTGCAGTTGATGAGAAAAGCTTAAACGCATGAAATCAGTAGGGTTTAAAAGTTCTAAAGTGAGAAGGCCAAGTAAATCCTTGCTATGTCCCCACTGCTTACTGCTCAAAAATGTGGTCAGCATATGGAAGAGCGGATATATATGTGCATATTTTGACTGAGCACCATTTTTGAGCTTGGTTTGAGTTCACGAGTCCTTGAGATTGTCAATACTAACACTGAACCCTGCAGCGTTCAATAGTTCAAATTTTATGTAGAAATGTGGAAAGGAAATCTCAAAGAAGAAAGTGGCATCTATTATACCATGAGGGTTTTTGCTTGTTCTTGTCAGTTTTGCTAAAGAACATTAAAGTGGAGACTTTTTTCTTATGATCACTGCAAAACATTTTGTGCAATTTTTCCTTTGTTGGCTTTATAAAGAGACTAGAAGCACATCCACTGAATATAATGCTTCAGATATAGATCTGCTGCTCTCTTGTCATATCTTGGTGATTTTGAACAAGCTCTTCTTTCAGATGTAGATCAGAGAAACAGGTGGATGAGGAGGAAAAAAGGCAAAGCAAGACATCCTTTTTAGTTTTTGTGGTGAGGACTCAGCACTGATTAAAGATTTCTACTGTTTAGATCATGCAACTTCCTGATGTTTGAACTGTTTGAGCACTGAGGATCCTGTACCTTTTACGGCAGGGAGCATTTTCCTCCCACCGACCCTCCCATGCTGACATTCAAATGTGGATTACATCTTTGTTATTAAGACAAGAATGTACATTGCCTTTCTTAAAAATGGATTTACTGTATGATTTGCATAGAGAGAGAAATTGTTCTAAGAATAGCCATAATGCACTAAACGGAGAAGCCAAATTTGAACCATGAATCTGGGTTTTTTTAAAAAGAAATAATTAATTATGTAGTATATTTAATAAATAATTGATAAATAATAATTAATCAATAATTTAAAAGATAAAGATTTTTTTAAGATTGATGGTATTTTTTTAAATAAGGCTTAGTTACCTTTTATATTATTATGCTTTAATGTCACTATACTTCTAATTTCTCCAAAGGAAAACCCCAAATTATGCCACAGAAAAGGTCTCTTCAAATATTTCCCTCTAGGTCTCCTAGAATATTTCCTTCTGGAGTAGAAAATAATTTCCTCCTGAAGGCCCTTTTCTCATTTTATCCTTGCAGGATTACCACACTAATTTTCAAACCTCCCTTTAGTATCCAGAAAACCTGTAAGTTGATTTCAGTTTTAGAAGCCTTTGAAGTTAATCCATTGCTAGCAGCTATCTATTCTATTCTATTCTATTCTATTCTATTCTATTCTATTCTATTCTATTCTATTCTATTCTATTCTATTCTATTCTATTCTATTCTATTCTATTCTATTCTATTCTATTCTATTCTATTCTATTCTATTCTATTTCTATTCTATTCTAATTCTATTCTATTCTAATTTCAGAAGCAATAGGAGGGAAAGCTTCAATGAAGAATTCAATCAAATACAATCAAATTAAATCAAATAGAAAACTAGATACAATACTGATTACCAGTTCTGAAAAACACCAAGAGGTAAATTAGCTCTTGGTTTTGTCTGCTTGGTCAGCTGCAATCTTTCCTCAGCTATCTGACTGCAATTTCACTGTTTAGGCATTTAAGAGAGGTCAGAATATCATGGCTTGATTCAGTGCTCTGCTTGTGCCCCAGGGTACCCCCACTGATCTCTAGCTACTGGTACAGAAAGATATGGGTAATCAATGGGTTGAGTTTAGGGTTTCCATTGATTTTTTTCTCTTGATCAAACACACTAGTCCTATCCAGGCATCTTTTTGATATCTTATGGTGTCTCAGCAAAAGATGCCTCTGCTCAGGTAACTGAATTTAGGCCTGAGTATCAGACAACAATTATTTTTCTTCCAAGCCAAACATCCTAAGAACGCTGCTCCAACAGTACACAAGGCTGTTTCCATGGGATTGCTGTCTTACGTTACAACAGGCTCATCTGATACAATGATCATCAAACTCTTAAGAAACAGGAGAAATTAAAGCTTTATTTTTGCCTGGAAAATAGTAATGGTTCCTGGCATTCTCTATCAAAAGTACAATTCGCCCTTACAGCTGCACCAACACGTTAAAGCAAACAGAGGGAGAAGTTGCTTTCCTCCATTAACTGTCATTTACAACCTCATTGCTCAGCTTTAATAAGAATGGATCCCATGCGGAGAATGAATCCAGAAGGATTAGATGGAGGAGAACCACTTTTATGAGTTGAAACTCCATCAAAGGCTTATCTGCCGTGAATTACTCTACACCTCTTAAAAATAAAAGTAAATATCTAAGTGCTATAGCTTATCCATTATATGTTCTCCTTTCCAAGTTATTTTCATGTGTTTTAATTCTGTGTAATATTACTGACTTAGTGGAGTTCACCCTGTTACATGTCAGTATGACTAAGTGGGGAAATAGGACCAGATGATTTCCTTAAACTTGGCAGGTTTTTCAACAAAAATATCTTACGATGCCTAAAATACTTTCCCATAAAGCCAACTGTGTCTGGGCTGCATCTAAAGCAGTGTGGCCAGCAAGCTGAGGGGGGTGATTCTGCTCTTGTGAAACCCCACCTGGAGAACTGCATCCAGCTCTAGGGTCCCCAGCACAGGAACAACGTGGACCTGCTGGAATCAATCCAGAGGAGGGCCGTGAAGATCATTAGAGGGATGGATAACATCTGCTATGAGGAAAGACTGAAAGAATTAGGATTGTTCAGCCTGGAGAAGAGAAAGTTACTGGGGGACCTTATCACAGCCGTTCTGTACTTGAAAGGGGCCTATAAGAATGATGGGGACAAACTTTTGAGCAGGGCCTGTTGTGATGAAACAAGGGGTGATGGTTTTAAGCTAACGGAGGGTCAATTTAGACTGCATAGAAGAAAGAAGGTTTTTTTTTTTTAAATGAGGGTGGTAAAACACTGAAACAGTTTGCCCAGAGAGGTGATAGATGCCCCTTTCCCGGTAACATTCAAGGTCGAGTTGAAAGGGGCTCTGAGCAACCTGGTCCAGTGGAAGATGTCCCTGCTCTTTGCAGGGATGTTGAACTAGATGACCTTTAAAAGGTCCCTTCCAACTCAAACTATTCTATGACACTATACACAGGAGATGGCCAACAGTTCCTCGTATTTCAACAACTAAAGATTCAGCCTTGGTAGCTGGAAGAAAAAATCCCAAAGGTTTAAAAAGCACAGCAAGGACAGATAAGGGTTTTTATGACAGCACTCACAAAGTTACAGAAGCCAGGAACCAAGGGATGCAGTATCCCAAATGTTTTAGTATTGTCCATTAGAAAGAGTTAAGCAATTGGTCTCCACTGAGAATATCTGTCCACATAAAAAACCCTTGAAATCAAATACTACTGACTTTCTATCTAAAACCTGATATAATGCTATTTTTTATCTTAGAATGAAGCCTTATTTTGAAGTAGAAAGATTATTTCTCTGTTGCAGCGCGGTCGCCTCTACGCTCTGGCCGCCCGGTGGCCAGACAGGCAACGGCTGCAAAGGCTCCGGCTGCGCGGCCACTCAGTGTGGCAATAAAGGAGCCAGTTGTCAGCCACCTGTGGCAGGCTCACAGTGGAGCAGGCTGCGTGAAGATGGTTGCCTAGCAACCTGGCGAGGGCAAAGAAGAAGGAGGGACTCCTTGGTGCCTTCAATCCCAGTTTATTGAGGAGGGTGGTCCGAGGGTAGGTAGCTGGAAGGGGAGGCACCGACAAGAAGTCGGGGAACGACCGTTGCACGCCCCTTTTAAGCCGGGGCAGTGCAGGGAGGAGACAAAGGGATAAACCAATAGGGAAATGACAGGGGTTTGACAGGAACCAATAACAGAGGTATAGGGGAGGAACAGATTCAAACGAACCAATGGTAAACCGAACTTAACAGAACTTTCCAGAGTCAATTGAATATTCAACAAGGGTTATAAATATACATAAAGGGGTAAACCAAAGAGTATTAAGGGAACAAAGAGGGTTCTGGAAAGAGGGGTGGAGTTGTGGTGGGGGGACANAAAGGGGTAAACCAAAGAGTATTAAGGGAACAAAGAGGGTTCTGGAAAGAGGGGTGGAGTTGTGGTGGGGTGACACCCAGTGGGAAGGAGCCCCAATCTTCAACCCCGCCTTCGGGGTCGGACTCTTAGGCTGGAAAGTCCACCCACTGAATGTCACTCAGCCCCAAAGTGGGCTGGGCCACCGCAACACTCTGTGTGGTTCTAAAAAGAGAAGAATCTGGGCTCAGAAGATTTCACTGTGCTTTACTACTCAGCCATGGAAAAAGCAGCTGCCTCTCATGTTGGCAAATCAGCTAATCACTGTGAAATAGCAATTGTTTTGAGTGGATAATTGGCTACAGGTGCAATGAATTATACATCCATTTTGGGATCCAAAGACATAAAAAGAAGTTGGGTCTTGTGTTGTTTTGTTGGGGTTTTTTTTGTTGTTTGGAGGGAGGTAGTCTTTTTTTTTTTTTGTTGGTTGGGGGCGATTTGTGCTGGGGTTTTTTTGATTATTTGTTTGCTTATTTGTTTTTTTTTATTTAAAGCTGTTTCCTTTCTTAGGTAGCAACCCTTTGGAAGCTGCAATTGCTGGAACAATCTTAAGTATTGCCTTAAGAAACGCACTCTCTGCAATACTATAGGGAACAATAAAATCAAAGCATCTGTTTCTTTTATATTATTCCGAAGAAAAAGAAGGGAGACTATTTTGAGGGAATAAGGGGAAGATGCAGGTATGAGCTCTTAAGGTCTACAGTCAACTTGGAATATTTTTGCTGACCACTATAACGAAACAAGCACAGAGAAACACTCTCAAATCCAATGCTGCACCGGATTTCTAAATGACATAGCCTCTAGCCCTTTCTCGAGGAATCATGCACTGTGCTGTGAAGTGATAAAGAAGCTAACTAAATCAAGTAAGTTCATGCACTGTGCTGTGAAGTGATAAAGAAGCTAACTAAATCAAGTAAGTTAAGTGTGAGCAACAAACACTGCATTGAAAATGTCCAAATACGAACTACAGTACTACATGCTAGATGATATACACCAATCAAGAGCTCTGAAGAGCTGAATCATTTGTCTCAAGAGGTTTCAAAATTGCTCTGCAAATTGCACATTTAAGAATAAACATCCCCTGCTTTGCAACATGTGGTATATTTAGGATGCCACACAACATCTGTTCAGCTTCACAAAGCAACCTCGCACCACAGTTCCGTAATAGGAGGTAAAACAGAAGCTCCATTCCCAGAAACAACCGAGTCAGGAAAAATCTCACCTCTGCAGTTGAAACTAGTAGGGAAGTCTTCTGCCTTTGCCAAAGAGGTATCATAAAAATCCTAACATTGATCACTTCATCAAAACCTTGAGAAAAAGTTATCTTTGCTTAATGAAGTCCATACAACAAGTATATTCCAGCAGTGCCAGCTGCCTAAGGAATTGCCAACAACATACTGGGCAAGACATGTTATTTGAGATCTGAGAAAAGCTCTCCATCAGAGGGAGACCACTACTTTCCACCAATCTCCTGATCTTTGATTTTCCTTGGGCATTCCTTCCTCAGAAGCAGTTTGCAGGGCTGAGTCTCGTCTCTGACAAATAACAAAAGCACATTAACAGCTTAATCTCATAGTTGCTTTTACTGTGTCAGCTCCTATTCTTCTGCCCCTCCTCATCTACAAAATCTGTCAGAGAATCTGTTTATCTCTCCCCTCCTTTCCTCAGGTAAGCCTGGTGTTCTCTGCTTTTTCCTTTGAACTTCAGAATAAGCAGGGAAACTTACTGAGAGCTGTGTACGGTCTGTCGTACAGAGCCCCTCCGCACCGTACCTGGGCACTGGGTGAAGCAATAAGCAGGAAGTTTCTTCCCTTTCTTATCAGCCCTGAAGATTTTAATCAACTAAACTTCTGACGTGGAGGGCTGGCATATGGTGATATAATGACGTGGATTAATACTGGAATGTCCAACAACATAGGAAAGAAGCAGATTGCTTCAGATCAGTATCCCGTCTCCAACAGTCACCCTACATAAATAGCCAAAGGAGAGAAAGGTCAATCATTTGTGATACTTCTCCTGAGTATTCTTCCAGCCACCAGTTATACTCAGTTCAGAGATTTCCTGATCCTCATGAGATTTGTCTAGCTAGTGACCATCAAAGTGTTTCTCTCTCAAGTTCTTGTCCAATCTCCTTTTGAAACCCTGTATCACCCATCTTGTAATAAAAGCTTTCTTTGGTAAGAAATTGCACCACTCTATTACTTGTTGCATTAAGAACCAAGCTGAACAGAGTATTTTCTTGCTTTTCCTATGGCTTAAAAGGGTATAACACTGCTGAGGTGAAAAGAGCAATGCTGTTTCTAACACTGGTGGGGATTCTTAAGCTGTCCATCTAGTAATGAAAGAGAAAAGTGGGAGGGAAGGAATATGGAAGGGAAAAATAAGCGATAACAGGAAGAAGAAAACAAGAGGTGGGAAGACAGTTTTCTGAGCTGAACATTTTAGTCAAAAAGATAAAGGATAGGACAAACATCTGGACTGTCTTTTGGGTTTAATACAGTAGAGTAAGAGTGAACAAGAAATTTTCATTAAAGTCTTCAAAGAAAGGTTATTCCCTATCGTGTGAGAAGCATTTATATGCACGCCTCCTGTTAACTCTAATGGGAACTAGACATGCAAATCTTCTCAGAAAACTCCCACCGAGTTTTGTGCATAAATCGTGCAAGAAAGGGTAGGTTAATAGGCCCATGGGTATAAAACAATTGCATGCTTATTAACCTCTGGAGCTTTTCTTGAAAATAACTCTAATGACTACTAAGTTTTTTTGGTAGAATCATGGTGACATAGCTACATTAAATTCCCCCTGTGCTGTTAGGTAGAAGGTGGTGCTTAGAACTGGTAAACCACATAGCAGAGGATTTAGTCACGCCTGGTAATTGACTAAATTATGTCTCACATTGGCTGCTGAATCTCCCTCATTGTTTGATAATTTGATGCACTTGGTGCTTTTTTCCTCAAAATCAAGTACATATACAGCTATTCATATACATTTATGAAAAAAAAGATATGATTGATTATCTCTGTCATGCCTAAGCCTTATTTGATACTTTTAAATAATCATTGAGACTGGATATTTGTCACTGAAGTGTTCTCTTTCAAATGATGCGTCTTAATATTTGGAAAGTAATGGTCCCCATCCTCGGTGGTGTGAAGCCAAAGATCACTAGGAGTCTGTGCCACTTCCTCAGCCACTACCTATGAGCACCAGAAAGTTTTTGATGGGTTCTTCACTGAGATTCCACTCTCTCTGTAGGCCACGGAGTGCATTCCTTAAGCTGCTGCTGATTACATCTTAAATAGCAAGAGTGCTTCACATTCCTATGCCACTTTCAACTTGAAAAGATGACTTGAAGGACTAGCTGGTAATTTTGAAGTCTCCAACAGTTTTTGGAAGTAAGAAACTGCTTTTACACTCAATTTAGAGAAAATAAATTCTCAGGCCTTAATTATCTTGTACAGTACTGCTCAGGATGTTTAGTCATGCAGCCTTGTAGACACCATGTGAGTTGATCTACCCATCTCTCTCTGTTCATGGCTTTATTTTGATCTTCTGTTTGATATTTAACTACACAGGGGTTTTGCCTATCTCAAGTGACCAGCTCACCAATGAGTCTGGCATTTTCCCAATCACCTTACAGACTTGGTGCTTCTTGGGCTGCTTAGGAAGTCACTGTTTCACATGAAGTAAGAAGGCCCCAGAATTAAGTGATTACAGCCAAATCTTTCAAGCTTAAAGCCACAAAGAATCTAATGAGCTGGATTCTGCCTCAGTTTATATTCCTGTGTTTGTGCACTTTGTGACTAAGAGTATCATATTGTGCATTATCAAGGTAACTAAATGATGACTCTCTCACTGTAATTTTCACAGAAGTGGAAACAGAAGAGAAAACTGTGAAGAGAATTCAGGACATTTAGGCTGAATACCACTTCAATTTTCTAACAGTGAGCTCTGTTGGATCTTTTGCGGAGGGGATTTCTCTCCTATTTAGGACAATTCTGCAGAAAGAAAAACAGGAAAGTAAAAGAGCAAGGCCGTGAGCTTTCTTTTGCTGGATGGGAACCATGCTGGCTGTTCACTGTAGCATCTAGTAGCTTCCTAATCTATACTGCTTCTGGAGTCACTAGATGGCTGCTGAGCTTGATAATGGAACATCACAACTGAGAGTAAACATAAATCTCTTGACTTTTTCTCTGAGAGCATAAGTCAGCCAAGATCTCCACACCACAGCAACTGGATTGGAACAGGAGGTGACAAACTACACGATATCCCCAGGAAATCAGAGTGCAATCTGCTAGGTGTGTGGTGTCAGCGTGCACAGGTCTTTCTGGCTTTGGGACATGCTCCCCTTTTTGTCCCTGAGACTGCACACTCTGATCAAAGCTTAGCAGGAGTCAAGTGCCAGTCTGAAAACACTGCTGCCTTTATTTGCAATCAGCTTTAATGCAAAAACCCATCATTTTGACTCATTATTCCTGAAGCTGTTGAGGCTTCTATGCCTTCTAGTGTGCTTGCAGTTAACAGCACCACAATTTACAGCTTTTCCTTGAGTACCTCCACGCTCCCATCCTCTGTTGGAACATGCTTAATGAAAGTCATTTCTGCAGAAGATAAGAACCACTTTTTCTTTACAGGAGCTTTAAATTGTAATGGTATATTAAAGCACAACTATGGATTGGGAGGGAAAAAAACCACAACGACATGATTAGGCATTGAAACACTCAGTAAAACTGTTACTTACAATGAGTAAGAAGATGAAGATGTACAAATAAAACCACAGCATGTTTTCTTTGAGAGTCCTTATTAATGAGAGGGACTGTGGGGCTTCAGTATTAAACAGCCAATGAACAGCAGCAATTTACATCTGAACAAATTGATCCCAGCAAGATTAGCAGAGCTGAGGGACAGATTTCAAGCCTCTCATTACTTTATATGGAGACAGATCTTAGACAGGACTACCTCCTTCAATAGTGTTATCTCTGAACAGTGCCTTAGAGGTGATTTCTGTGCAGACGGGGTTTTCATGGAAGCCAAGGGTGCTGAAGGGAAATGGGCACTTTGATCCTGCTGATCTGCAATGGAGCTGAAGCATCCATCTTCCACCAATTTTTAAAATAAGCCCAGGTCTTCCTTTCCTTGGGAGGAACAAGGATGAATGAATTTGTTGGTTGTCACGCCACTGGGAAGTGTACTGAGTTCCTATAAATTGCTGGAAATACTTGAATAATACATTTAAATTATATTTGGAGGTTTTCTTTTTACAAAATTGTTATGCATCAGAATGAGGAGTTTTGCAGCAGCAGAAGCAGGAATAGCTTTTCATGGAAAGCTGCCAATCTCCCGACATATCTCTAGAAATAGATGAGTGAAGCAAGAAAATGAAGAGATGTTTCAGTGGTGATGGCGTTTCTCTGGGCTTTTTTTAAGGTGTATGTATATATAAAGAATGAAAATTGTGGAAAAGATAGACCAAAATATGACAATGACGGTTAAGTTTTCAACGCTATAACCTTGAAATTTTTATAGTCACCCCACAATTCCCCTTTTGATTTAAGAACCATAATATTCATCTATGCAGGGGATTCACATAGGTGGTTTGTGGGAGCCTGAATTGGCCTCCACTGCAAAAAAAAAAAATTTCTGTTTTCTGGTCTGTGTAGGAGGACCCAGTTATTCTTTCCTATTTAATCAGTGTATTCACTTAAAACGTGCTGACTGTTTTTGGATTCATAACTAATAGGCAATATACCGGTTTAATCAAATTCAAAATGAAATGTGCAATTTAGAAAGCCAAACAGAGAAATGAAATATGTGATTATTTAATAGAAAATGGTGTTTTAAGAGCCTCAATTCTGTCCATCTGTCACTGAATTGTTTGTAACAAACAGTCCAAAGTCACTGTTTTCTAAATACACTGTACATGTAGAAAACCATTTAATGCATGCAGCTTTGCCAATAGTGTTTCTCTAACTTAAGTGCATAATAATATATGCAAGGCCTGAAAACAGGAAGTCTAAAACACCATAGACACTTTGGAACCATTGCACTGCCCCTTAGGAGACTGTAGGAGTGTCTTAACAGGCCAAAATAACAGAGAAAAGAAGAGGCAAGAGAGCCTCGTAGAGGCAAGAGAGCCTCGTAGAGGCAAGAAAGCCTGGGATCTCTACAGAGAGATTTTCTTACCCTATGGTTTACAGCTATAATTGCAATACACAATAGATGTGAAAAATGGGCACCCTGATCTTAATACCAAATATTCAAGAGGATTTGCATTTTAAAATCAGCTTTGATCCAAAAATTTCAAAGTTCTGTTTTCTCCTTTCCTCTTTCTCATCCGTGATTTGAGCTATTTGTACTGACTATATCCTATCTCTCTGGTCAGGTTAATAAATTTGACAAACTGAGCTTATATTTCAGGAGGATCTTCCTAAGGCTACCTTGTTTTTTTCTGAAGCCCTCTCTTTACAGTCTCTGGCTGCAGAAGACACAGGACTACTTTCCTGTCACTTGCCTTTCCACATGAGCCAATACATAGACATATTTTAAGGTGTTGTGACCTAGGGCACAGTCAAATCTGACCTATTTCAGTCAAAAGAATTTTAACTAAGAGCCGGAGCTATCCTGCCACCTATGTTCTTGACAGAGAGAGCTTGTAGGCCATAAGCCATGCAAGGGGAGAAAGTAGAAACAAAGAAAAGCTGAAGAGATGAGACAAAGTCAGTATTAGTAAATTTAAAGCAAAGGAGTAAAAGCATTAGATATTTAGGGAAAAAACAAACCCTACAGACATGCCAAGATAAAAACACTAATAGGAGAGGCAAAGGAGGAAATGTCAGCTCTGCAAGATCAAGGGTCATCCCATTGCAAGGAGCTCTGGAGACTGACACTTCCCCACGTGATGAGTGCCTGACCTGCCAAGACTCTGTCCATGATTGCTTCAGTGATAAATATATTAATGCTCAGCACAACAGCATGTTCCTCTTAGATCAGTACTGGGAGCATTAGCAAAAGTTAGGTATTTGCTGTGTTATCATAGTGGACTCTCAAGCGTATCATCCTGCTTCCAAATCTCCAAGCCTTGCCCAAAGTGCCTACATAAAAGTCACCCATAGACATGAGGGTTACAGTGTGACAGAAGGAAGTAATCCCCTCTCCTTAAATATTTAGTCAACTGCATTCCATACTTGTGTTTCTCTTTGCACAGTCCATCATGAAAACAGAGGCAATGGCCTGACTTAGAAACAATTTAATGGTAAGGTATCTCATTTGAGAGATTTGCTACCCTATTTCTCCTCCCAAAGAGGGAATCTTCTTATAAAGACATGGAGAAATTGGCTCATTAAAAAAGGGAATTATCAGCATGGGTTCACTACAGTCTGTCAGAAGAATATGAGTACAGTCAGAAGAATATGAGAGTGAATTGATGAGGACATCAGGACAGAAGCCAGTCTGAAGTAATATAACCTATAACCCAGAAAGTCTTTTGAAAGCATTCTTTATGCAAAGTTAAGCAGAACAGGCCTAGGTTTTGGACTAAAAGTCGGAGCAATAAGCTGTGTATGAAGCTGACTGCTGAACTAAAAGGCATTTGTAAATAGTTGTAAATCTCATTTTTAATGGGGAGATGTGATCTTTACCAAAATGGAGTAGTAGGCCTGGTTTTACTCAACAGTTTTAGTATATTAAATGTCTGAATAGAGGAATGGGTTTATATGCTGCTTCTATGCAAAAGGAACATCATCAATCTTATTCAATTATATAAGTGCTAACACTTTCCTGTAATTGTACCATAAACTGAAAAGTTACCTGCTAAATGTTAAAAGCATTAGATAGATTGGCAAGATTCTTCTTGCTTTTCAGACTAGTGTAATGAGTTTTTACCCTTTCAAAGATAGAGACCTGATTGCAGCCGTGGCTGCCTAGCACTTTCAAGATTTGTGCTTCTGAGCTCCTGAAACTTGTGACAAGCTAAGGAACATCTGAGGAATAGGGGCTTAGTTTAAATCTTTCAAAATGAAAGCAAATTGTTGAAAGTTCTTTTGGTTTCCAAATTCTTATATACATAAATATTTGCTCTCTGATAACTGTTAGACAGGTTGCAAGTAAATCTTCCAGGTTATAAAGGAGATTATTAAAGAGAGCCAGACAATGCACTGTGCTGCAGTACTGATGTTTCAAGGAATGCCGTAAGACAGAGACGTCTCTGTGAGCTGGTGGTTTGCTCACAGCGGTTCTTCTCACAATAGAATTGTGAGTAATTTGTTACCCATGTGAACCCCTCCTCTATCCACGCAAAGTCCATGTGCTCTGTGTCCCTGGAGATGGACCACGCTTCTCATGAGCTCAGGATGCTGCACTGAGTGAGCTTGACAATTTCCATTGTGCTGTGTTTCTTTCTAGAGAGGGAAAATCCATGGAGGTCATACAACTGGGAATAGCCTTAAAGAAGGGAAGAAGGATAGAAACTGCTTCACTTTCCTCTTCTGCAGCCACTGTTACATTGGCTCAGCTTTAAAGAGATGGGGAGAGTTGCAGTGAGGAGAGGAGGTCAGAGAGGAACCGTCTGTGTAGGCAACAGGGCCATGGCAACAAGAAAAGATAACCAAAAATTGCTACACTCAGGCAATTCCGGGTTAAGTAAAGATTGTTGGCAAGTCCAAATGGGTGCAGAGAAATGAGTAAAATACTTGGTCAAATTCATTACTTATTCTGAATCCATTCGTTCAAAAATGTAGAAGTTAATCAGAATTATTTTTCAGGAGGGTGCCAACCTTGGATGACATTAGAGCAACAAACAGGATACCAACAAATAGAATAAAAATAATTTTATAAATGGATATGATGGACATTTGATTGTACTATTTTTACAGCTTTAGCTGCTATACAGTTGACAACTTAGGTGATCTCTACTCTCCAAAGCTGACTGAAATTGTGTGCAAGGGAAGAGTATTCAAAATTGACACGGTTCCCTTTGATGTAAACTCAGTGGTCTCAGTCAAGTTTTAGGAGTTGCCCGTAGTTCAGAAAATCACAGTCCCCAGGAAAATACTGGATATCACATGGGGGCACCCAAGGCCTATCTGGAGATAAAGACTCCAGTCTCTCTGGTGACAGATGCAAATCATTCAAGTTTTTAAAATAGGAATAGGATGCTCTGTGAGAATGAAAAATGTCATTGGTGAGAAAGGATGCAATGATGAAGGGTAATTGTTGTCTAGGTAATCAAGGACATAGTTCTGCCAGCTGAGCCACTGAAAGTGAAGTGACAACACAATCTTTCACTAATTTAAAGTCTGATTCCATTGTGGAGTAATTAATTTCTCAGTTCACAAACAAAAGGTTGACACTCAGATCCCAGCAGAGAAGGGAGCATGATTTAATCTTGCCTTGCAAAATTCTTCTCACCCGTTCAACCAAGGGAATTTGTTTCTTGGCAGACATGCAACCATCATTAGTTTTTAATTATCAGTATAAATGGCAAACAAGCATAGATGGTGCTTGGGACAGACCATTTCCCTGTTGGATTTGCAGGGCTGCTTTAACCTCTTCTATTATTACATATTGGTGCACAACGCTGGTTTTCAGAGTGGATTTCCAAAGCATGGATCCTGAGGATGTAGGATGCAAGGATACTTGGATGGTATTGAGCACTGGCCTAACTGACCATGGACCAGCATCCTGCAAGAAGGTAGTGATGGGAAGATTGAGCATAAAAGGAAAAATGTCCTTTTAAATGGGCAATTGATTCTGACAGGACAAGGCAAACCAGGGAGAGCAATAAGGTGGCCTGTTGAGCCATCTATTCCCAGGTGTTAGGAATGAGGCTAATAAAACAGGAAGAATTTGAAATCATAGTACGTGGATAAAACTGCCAGTACTGCAGGAACATGACAGGCCAATCTGTAGGACTGGCAGGTTAGTACTGAGCATGACCAGGAATGACAGGCAAGGAAAACAGGGAGAAAGGGCTTAAAAACATATGTGGAAATGGTTGCTCTAAGTTCACATGGGAGAGGGGAGTCAGAGTTGCAAGAAGCTATGAAAGAGGAAGAAAAAAGAAAGGGAGGGGTATTTTCCAGCAGCAGCCTATTACAGATTTTTAGCTGGAAGCAGAGAATTAATTCAGTGATTTTTGGGAATAGATTAAAACATACAAAGTGCAGCATTGAAAAGAACAGGTGACCAGAAGTTAGCACAATATATTTTCTAGGATGGTACTGTAAAGCAAGAACAATCTATAACTTTGCTGGGATGCATGTTTATATATACATACCTGTATCTCCAAGGACTCAGTTTTCTTTTCTGCCAACCAAAGGAGCGTTTAGTGCCACCCACCTCTGCAAAAGCCAGCTGCAGTTCATCAAACAGCTTCTGCACTTGAGGATGCCCTAGTTCCCAAATCACCTAGCAGTGGAGGGCGCAGCAGTGCTTCACACAGAAGGGGAGCAGTAACCCTGGTGCCTCTGCCCTACACTAAGTGTAGTGTAGAAGCTTTTCTACACGTTGCCCTGCTGCAAGACTGAACATATACACAATTGCCAAAAAGAACTTATGCCAAATTAGCTTAACCATAAGGCCAAAATGGCTTTTGGGATCCACTCAAGCTCAAAGTTAAACAGAAACAAAACATTGTGGGGTAATATAGCACTAGGAGAAATAGCTATTTATTTCCCCCCTCATTCATGCTTGGGAGGACTAGCTGAAAGTCTGAACATTGTAAAGTATCACAAAAGACAACTGCTAAGTAAAGGACAGTATGAAATGAGGAAAGTAAGGATCAATGTAGAAGACCTTTACAATGTGTTCCAAAAATTGGATTACAAGATATTTACTAATTTTATTTATTCTCCTTGGGCAAACCAAGGCAAAACCTTTCAGGAAAACAATTCTTAAAACAGGGAGAAGAGTGACCTTTCTGTAGTGATTCTTGCTAATAATATCCTAAATTTGGCCCTAAGCATTATTCTCATAGAATGAAGAACAGTGTTTGTGGAAGGCACCAGACTAGAGGGATGACAGGACTGGAATGCAAAGTGGTCTTTGTACAGTGGGTAAATATCTGAAATCAGCAAGACACCTTAGAGACAAGAAGAGAGCACCGCATTTAGGTAAGAGGAACCAAATGCTTGAATAAAAGCTGGGAATAACTGACCATGCTGCTAAAAGGGAGCTTCAGTGTTATGGACCACAAAGCAAATACGTGATGCTGTTGCAAAAAACCAGCCAATCAATAAAATTATACATTTCATATTAACACATTTGAGATATATAAAACACAGAGAGCCATTTGCAATGCTGATGTGCATTTCAGTGCATAAATGGCTGTCTGTATTAAAAGATTGAAACAATGTGGTTTAGCTTCCACCAGAGAAGAGCTAAGGGAGACATAAGAGGAGCCCCCAGAAGGTGAGTGACAGGCAGGAACTGGTTATCAGAAGAGGATGCAAAGTGGTCTTTACTGAATGCTTTTGATAAATCAACAAGACAAACATCTTGTGAGAGAAGGTCATGGCATACCAGGGTCCTGACTCTCTGTGGAAGTATAGACAAAATTACTTCTAAGGGGCTTTTCAAGTCTTCTACATCTGTGATTCTAGATTCATGTGAGAACAAGGCCCTTACCAGAATTTCTTTGAAAGACAGGATGTCTGAATTTTGAAAAAATGAATTTTAAAAGTACTTTATGTAGGCCTTGGCTAAAGAGTCATCTGAGCAATAGTTTGGGAGTCTTATCTTTCAGCAGGTCAGGATTTCAGCCAAAGGCATCTGTGCTGCTTTTGTCTGTTTGAACTCAGGAGCCAGTTACCCAGAACTGTGTGCAGAATGAAAGAAGGAATGGGCTCACAAAATTCTGGGTTTGACTGTTTTTGGTAGAGCAATAATATCTGCAGTGAGCCCGGGGATGTCCCAGGTGGGCAGAAGGAAAGCAATACAGATGCTCTTGAGAAAAGGACATTGCTACTCTCAACAGGCCTCAGGAAACGCTTGCTCAGAAATGTAGTGTTTCTTTTCACTAGCACCCACCTATAGGCTTAGTTTTCTGCCACATATCTTTATTAATCTAGCCAATAAAAATTGATTCTGATCATCCTTTCCTCAGTTTAAAACCAGGTCTATTCTGAGGCGATGGTCCTTAGCATCTTTCATTCTCAGGCCTCTGTGGTTCCAGCTCTTGGTAGAAATGCCAAAGTATGATGGCAAGATACATTATCATTAGTATAGATACATTGTCATTAGGGTTTCATCTTGCTGAAGGATGTTTTCCATTGTTGTTATTATCATATACATTACAATTTCAATGCCATGCAAGACTAATAGTACCACAAAAAGTTTTTATTCTAGTACTCTTTAAAAATATTGATTTAAAAGAACAATAAAATCTGATTTTTGTCTGCTGCTTCAAAGTATCGCTTGGTTCATTCTAAATATCAAGCAGCAGAAAGTTAAAAACCCTCATGTAATGAATGAAGCAAAAGATACAAAGACACTGTCACAAAACTTTGTGTCTGCAATGATTATTGCAGAGAGCAATAATCACTGTCCTCAACTCAGAGAAGAATACTGATTTACTGGTGCTGGCCAGTAAACTTTGGTGGGAGTTTTTTTGGTTTGCTTTTTTCTTTTTTATTTTAAACACTTGGAAAAGCACCTAATTCCAAAAAAAGTTTCTAGAATGACAGTGGAAACAAGGTTTTTTTGTGAAAGGTCTTATGCTTATATAAGATCATAACCTAGGCAGTACATGCAGCTTCAGGGCATCCGATACCACATCAGAAATGCTTTTTGGCTATAACTCTGATCTGTCAAGAAATGAAGTTGCCTACTCACATTTCATTAAGAAATTGCTCTGGTAGGTTAATTTTGCACCAACAAACTCTATGACAGATCAAGTGTCACCTGTTGTCCTCACCTGTTTAACTTTATTCAAATTAGGCATCGTCTGTCCTTCCACAGCCAGCACAAAGCTGGCATAAAGCTTAAAGCCCACATAAGCTCTTGCTAATTTGGCAGCAATGTGACAGAAATTCAACACTGAATCTGGATCAAAAATTGTACTGCTGAGCGATCCATTCATGCACACACCTGGCATTAACAATCAGAGCCACGGCTTAAGAAGAAGCCAGCAGTGTGTGAACTAGATAAAGTCAAAAGGAAAAGAGATGCAAGCAGTTTCATACCCAAAAGGTGGTAGTACTGGAAACCAGGATGAGATGACAGCTACGGGATCATGCAGAAACTGATGGGAAGAGGCATGTGGCACACGTTGTCAATCAGCAACATCATATAAAGGTGTCTCCTTGTGAAGAGCACTACAGAAACCAGCAGTGGTTTGGACAGAGAAAACGGTGTTGCCCAAGAAACCACTCGAGAATTTCCTTAGATGGTTGAATATAGTTTAGCAAATAATTCCCATGAACTCTTGGCTCCACATAGGCACCACTGGAGATCCAAGGTAAGGACCTTTCAAACAACAGCAGGCTATTCTTGGGCAGAACAATTGGAAAAGTGATGGATTATGCAGCAATTCATCTCCTGCATTCAGGGGTGCTGAGACGTGTGATAAAAAGACTCTTACTGTGCTCATTTTGCAAACCCTGAGAGCTTCACTGACCTGCACACACCAAACAGGGTTGTTCTAGGCTACAAGGGACTTACCGAAGCCCTGATAAAATGTGTACATTAAGGCAGATAAAGATGTATCCCTCTTTACTGTAGGATCTGAGCACTGATAGTTAACATTTATCCTTACAGCACTCCCAGGATATAGCACCTGAGGCAGAGATGGCTAGAAGCTGTATGTTCAAAAGTGCTTCAGAAACGACTTAGCTCTTCAGGCTGGTAGTTTTTGAAGTCCTATACCTATAATTTAGATGTCACAGTCAGTCTAAAAACTTCCTTCAGGCAACTAGAACCTCAGGTTAGATGACACAGTCTCAGAACTTCCCTCCAGCTACTTCTTCTAAGACTTGTGATACTTTAAAAGTTGTCCAAGTTTTTACAAGTTGACACATACAAACTGACAAGATACTGAAGACACAACATAGCTAATCATGAGCTGGTTGAGCTGTTTGGAGCTCTAGATCAGAACCTAGAAGATATCAAGGAAGATTTCCAGATGAGGCTTTTCTGCATCTCAGAGATTTCTAAAGGTAGGTGTGTTCCTTTTTTGCAGACTGGGTCTTCAGATATGCATGAAACTGAGGCTGAAGGGATTCATGATGAAGTCTTCTACATTTCAGCTTCAAACCTGTATGTTGTCTCTTCCAACCCTGTCCATTCTGTGATTCTGTGACCACTGAGCTAAGAATCATAGAATGATCTGTGTGGCAAAGGACCTTTAAAGATCACTTAGTCCAAGAAGTCAGATTGAAACTAACATTTCCAAGTATTTACTTGGAGACCCTTGAAGAGCAAAAGTAACAGGCAACAACAGGGTGATGTCAGAACTCTCAGACTGAACAGTTAGAAGTGTCCATGCTAAATCAAGTAGAGCTGAATTCTGAAGAGGTCTCATTTGTATTTCAGGTAAGTGCTGAGCTTCAGAAAAATTAGCCTGTGTTGAGCCTTGTGTTGCCATGACCAAATAGCCTTCTTTTTTAAAAGGCAGCTCCATGCTTTTCTGAAGAACCTTATTAGAGGTAATAGTCTTAGCATCAGTGGCACTGGCCTGCCTGTGAGATCAGTGCGATGATACTCAGAAATGCTACTTCAAGTGTCCGAAGCTAGAGAGCCTCACTGAGACAGTCTTGCATCCAGGATACCAAGCCCTTCTTCACTGCAGGGTAGTGCTGGGGCCAGTTTAATCTGAAGGCACTAATAGTGATTCCTCCTTGTGTTCAGCAGAATGCACCCACTGTTTGCGGTGTAAATATGCCACCATGCGCTGGATAAATTACACAGGGCAGTCGGTGTCAGAAAAGACCATTAAGCTTCCTTGGTTCCAAGCTTTGCCACTCTGCTACACTACACTCTAGCATGGGCAGGGGGAATGGACAGGCTTCAAATACAAATCTTCACACACCTTTCTGCAGCCATGTGGGGAGAACTCAGAAGTGAACATTGAAGCATGGCATGATCGCAAGGGCAAGAGAAGTCACAGCGAGGTAAGGTCCTTTCAGTAGCCCCATTCCTCCCTTGCTGCAGTACCCAGATCCCAGCAGTGACTAAGGCCTGAACACGGCAGTGCAAAAAGAACATATTTCTGCAGAGGAAATAGTAAAGTAAAGCAACACCCTGACAGCTCAAAACCCAGTGCTCATGTACTTTACTGAATTTAAATAATCTTTATAGGCAGGGACGGTTATACCTTGACACTAGTTCATATGTGAAGCTCTCACCTTCTGTTCTTTCTGATTTACTGTGCATGTATGACCTTCTCTCGAAACTTGACAGTGAATATTGTTTGTTTATTTTCTTGAATAAAAGGGAAGGACCAAGCCCAAGGCTGCAAAGTCAGTATAAGAGAGTCAAATTTATTCAGAGAACAAGCACAAGGATGTAGTAGATAAAAACAATGCTTTAAAGTGAAGGCATATAAAACACAGCAGAGAGGAAAGGTTTTTGGTTGCTATTTTATATTCAGTCGGTTTTCCTGCTAGAACCCAGCTAGTCACTGTCCCAGTCTTGATCAGATGCTGTTCACGTATGCAATCACTGGCAATCCCAACCCTTAGCGTTTCCATGAAAATACAGACAGATGATTTAAGCATTTGCTAACCTGCTAACCTACTGGCAAAATAAGCCCAGAAGTGTGAAATGTGATACCTTATGGATTTTCAGGCGCCTTTACCGTCATTTCTTAAGACTTTGGCAAACAGGGTGATGCAGGAGCAACACTATCCTGCCCTGTTTGGGATGGAAAATGAGGTGAGCTTGCGTTGTGAAAAGCAGCCGAGCTTACGTGGAACCACTACACCTCTCCCGGCCGAACAGCACTAGGTGGCACTGGTGGTATTCACATACGTTTTCATCTGCCTTTCGATTTCCAGAAGGAATCTATTGGTACTTTAGACTTTCAGCCAGCAAGAATGCAGTGGAAAACAACTGAAGTATTTGTCTCAGTGGTTTGTGAGCCAAAGATTTAAAAAACACCCCTTTTTCATATTAATTGAGGCTGAAGAAGGACTGAATGACACTTATTCGCTCTCAGCACTGGGTCTTTAGCTTGTTAACCTCACTTACATGGTATTTAAAGATTACAAGCTAACTGATAGACACACTATGTTGCACCTAATGGTGCATTTATAATCATTGATTACGCTGCTGTATTATATGTGAGAAGTGCCGAGGGGCTGGATTCTGTGATGGTGAGCTATCAGCACTGATTGATGGCACCAATACCCTTACCTTAAAGTGTAGTTAGACTTATTTGAAAGTGCTAACACTACATTGGGGTTAGCAGCATCACAGATTATCCTTCTCTAAACTGACCTTAGAAATTCCCTAAAGGTTGCTTGTCAGTACTGGCTTACAAATCCAAGGAAACAAACATAGAATGAAGTAGCAATAAAAGGAAAAGGAAATGGCTTTTCCTGGAGATCATGCATTAAAGAAAATTGGGGCACAGCTTAAACACTGTACAAGAGAAATCGTTTGGGTGTGACCAAGACAATCAAAACACCAGCAAGGAACTGCCATCAAGTTAGCAAGCTTTTTAATGGAGGTCAGAACTCAGCCACCTTGGTTTTATATTAACTTCTTGCTCTGTGTTCTGGGGGAAAAAACTCAAAGCACAAACCAGAGAAATGTGGAGAAAGAAGAGAGTTTACTTCATCTAAAGAACATAAAGTAATTGAGCCTTTTTCTTTATAAGTGTAGTAAAAGTTGCTCTTTCCAGTCAAAGCACTTGCACAGCAGTACTGGTTTCATCCTGTGAAATCTTGGTAATGGCAATTTGAGCACAGAGTTTGTCTCTGCACGACACACAACTACCCATCCCTGTGGTATTTTACTTCTACCTTGTAGAAACCACAGAGCCCCAGCACAGTCCTGCTGCTGAGAGTCTGGTGCTAGCAATTCCTAACCTCATTGTTGAAGGAAGTGCAGATAGAAGAGGTTCGGGGCAGAAAAAGCACTTGAAACACATTTGGTAAATCCCAACTAGAATATTTAATTTCCTTTAACATGAAAGCTGAATGAAAGTGACAGTTTAGTGACACACTTAAAGGCCCACCTCTGCCTTCTTCTCATGTGATCAAGCTGGAAGGTTCCCTGAGATACTGGCTCTCTAAGCCTGCAGGTACGCAATTGAACTTGATATCCAACCTTTAAGTTCTCTTTTTCTTCTTTTGCACATTTCTGCAAAACCCCAAACCACACAGTGCTTAGTGAGTTCAGACACTCTTTTCTTCATTTAGAGAAAATATCAAAAAAACCTGAGCCGTAGACTCCAATCTTCCAAAATCTGTTCTGAGTCAAAATAAGCAGAAAATGGACACAAAACATAGATTTATACTTACTTCCCTAGAATATCTGCAAAAGAAGATTCTTCATGTGAAAGATCATCTTAATACCATGTCTTTCCAAGCTCTCTGTCTGCCAACACTCAGTAACTCTGAAAATACAGCTAGCCAGTTTGAAAATTTTACTCTTTGTGATTTCTAGGTTCACTATCACCTCTTTTCAAGTCTCTTCCCCTGTCTGTCTTCAAGTTTCTGTCTTCTGCTTAACAGGAGAGCGTACAGAAAATGAAGCCAGATTTTGTGGGAGGCATGTAGTGAAAAGAACACGCTGGGACATGTAAAGCTTTAGTTTTTCACCCTAAGGGAGGTCAAACACCAGGACAGGTGCCTAGAGAAGTTTGGGAAGCTTGAAATTTGGAGATACTCAAAATTCAATTGTTTAAGGTATTGAAACAAGATCCTGTTATAACTGAGCCCAGTTTGAGTTGGGGGCTGGACTAAATGACCTCCAGAGGTGTTTAAGAGTAAAAAATTTTCCATGATTCTAAATCTGTGTCACACTTGTTAACATAAATTATATTGTATGCTGAAGAAATATTTTAAATTTGTGATGCTTTTGTATCTGTGCATAGACACATTTGTCTGCCACATTCTTTTGTACTTAAGTAGGGATTATTTAGGAGATCAGTAAAAAATTGGCTGACTTGATCTATTCTATTCCTACTTCTTTCAGTAATAGCTAAAAAAATTATATCCATGCTACCTGAGGGTATGCTCAGTTAAAGGACCAGAATCAATCAGTACTTGAGCAGAAAACTCCTGGGAAACTGCCTCACGGTTAGATGCAGCACTTACGCTTTTCCTTCAGCAACGAGCCTGCAGTGCCAGAGACCAGTTCTTGATACTGGAGAAGGGGCACCAAGAATAGTGCCTATGTCTGTCATATTACCAGAGAGCATCTCAAAGCCTCTTTGAGAGCAATGATTTAATATTGGTGCCCCGGCCAAAATTAGGCACAGTTGTTATTGCAGGTACTTCCCATCCTGCCCTTTCCTTCTGTTGGGTTTCAGCTAGTCAGAGCCTTCTTCCCCACAGTGGGAAGACCTTAGATTTTCTCTTTAGACCTTGTATCTGAGGGGCAAATAGCCCCAAACCAAAACAAAACAAAAAAACCAATCAGGAAATCCCGCTCCATGGTTCTTTTACAGGTGGCATTCCTATGCAAGTCCTCTGACGGAGGCAAGGATCTGAAGGAATGTGAACTCCTGGCTGCACCTCAGTTGTTACCCATTCCCATCTCACTTTCTCCTGTCCCTTGTTTCTTTGACTGTGGGGAAAGCACTTCAGTGTACATCTTGTGCAGTGCACTGGAGTGACTCAGGTGAGCTGTGCTGGTCCTAAAGCTGCTTATGGCAACCTAGAAGGCCTGAGAGGGCCTGAGAACAATGATGCTTCAACCTTTTAATAAAAAGCAGCTAAACCATTGAAAAGATGCACTGCAGTACAATTGAGAAGCTTTGTTCTTCAGAAAAGTGATGTAAAAAATCCTTCTCCCTTTAGCCCTGCTCTTTCAAACACTTCTTTGTCCAGCATTGTGATTTATTTTGGTTCATCTTACATAGCATGATGGAAGTGGAGATGACAGCCCAACCCTAGAAACGGAAATCAGTTTCCTGAAAACATGCCTCAACTGACTTATTATGATTATAGATCATGGAAATTCACTGATTACTGCAAATGAGGAAAATACAGTAAGCTCCCACCGAAGGGATACAGTAGCTATAAACAGGCCAGCACAAACAAATAAATGCACCCTGAGATAAGCGTTTTGAAAGCAACAGAGCAAGCAAGATATGAGAGGGACTAATCATTCACAGACAACAAACTATTTTGTTTGGTCCATAATGAGGCATTTGAGGGTGTTTTAAAGTTTCAGATTGTCACCGAGTGAACTATTCTCCTATTAATCAGTTAGAGAATTGGTAAACAGCCACAAAAGGAGCAGCACATGCCTACGGCATTAGAGGGAAAATTGCCTACAGATTACAGTAAAACTATTTTCCAAAGGCTGGAAGAACACCCGAGAATACTACCTGTGCTGATAACACTATCTCTGCAAAGGAGAAAATGCTTAACAATTATCTACAACACCAAGAATGGCCACATTTTTCTGAGTGCCTCTATAAAAGCAGCCAGTGACCAGGTTTATGAGACACAAAACAGCCAGGTAGAGAAGTGCCAAAAGAAAAAACCCAAAGTATTAATTTTGCCTGAGGAATGTTTGAGAAAGGGAAAGAAATGGAAGCTTTCTACACTTTATGCAGGATCTTGTTTCTTTTTTATTTGGAATCTCAGCCCTCCTACATACCTTTCTCCATGCCCAGGCACTTTTAGGGATGTGCCCGTTCAGGGAGGAGGTAAATTGTCACTGTTATGTGGGTCAGTATGTCACACTACATCAGACGGACTGGATTATCCACATGGCATTTTAATGAGTCTGTATTTTGTTCTCTTTTCCTTGCACCATGTTGCAGAAGGTCTCTGGCAGCAAAAAACCTGGAGGGGCAGGGAAAGAGTTCTCCTGAAAAACGCTTTAAAAATATTGTCTCTGTCACACCAAGACTCTCACAAGTGTTACAGACACTGCATAGGGACTGCTCAAGGCCCAAGTAGTGAAACTGGATTGTTGAAAAGGATCTCTTTCTGGACACATTGCACTGGGGAGAGAGGAAATAGAAGGTTATTTTTCCACAAAAAAATAATTGATGTCTGTGGACTTCGAGCAGCCATTACTAAGACACTGTTTACCCAAAATATATTTTGGTTCATACCTTATGCCTGAAGTATTTCAAAACAGGAGAGAATAAATTTTTGATGACGACAAAGATGTTAGAGTTAATATAGATTATATTTTAAGACTGGAACAAACAACAGAAAAACAGAGAGATGGCAAAAGCCTGATGTGCAGTTTAAAAGTCTCTGGATAGAAACACAAATTTAAAGAAATAACCCAGTTTTCCTGTAAGTGACTGAAGAAAGAATGCAGATAGATCTCCATGACTTGCAGGCCAGTATATTTCCATCTGCACAGAAAGGAAGTACACAAAGATGTATGGGAATTGTAAATAGGGTGGGTGGAAGAGTCTATACCTATACTGGCTGCTGAAACTGCTAATGCAGGAAAAAAATAATGGTAACGTGAAGGAGTAAGAAAATATCAAACAGTGGATACAGGCATACTCAAAAGAGCCAGAGAGAATCTTGAAGAAATGCCTTTAAGAGAGCTATCAGGCCCTACTTGTACTTTAAGGTACATTAGTCATGGCAGGCAAGTCAAACGCATTCAGGACCTTATCTGTAAGTGATAAGAATGAGTAGAAAAAGAGTTTCCATTTGCATCCAGAGGCAGGAAAAGTCTTAAATGCTTTGATATATAAGAGAAGTATAGATAACACAGATCACGAAGTTTTAGTGACATTTGTAAAAAAGAATAAGTAGACATGTGTTTCTAATACTTGTGACCTACTTTTTCCAGGTGCTGTTCAATGGTTTAGTACTAGAAAACAGACTTGGAAAACACGTGATGATACCCAACACTTTGTCTTTAACTTTCAAATAGAGTCAAGGTTCAGCAAAAACAGTAATCTGATACCGTGTCAGAAAATATCTGAAGACACGTCCAAAGTTTGAATATATTCCTCTGCTTGTGCAAAAACAGACCACAAAATATTTTGGATTCTTGATGATAGTATGTTCTTTCAGGTACAAAGAAAGGCAGCTGAAACAATGGAGGAGTCAGAGAATCTGCTTTATGAGGGAAGACTGAAAAGACAGAAACTCTTCAATCTAAATTAAAAATGACAACAGGGGGAATAAAATTAAAGCTGATTAAATAATTCAGGTGGTGGATCCTGCAATACTAGGAATAGGGAACACTCAGACAAGACAGCAATTGGCTTAAAACAGATGGAAAAATACTACCTAATGTGGCAGGGAATGCTTGCTGTCAGACCTGAGGGAGCAGGTTCAGAGAGGGCTTAGACAACCATGGACCAGAGATCCAGAAACAGGTGGATAAAAGGGCCTGGGCAGGGATGTACCCTCTAACACCCAGAAGAGTCCTGAAGGCTGGAACAATACCAAGGCCAAGGACTGACTGCACAGAGTGACCAGCGTCCTGATCTTCCCCAAAATCACCACTGTGTTGCCACTGTTGGAGGTAGAGCCAGGGCAGGATGGACCATAGGTGTGTCTGAGTGGAGCATCTCCTGTGGTGTTAAACCGGTTCTTCTGACAATAGATAAATGCAATTAGGAAAACAACCAACAATCTTAATGCTTCCGTCTCTTTTTCTTCTCTTATTCTTTCCTCTGCTGTTTGTTAAAGTATCAGTTCTCTTATTAAAGAATTACCATTACAAGCACTCCCAATCTTATTGTGATTATCAAATAATCTTTGAAATTACAAATATATATCAGATCCACCTCTTATTGTTCCCGTTCTCCCCTGTATGTATCCCCTCATTCAAAACCACATCCTCTCACATGACAAAACAAGTGGTATGAAGAGACACTAAACTGGAATGGCTTCCCATTATTTTTTTTCTCTTAACCCAGGGACTTTAACTTCCAGAGAGATATTAGAGTGCAACTTCTCTCAGTCCTGAAGTGCAGCCAGCTCAGAGGCAGACTGCTGCAAGTGTTTGATAGTTCCCAACAGCACTAATCAGTAGGTAAGGACAGGAGGTTAAGAAGGATACTACGTTGGAATGAAATGGACAAACCCATTTCAAAGGTCTTGTATTTCTTCAAAGTAGCCATGGAGAAGACAAAAAAAAAGACAGACATATATAAAATGCGAGCATTGGAGAAGGCAATCAGAAAGGATACTGGATATATGATAGGATTACAAAGGGGAAAGAGGAATGAATCCTTTGGCAGCCAACTTCTGCTGAAAATAAGGAAACTTGGGGCTCTGGAGCCCTTTAACCTGTGCCACATCTGGCAGCAGTTTGGTTTAAGGAAGATTTTCTTCATAATTTACCAATTAATCCTTGATGAGACCCTGGCAAGGCAGATGGCTTTTTAATCTGTGGTATAGAAAAAGTTGTTCTGCAGTAAGAGCAACAATCCGTGAAGCTATTACACATTTCCCAACCCACCCTATGTTATTTTTGAAAAAGACTGCTTTCCTGTGTAATTCTGGCTTTTATCTTTTGATTCTTCCCCTCTTTTTTTTCCTTTTTTCTCCAACAAACTAGTTTTTCATTAAGACGAAATCAGAATAAGAGTTTCAAAACACTTCAGTTCTCAAGGCAAGGAAATAGAGAACGTGTGTTCCTGGGAAAATAATAATAATAATAATAAAATAAACACTGGATTTTGAATAATGTGGAAGACAGGATTTGTGCCTTTTAAACACCAGTTTGAACTGATTTTTTTTCCTTAATACAGACACATGCCGTAAATACAAATCAGTAAGATACAAATCTCTCCTCTAGCCCAAGCCAGATGAACCTCAATGTGCAAAAAGGAAGTTCACTGTTCCTTACCTTTCTCCTTTAGCTGTTATGGCCATGTGCACATGTAGAACTTCACAGCTTCCTGCTTTGAAGATGTCAGTAAAGCAATTCAGGGAGATTTCATTTAAAAAATTAATCATATTTGAATACCACAAGTCATAAATGCGAAGCTTTTTATTTCATTGGAAAGACTTCTATTTTATAGTGTTATGGTGTTTATTGTTAGCTTTTTGGGAGAAATTCTGGAGGCCTGGACTTACATAGAAGGGCATGTCAGGACAGTTAGACATTGTGCTCAGCATCACCGTCATGAAGTCCAATAGCTGTTAGTCATGTTTACTTTCTTTGATCAGGAGGTAAAAAAATTATTAATGCCTGATAGGCAACACAATTATATATGGAGCCAGCTCATGTTACATAAGCCATGGTGGAGTTTAGGATTTCTGAAGCATTCCTTATATGGACTTTCCTGGTTAGCTGAAAGAATATTCAAATAAAATATAACATTTAATGAATTTTAGAATAAATAAAAACATACTCTCCTCTGATCATTGATCAAGGAGAGTTTCTAATGACTCCAGTGGATAAGGAAAACTGTCCGAGAATTCATACTGAGCAAATTAACTCCTGAAACTGGAAAATACAGCAAGCTCTGTTGAGGAGTTGGGATAATCTTGGCACGTTGTCGTCCTAACCTAGCTGTGATGCTCCTGCATCCAACCAGCAATCTCTACCCTATTTTGCTCTGCATGCAGATACCAGCTTGCTCAGGCTGAGCTCGAGATCCCTTCATCATCCTCCATTACCCAGCTGGAAAGATGCCTCCCATCTCTCCCATATAGTAAGAAGTTATGCTGTGCCACTGGCCTTGTCAGAAGCTGAGAAAAAGCCAGCTTCTTCATCATTTCTAGGCCTTTTAGAGCCCTGATAATCAGTCCACTGGGAGTTTCAACAACCTTGGCAGCTTATGGGCCAGTGTGGATGAGTTGCTACTGAACAGGTATCTCCTGCTTAAATCTCTGAAGGACCATGTAGCAGCACACAAAGACCTGTGCCCTTTGTTTCTCTAGTAAGAGAGACATCTATGCCTTTCTATCTCTCTGTAACTCTCTCTAGGGGTTACAAGGAAGTCAGATGAATACATGAAAGCTCATGTGTCATTCAGGTCTGATCTATTTTCTTTGTCAGAGAGCCAGAAGTCAGCTAGTAAGTGGCACAGACTCCAGCACTAGCAGCTGGTCACCTCCCAGCTTTTCCCTTCAATCCACAGACGCATCAGAGCAATCAAACACACGAAGAGCAATTTCCTCCATTAAGAAACATGCAATACATTGATTTGTTTCCATGCTGGTACAATCCCTAGGATCCAGCCTAAGGGTAACGTGCATAGATTCTTTTAAGATCTTTATTTATACTTTCTCCCTCTCCTTTCTCCTTTACACATTCCTCTTTCTGCCTGGCCCTGTGCAAGGCATGAACACATGCACTGTGCAAGGTGAAACAGGGGCCAGAGTAGGGCAGGGACAATCAGAGCTGCACTTCCTGTCGCAGCAAGGTATGGGACCTGCAGATGGAACCTGTCAGACTCTGAAAGGTTGCAATCACAACAGAAATGCTTTCTTTAAAGAAAAGGCATGAAAAATATTTTACACTTCTAGTTAAAACCAGGTCAACTTAAATGCATGGGAGGGTGCTGCTTAGAATCTGTATTTCTCTGGACTTCTACTTTCTGATCCCCAGCTTGATTTGATCAGTCTTCAGATTCACCACTTAGATTACAGAAATGCTCAGTCAGAACTGCACCAGAAACAGAAGATTCCAGGGGTTTATATAATACCATTTATATTATAAAATAATTGTATAATGCCATTATTATTCAATTCATTTAGAGAAGTTTGGAAGACTGACAGACTAGGTTTCTCTTCTACTTGTTATTGAACAGAAAGTGGTATCAAGAATGTAATTTTAATTGCAACTTTCCTTCTCTTGCAAGTCTAAGCAAAGACAAAACTTCAGAAACATGAGGTTCCTTACTAAGATTCCCAAGCAAAATTAGAAAATGTGATTCCTATAAGTTAACATATATCATCCAAAAATATTAATGGGAATTCACTTTTAGTATTATTCAGCTGCTCTGTTTAGCCCTTGCTAAAATAATTTCTGTTCTTGGTCATCCAGAAAGAGTTTTCACCACCGGCATACAGGCATTTTCATAGCTTTTGGGATTTGGGGGTTGTTGTGTTTGCCCTGAGGCTTTGGACATTTTCTATATTTTCTGTGAGTGACTGCTGAAATTATGTGTTTGAGTAGTTTCTTTGTGGAGTAACACTTTTATAATCCCTTTAGAAAACTCCTTGCTTGTGGTGCTTATACTCATTTGGGCTGACAGACTATTAAAGAAGAAGAGTAACTGATCTCAGAAGAAAATTTTTTCCTGTTAACAATGCACTTCGTTTTACCTTTTCCTCTCCATCAGTGACTCCACTCCAAAACAGTAATTTGTCACCTTTATGTGGTTCATATGTGAATTGTTCTTTGGGGAGAAAGGAAAGCGAGGGGAAAGATAGAGAAGAATTAATCTCAGATCAGTCACAGTCGTTTCTAATGGGTTTGACATATGAGCCACAAACATTTCTGTCTGATGGGCTCCATGCTGATCCAGTTTCTTATGTCAGGGCTAGCTGCAAGCTTGCTGTGCTGGCTGCAGCTTGAGGCTCCCAGAACAAGCATGGGAAGGCTGCAGGGGTTTGCCAGAAATACCTTTCCTGTGCCAGTGGGAGTCACACAAGACTTCTGCAGACAGCTTAGACTGCACCCAGGGAAACCAGGAAGAGCATATCAAAGCAAATAATACCAAATTCCTCTTACACTATTTCTTTCCTCTCAAGGAAGGATATTTATGAAGGGATTATTACTTTCCTCCTGTCTCTCCTCTGCATACTCTATGTCTGCATGACACATCTCCAGTCAAGGAGTTGCTTTGTTTTTTGAGCAGGCTTTTGCTTAGAGACTTCTGCAATTCTTTTCAGTTTAGTTGAGATAGTACCTGCTATTCTAAAAGATCAATTAAAAAACCATTGAGAAAAAAATATCTCAGCATCCTAGAATGAGGTATTTTAGACTGTGGAATAGTCTCCTGGGGATGTGGAAATGACTTTGCTTGCAACTTATAGAACTGCTGAAAACTAGAAATCACAGAGTAAAGAGAAATTGAGGGGTTTTTTTTCCAGGCACTAAGTTGGGATTTAGCAGACATGGTGGGTCAATGCAGGTAGTTTTGATTATTTTTTCCTTCTCACCTCTAACTCTGTGTAAACAAGGAAGGAACAAAATAAAAAGGTTAACCAAAAATCAAAAAACAAAACTCCACGGAAAATCACTTATTATAGGGAATACATTTTTCCATGGTTTAATTGAAACTACTGTTCACTACATTTCTGCAATGTGTTCAAAGTCACCATATACTACCTTTGTTATGGATTAAGCCTTATTTGCTCTGAGGAAGCATCTTTTTTGAAGTGGATATTCTCCAGACTTTAAGTAACACAACTTGCTTCACATTTTGGCAATTTCCCAAAATTGTGTTAAAGCACACATTCTTTTTCTGAGCTGGTAAGCATTAGCTCCTTGTCTGACTTAGTTATTACTTGTTACTGTTTCTCCGTCCACAAACTACATTCGATTTATTTTCCACAAGCAAAACCCATAATGCAAATTAATGCAACCCCATGGAACATGCCACAGCATCTGTCCATCCAAATTTACCCTGAGAATGCTATGTCCTTCTACCTCTTAATATAAATCATAATGAAACAAGAATTATGGAATATACCTGTAAACTTAACTAGATCTGTAAACTAGAAGTCCCTTTTCTGCTACTTTAAGTGTGGAAGTAGTGTTAGATGTCCATGGTACATCAGGAAAAGGCAGGCTTTAAGGGTCTCTTTCATTTGCCCAGGTAAAATATGATAAATCATATATTCATAATTTGAAGGTAAAGGTGGAGTAAAATTCTATTTAAATGCAAGTGTATACTTATGGAAGTTATTGCATTCCACTATGTCTCATCTACACTGATATATAAGAGAGAAAAATCAAAATGTGTCTTGGGAGGGCCAAGTTCTTCCCTGTCATTTTTTTTTTTCCATTGCAAACACATTACAGTTCACTGAGCACTGTGGGACTGTCACTGCTGCAGTGTCTGGCATTTATCTGTAGAAAAATGGAAGTGTTTGATGAATAAGAACTTAGATGCAAGCCTATACAGAACTTGTGTCTGTAACACAGTGAGCTAAACCAAGATTTTTCAAATACAGATGACAGTGGCTAGCTGCATAAAAAGATTTACATCTGATTTTATAGCTGATTTCAGACTGTGCTTGTCTTTAATCTCAGCTGGAAGGGTATTGGAACCTCTGGGAAATAAAATAAATAAATGTGTGAGAGAGGAGATATTTAAGTGCTTAGTTCTGGGCCTATAAATATGACTGGAATGGAACAGCTGGGATACCTGGATTTGTTCTTTTAAGAGATGGCTGAAAAGGAGAGCTCTTTGTTCTTCCCATTGATTCAATTTCAAGAACATATCATTGTATGAATTTATTTCTGGGGTAATCAGTGACTGTCATGAATATCTGTAATGAACTTGCAGATGCTTGGGATGAATTTTGGCAGGCCTGGATCAGTCCCAACAGTTCAACATGTCTTTTAATAAATAACTGATCCCCTGTACATCTGAGACTGACAAACCTGCACAAGTGGTAGGTCGAATTCCCCATTCCCTATCTAAGGATAATTTTAAGGTTTTTAATCACTCTTTTTAAGCCTGAGATTCACATTTGGTTTGCTTTCAAGCTCCCTACTCTATCTGGTCTTCCTGTGGGCTTTTGATTTTTATTTTCATTTGGTTTCAACAGATGTTATTTACTGCTATTTCACTCTGCTTTGGAGAGGATTTATCATTGAGATGTATTTTCATTTTAGTGCACAAATACATTAAATCCAGGCATGAAGCCTGACCAAAACAGCTGGAAAGTAACACTGAAATTAAGGCTATAGTGCTGCTTCTCTAATCTGCTGAGCAGTTTATATAAATGCAGTTAAATAAAATGAGTCTGCAAACAGAAAAGCTTAAAGGATATTAAATCCTGGCTTTATAAATGATGGCAAGCTAGCAGGAACCACCCCATAGTGTGTAATCTTTCTCTTTCATGTAACAAGGTTACCTCACAAGGTTTTTGGAGTAAACTTAATTAAAGCCAGTAAAGAGAAAATGCAAAAGGAGAAGGGTAACAGATTTTATTTCAGAAATCAAGTATATTTACATCTATCTATCTATGGGCTAGAGGTATGTCTCCCTAGTCTTAGTGGGAGAAAACTTAATTTCTTTTTTTTTCCCCCTAGGATATTTACACTCACACACGCAATCATAGTGAACAGAGAGAAAAAGGTGGTGATGAGTGGACACTTCCCTTTTCCTGGGAGAGAAGAGTTCACTGAATAATAAAGGTTTTTGAAAGGACAGAATATGCTACACATGTTGGCAATGAGTTTGTCAGTGTTCCTAACATTTCTATACAGCTGTAATCCATGCATTTAATAAAATATTGATATCTATTTCCAGAGTTCTATTGTGCAGCAAAAATCTTAATGGGATCTAAATTAAACACTTCTGCAATGGGTTGGAGACTGCATGTCATTTCTTGCCCTGGTGGAAAAGCTTTGTGCCATCTCATCTGCTGTTCCAAATGCCAAACTTCAGAAATATCACTAAATGGGAGGTCTGTTGTAGAGAAGTACTTGTAATTTTATTTGAGATTCTGTTTAGCCTGGTAAAACATCCCCCTATCTGTTTGTATCACTGAGCTGTTGCTGAGCTACAGGCCCAAGTCTAATCTCAGATTGATGAAATGCATCCAACATAACATTTGACTCAAACTGCTCATAAATAATAATAATACTACTTTACATTTATATAACCCTTTTCAGCAAGAGCTCTCCCAAAAGGCCTTTTTGACCTCCAATTTGTCTATTGTGACTCTCAGTGAATAAGAGACAAGCGTAATGCTCTCTACTCTACTACCACATACAACGTGACGATAGCTGTGAGACAAATTACATTTGTGATGAGAATCTAGTCATCTTAGCTGCATGATGCTTAACAATCTATCCCAGAAGAGACCACCTGTACCATAATCAGCGTCTCAGTGGATCAGACAGCTGTCAACTCCATAAAAAGCTCCCTGCCCAATAAGTATTGCCCCCTTTCTTCCAAATCTGGCGTCACTAACCCTCAAATAGCTACATAGACCTCAGCTTGACAATATTTACTCCAGAAAAAAAAAGATACTTTTAAGTGCAGGATTTCACAATTCACTGTTTACTAAAACTAGAAGTTTAATGAATTCTAAAATAATTGGTTCCTGGAATTATTCTGAATTTAAGGTGCCTCAATCCTAACCAAAAAAATACGGAAGCATTAAAATTTACCACCATGACATTGTCACATCAAAAAAGGTTGTGTAGGTCATACCAAAACAGGGCTTTGTTTTGCTTGTAGTCAGGATTTTTTTCACTTCGCCTTATGAGAATATATTTTCAAAGGCATCTAGGCATCAAACAATCCAGATAGGGATTTTCAGATTCATGTGCTGTGTCTATTGCAGCTTGAAGCCTAAATCCCATGAATAAAATTGCCTTGGATAAATCATGAGGGCTGGCTTTAGCAATCTGCCAAAGCACAGCACCTATCTACATATCTAAGAAACTCTCTGTAAGATATTTTCTCCCTGCTCCTGCTGAGAGCAGAGGTACAGTTCCTACTGCCTTCCAAAGGAATAGAATTTAGCCAGTGGGGCGCTTTTACTTCTGTGTAAAACTTACTTTTTGATTAATAGAGAGCACAGTGGTGTGTAAACAATTTTCGATTACTTAGGTTACTTTAAAATATCTTTATGGCTCAAAGACTATGCCAAAGACAGCTGATGGCAAATGTTACAATAACACATGGAGTACGTGGTACTAGAAAGAGAACACACCAACTTGGAACTTGAAATTCTTAGCTGCTATACAAGAGATCCAACCATAAATTCCTGTTCTCAACTTGCAGTGGGAGCTCAGGGATTTTAGCTATTTTGGCGTGATTTTGTTATCATTTGGTGGTATTTTAAAATTTTAAAGATGCTTCTTGTTAATCCATTTTAGCTTTATTCCCAAGATAATTCCCATAAATCCCTTATCTATCACCTTGTTCTTGCAAAAAGGCCAATGTGATCAGCAATCATCAAAAGCAAACAGGATGCTCATTTTGTCATACATTATACATTGAATTGATAGTGAGACAAAAAGTGTAATGAACCAGTGATTTTCTCCACATATTATAGCCTGTTCTGTCCTTTTTTGCTTTTCTCACCTGCTGATACCCTTGTCCCCAAATCCGAAACATTTCCCATTTCTTTTTGGTGTCTGCATATCACCACTGGAAAACTCAGGCATGTATTTGCTATACAAGGACAGCAGTTTTCAAATCTCTATTTAGACTAAAGCCCCAGGTAGAATTAAAAATCTTACAGTATTCCAGCTCTAACAGCAGACATCCCATAAACTCACAGCTAAGTGCATTCTGTATACAGTCTGGTATCTAATAACCCTTTGGTTTCAGTTTGATAAGCCAACGACTGATCATGTAACCTAAGTGTGAGCTACTCATTTCTACCTTCCTCACCTATGAAGCAATCATGAAAAATATGGTCGAGAGCAGCCCTCAGCAGAAGGACTTGGGGATGCTGGTGGATGAGAAGCTCAATATGACCCAGCAATGTGCACTCACAGCCCAGAAAGCCAACAGTATCCTGGGCTGCATCCAAAGCAGGGGACAGCAGGGCAAGGGATGGGGTTCTTCCCCTCTGCTCTGCTCTCAAAACCCCACCTGGAGACGTGCATCCAGCTCTGGGGTCCTAACATAAGAGAGACATGGACCTGTTGGAAAGGGTGTAGAGGAGACCACAAAGATGATCAGAGGGCTGGAGCAGCTCTCCTATGAAGACAGGCTGAGAGAGTTGGGGTTGTTCATGCTGGAGAAGAGAAGACTCTGAGGAGACCTTAGATCCTCTTCCAGGGAGCCTACAAGAGAGCTGGAGTGGGAATTTTTACAAGGGCATGTTGCCTTTTTCCTGGTCTTAAAATTAAAGCCAGAAACGGTTAAGGGGAAAGGGTGCTTTACCTCAGTGTCTATTTAAAGATCCTTAAAGGTGCGCACTCCTTCCAGGTGGAATGCTGAAATGCCCACCGAAATGCACGCACACGATAGATTGCGTATACAATTTATAGGCCTTGCAAATTAACATATCTATCAAAGACTCCCCAATGAGAGGCTCGAATGAACCCCTCATTCCGAGGAGCGCCCCCATGGATGGGCCTATCTCAGTTTACAGGGTATGTTCTGAGGAAGACCTTGGTTTCTCAGGATAGCATAGGGCTTTCTGACCTCCAGCTGGAGGCCTCCAGGATGTTTGGTCTCCTGGCTTAACAGAATATTAGGTCTATGCTAGTTATCAAACTTAAAGAATTACAAGTATGTAGGCTAAAAGCACTAAGGATACATAAAAATTATTTAAAAGGGTATGTAAAAGGGGTATAAAAGGGGTATATGAAAAAGGCAAAAAATCATCATGACATCAACAGGACAAGACAGAATGGATTCAAACTGAAAGAGAATAGGTTTAGATTGGATATTAGAAAGAAATTCTTTAGCATGAGAGTGGTTAGGCCCTGGCACAGGTTGCCCAGAGAATCTGTAGATGGCCTATCCCTGGAAGTGTTCAAGTCCGGGTTGGGTGGGGCTTGAGCAACCTGGTCTAGTGGAAGGTGTCCTGCCCATGGCAGGTGAATTGGAAACTAGATGATCTTTGAGGTCCTTTCCAACATAAACCATTCTATGATTCTATGAAAAATAAAGCACTTTCTAATAAAAAAGTGTTCATACCTCTGTTCAAGCCAGAAGGAATTTTGATAGTTCTGATTTTATGGACTGTAGATTAAGGTAGCAGAATTATGTGGATTTTCTTACAGGGGATAGAAATAAAGAGAAATGAAAGCAGATGGATCTTCCCCAGCAGTGAACCATTGGATACAATACTTTGCTTCAGTGAGTATCCAAATGATTTTCAGGTAGTTTGGCACATAGGTAATTTATGTGCTTCGTTCTCTGCCTGCTATTTAGAAGCTGTTTCTCAAGAAGGAATTGTTCTCTGAACTGTTCACCTTTGCATGCACTATTTCGTTCTCAACTCTTCTAATATTCTTAAGGTTAACCTAGTGAAGTGAATTCAATATACTTTTTTGTTGCGCTCAGAGGCTCTGCGTGTTTCTGGGGTCAAACCCAAAGCCTCCAAGGGTGCTCCTAGGTGACTGCTTGCTTGATGACTGCATGTATCATGCCACAGAAGCTGTCCCAGCTCAGATGTTTGCCATCACTAACCAGAAGCAACAGTGTCCCCACAAAGGGCAATGCTGCCAAGTACCTTGTATTTTGACCAAATATAACGATTCTTCTTTAGGCACCTCAAACACAGAAACTTGCTCTTAGATATAGCACATTTAATTTAATATTTTGGAGTAGAAAACAGAAGTCTGAAACACAAATTACTGTCTCAGATAAGCTGTATCTAAAGACTCTGTGCTAAAACATGCAGCTCGGGTACGCCATTTTCCTGACCCCACAAACAGATAGATAAGCAGCCCTGGTTTCTACAAAGAGTCTTACTTTTGCAGAATTGAGACAATTCTCAATTACTCATTGAGACATTTGAAAACCTGTCAGCACATTTAACAGTTCGCCTCTTCCCTTGGTGAGGATGCTTAGGATAGAGAAGCAATACTATTCTTGTTGACAGATACAAAAACTTTAGAGGAGGCAGCTGGAAAAACAGAGACTACATCCACAACAGGACCTTAGTAATCATAAATCATAAAGTTGAACTAAATATCCAGGATCTCTATATGAAAAAGCCTCAAACAATTCAGAAAAGTGTAAAATATATGTGCTTCAGTGCCTACAACAATCCAAGGTAAAAAAAAAAAAAAATGCAAACAAAATAAAACCCACCTAAAACCCACCCTCAAATAGTTAAGCAATCCAAATGTGCATAAAAATGGAATTATTATAAAGAATTTCCAGGTATCACCATGATATCTATCTAGGTTAAGCCACAAATATACACAAACTTAGATCTTTGGAGATTCCCAAATCTTTTAGAATCATCTGAATGGCTACACAAGAGCTGACACAAGTAGATTTACAGAAGAGGATAAATCTTGCCAAAACACTGCGTAGTAGTTCAATTATCCTGCTTCAGGAAAATCTAATTTAATTGCTAGAATGCAATCACTTCCAATAAAGTTTGATATGAGCATCATTTATTGTCAGTAAATGTATCTTCACCAGATGTTCTTTCTACAACAGCTAAATAAAATCAATAGTCACCCATTTCAAATAGCAAACTTTTTGTTGCTACTATAATTTGTAAACCATCTAGCCAGAGGTCAGTAACTTATTTTATCATGAAAAATAAAGATTAAAGCTTCTTCTAATAAAATCCCATCCCCTGGTATTTATTATCGCAGAGTTCATTATCTGTATGCACAGTTTTTCCTTGCTCAGTACTTCATTACTCTGTGGCCCACTTCCTAAAGACTACTCTGATGTGCCATTTCCTGGAAGATGAAATGAAGCCCAGCATCTCATCTCATCGATGTTTGAATGAACTGTTCCAAAATTTGATGTTTAAGGATATTGGGAAATTGCTGTATTGGGTTGACCCTGGCTGAATGCCAGGCACCCACCAAAGCCTCTCTGTCACTCCCCTCTGCAAATGGACAGGGGAGAGAAAATATAACAAAGGGATCATGAATTGAGATAAGGACCAGGAGAGATCACTCACCAAATACTGTCATGGGCAAAACAGACTTGAATTAGAGATATTAATTGAATTTATTAATAACAAAATCAGAGCAGGATAATGAGAAGTAAAAATAGACCTTAAAACCACCTTCCCTCTACCCTCCCTCCTACCTCTACCTCCTACCCCCAACGACTCAGGGAGATGGGAGTGGGGGTTGTGGTCAGTTCATCACCCATGGATTCTCCCACTGCTCAGGGAGAGGAGTCCTTCCCCTGCTCTAAATTGAGGTCCCTCCCACGGGAGACCATTCTCCATGAACTTCTCCAACCTGATTACATCCCATGGGCAACAGTCCTCCCCAAACTGCTGCAAAGTGGGTCACTCTTTCACGGGGTGCAATCCTCCAGGCACAGCCTGCTCCAGGTTGGGTCCCCCACAGGGTCACAAGTCCTACCAGGAAACTTGCTCCAGCGTGGGTTCCTCTCTCCACGGGTCTGCAGGTCCCTGCCGGGACCCCGTTCCAGCCTGGGCCTCCCATGGGGTCACAGCCTCCTCTAGGCATGCACCTGCTCTGGCCTGGGTCTCCTCCATGGGCTGCAGGTGGATCTCTGCATCCCGTGGGCTGCAAGGGCACAGCTGCCTCACCATGGTCTGCAGGGGAATCCCAGCTCTGGTGCCTGGAGCACCTCCTCCCCCTCCTTCTGCACTGACCTGGGGGTCTGCAGAGTTGCTCCTCTCACATATTCTCATTTTGCTCTTCCCTGGTCACAATTACTTCTGTGCAATGGCTTTTCTTTACTTCCTCTGCAATCTGTTGTCACAGAGGTGTTACCACCATTTCTAATTGCCCCAGCCTTGGCCAGCAGCACGTCTGTCTCAGAGCCAGCAGGGACTGGACATGGAGGAAGCTTCTGGCAGCTTCTCACAGAAGCTACCCCTGTAGCCCCCCTGCTGCCAAAACCCAGGCCATGTGAACTTAATGCGCTCTAACAGTTCTATAAATGCAGCTGAACACATTTTTTCCATTTTTCTAGTTGCGCAAAGATACCTCGAAGACAATGTACAGCTCCTGAAGTCTCCTAACTCTGCAGGTTTGTGAGATGAGGTATAACTAGAACTCATGCAGACATCCCATAGCTGATGCCAAATGAGGCAGGTAGGATGACCGTTCTTATGCACTCGCATGTACTAATAATCTCTGTTATTTAAGCAAATAAGTATTTAGAGGTTCTGACTTGCGTGGTGACATTCGGAGTGTACAAGGGCAAGAAATGCAATACAGTCCCTATACTGGAGTTATTTCTATTCTACAATTCATTGACAAATTCTATCACAAATAATTTGTATTTATGAAATTGCATAATAGACCCAAGTGGTTTTTTTAGATATTAAGCCTATCTAGTGCAATCACACTGTAGTGAATGTATCTATTGTTAGCATTAGCACAGAGAATTTAAAACTGGAATAAATTTTTGTTACCTAGGGAAATGTACATATGCAAATTTAAGCAGCAAAAATTCCCAGCTTGTCAATATTGAAGTTTTCTTGTTTTTTATGGTAATACACCCTTAAAATAATTAATCTTTTGTAGGGGCACAGTTTAGCAGATGTGCTATTTTGGAAATAGACCTTGAAGCTTTGTAAGCCTGTAGAATTTGCAAATAGATGAGAACAAACCCTTAGTAAATGAGATAAGGTAATAAAGTATGTACTCTTTAACTAATTGTAGACATAATGCCTAAAGATCTTGTGAAATAACTTTTGTTATGCCAGGTATAAATATAAATTAGCTCAGCTGTGAGCACGGTCTCTTCTTAAAAGCTGAATAGATTTGCTATGACATTGCTCTAAAAACCCTTGGAGATGCTCTGTGGATAATGATGAATACTGAATTAATTTGCATGGCATTAAACTACACGGAAACATTTGACTCCTAGTTGTATTCCCTGTTTTATTCCCAAAAAACTTCATACATAAGTCATATATCTTCAGCTGAAATATCAGAGCACGAACCATAACCATCCTTTTCCTAAATAGTCACTGGCTTATCAGAAGAGAGGACTGGACTCTGCAAGTGAAATTTTTCAAAATTTTATTTAATAAACCCAAGAGAATCTGTGTGAATATGAAACCTGTTCTTTGTCCAAGAATTCATATAAACCTGTTACCTCAAAACAAGAATGTGCTGTGGGGAGTGGAAGCAAGGAGGTCTAGAATTGGTGGATTTCCACATCTCCAATTCCGATGCACAGTGATGACTATTAGAAAGTCGACATCTTTCAACACTTTCTAAAAAGCTATTCTCTTCAGAGTTTAAGAAAAACCCAGGGCTATCTTCCATACCACTGTGTAGAAACACCTGACACCCTTGACTACAATACAGTCTTCTCATATATGGAAGAAAATTTCATTTGTCCCCCAGAGGGTTTTCTGATCACAGCCATCAACATCATTTGATCTGACAGCAGAAAAAAACTCTCTTCAGAACAAAATACTTTACCTACAGACAGCTATACCTGAGCCTCAGATACACGAGCTCACTTATGGTCTCTAGAGAAACGGAGAGTTGCATGCAGAGAACCATGGTAAGCACGATACTGCTACACAAATACGGAGAATAAAGGGTGATTCCAACCCTGTGCTTCTGTGGCTCACAATAATCTTACTCCAGTTCCTATTTCCCCTTACAGGAGGGCCCTATGGAGCATCCAGAGGAAACTAAGGAGGTGTGGGAAAGCAGGGCAGATAGAGAGTGTAAGGCTGTGAATCCCACCTGTGAGAAATCCCACAGAGCAAGACTGGCACTGGAAATAATAAATCCACTGCTCAAAAAGGGTGCTGGCTGCTGTTGCCTGTAATTCTCCAAGCTGGTGGAGACATTCATGAGGTCCAATGAGACTCACTACCTGCACAAGCTAACTATCTCTGGCTGCAATTTAACCCAATTTTAATAGCTCCCAGGCCCTCAATAACACTATGACTGAAGTGGAGCTTCTCAGGTGCTTTATTTCATCCCATGCTGTAGAAGTTTTCTCCTTAAGTATATTTCCAGCACAAATCCTACTTTTCTTTATCATACCTGAACCCATAGCAGCAGAAAAAACCAATATGGATCTGGGAAGCTCTGGAAAAGCATCTCTCAAGTTGTTTGGGGTTTGTCATCACCAGAATGAAACTAAGACAGGTTGCTGACAACAATTTCTGTTTCAGGAAACCTATTACCTTACCCCCTGTTAACAGGAACAGTTAGATTAGCAGGGAGCATTAATCAATCCCCACTAGTACTACAAACGCTATTCCCTGAAAGGCAAGAAATACATTTTGGATAAGATTTTACAAACGCAGCTAGCAGAGAGTACAGTGAAAGAGACAGGTACAAAAACGTGTAAGGATTTTGTCTGACTGCAAAATGAGCCTTACCTCAGCTACTTTGACTGGATATCAGCTAACAAGAACACCCTTTCCCTTTAGATGCTCACCCAAGGACATGTTTGGTTTTGTGGCTTTTATAATGGACTTGAGATACTTGCCTACTCTGTAGATTTTATACCTTTAAAACCCTAATTATTTTTTGCAGCATCAATAGCCAAAATATGCAGGGTTCAATACAAACTGCCACAAGAGCCCATGGAGGGACCACAGTGAACAATGATTTGGCAAACTTCTCCTCCACCAATCTTCTCAAATAGGTCATCAGGATTTTTGCCTGACTGCCTAAGGCAGTCAAATGCACTCAAAGGCTCTTTACACCACTCTTTTACCAGAAGGCATCCAAAATAAGTTACTAAATTTTCTGCTTGGTGCTAGATCTAACGTGAAAGCAAAATTTGTTTCCAATTTCTGATTACTGAAAATAGCTACAATTGAAAGATAAACAATCAGAGGAATAAGAGTAGGATTAGTTTTGGTTGATTGATTTTGTTTTGTTTTTTAAACAGAAAGACAAAACTCCAAATAGTCTTCACAAGTAATCCAGTAAAATTGATAATGTCTATGAATATGGTGACACTTGAAAATAGTTTTCTTAGTACCTCTTTATAGGAGTGATTTAGAATATCAACTCATTTGAGATTGCTACATATTGTTTTGGTTTTCAGTTGCTAAACTCCGAGTCTTTAGAAATGATGGTTTCTTTAACGTTTGTAGATACAAGACTACTAAGAATGATCTTTAAACTAATGTGTTAACCACATTGTCCTTTTGCCTCCTGATTTTCAATTATGCTCTCAACATATCAGGAAAACCTCTTACAGCACAGAACTGGTTCCAGCAAGTACTGGAACCCGTCGTTAACAAAATGCATTTTCACCATTATTCCTGTCAATGCTAAACAAACAAACACAATCTGGGGTCAACAGGCTGGCCTGTAAACCAGAGGCTCTTGGCTTGTGGTGTAAAAACTACTCACTATTTGCAAAACAGCAGAAAGTATTTAAAAGGGCTGAGGAGAAGGGGGAGAGCACCGTGGGAGAAGAAATATTCCTACCCATTAAATAAGGGAAAGAATTTTAAAGGAGAGAAAATACAAGTACTGGATGACTATTTAAAATGTAGTCTCTAATTTTTATCTGACTGAATGTAAGTGTGCCAAGCCCTGTACGCCACAATCTACAGTAAGAACAGTTAATTATTCAATCTTGCAGTAGTGCAAGTGCAACCTTGACCTTCTGAGGTTTTTCTGCAAGACTTATCTATTCAGGCACCGTAATCTTTATTATTGCTGAAGGCTTTAATATTTTCACATCGCTTTGATAACCAATGGAGTGTAAAAACACAGGTGTTCCATGAAGCTCCTTGTAGAGTCCCTTTTCGAAACAGAATAACTATAAGTTACCTTGGAAAGTTGTGTTTTGTAATTTAAGACATAAAAAAAATCTATATGCACATTGGCCCACACACAAAAAACCCCCAGCTAAGACTGATGTTTGCTTTTAGCCTGGTTTGATCAAACTCAGTTGTGAGTATGTGTGCATTTTTATCTGCCTCTCTCATCCAACTAACTCACCCTTAAGCCAATTTCAGCAACATTGAAGAGAGGATAAAGGTCTTTAAAGTAGGTCTCAATATTCTGGATGTCAAATTTTCTGCAAAATCACTGGAAACAGGTAGCTAGGTAGATGAAAGGCCATCCCTTGCCGGAACTGAGTTACAGTGTGACCTCAATTCATACTAAGCCTCAGGGTATTTACAGAGGCTAGAGAGCTGCTGAGTGTCCCAACATGAGAAAAGTTTCTGTCTGCAGTCATATTTTTATCAACTGTGACACAAGAAGGCTACCCCGGGACTCCAAACCACTGAGAACCAGACCTCGATACTGCCACTGCCCAAGAAAACACTTTTCCAGTTCTCTCCAGAAGTGTTAGCCACCTGCATGAGTGATAAAATCTCCCCAGAGAAGAGCCCTTTCTCTGCTGTAGAAAACTACTGTCTTATCACAGTTCAAGCACTGTTTTGTTCCTGAATCCAAAGTTTGAGAAGTTAAGTAGGACGTCACATCTCATACAAGGAGGCTGAAAACCATGTAGATACTGGCATTCATGTTCATGGTCTTGAATGGCACTTTCGGCTGCTTGGTGCTTATTACGACTCTAAGGAAAGGAGCTAGGAAGAACTCAAAAGCTTTTCTTATTTTTATTTTTTTTCTCTAGTTTTTTGTTATAAAGACAGCTAAGGAATATTTTAAGCCCAGCACAGATAAGAACTGCTCAAACCCATACCCAACTGCCAGTAGTACCAGCTGCAATACAAACATACAACCCTCCTTCTCCCAGGAATGCCCTCCACACCAAGAGTTAGAGGAAAACAGGAATAACTTCTTGACTTTAAGAAACGTAGCTAATTCAAAGTCTTCAGGCTATTTCTTATTCTTACAGAAAAAGAAAACAAAAGTGCCTTGATTTTTTAACAAGTGCAGGTTTTGATTATTTTTTTTGTACTTCCTAATCTTCCTGGCTAGTTAAGCAAAATATAGCACAAAATAGAGATTGTGAAAAACAGGAGACATTTGATGTTCTCAGAGAGGGTGGTCGCCGCAGAGCTGCTTGCAGAGGATATTGGATGTTTGAAAAGAGAAAAGGATTTTAGTAGAGGATTTTATTAACTACTTTTTTTCCTTATCTCTGACTATATTTGCACTTTTTTTAGAAGTTGCTCTGCCTTCTCCTACACTGCAGCTCAGATGCTAACATGATTAGGGAAACCATGCAGAGCCAAATCAGTAATTTGTTGTCTAGCATTCCTTGGGATATAGTGGTCCCCTTCCTTTTGTCAGAATATAAGAACTACTACTTGAATGAACTATCTCAACAATGTTTCCAATCTTTTTTATTTTTATCAGTCATTTTCAACTCTCCTGGAATATACTGTTTTGTTTATAACCTTATCAATGATCTGGATGAGGAGATTGAATGTATCCTCGGTCATCTTACAGCCAACATCAAGTTGGGTAGGATTTTTGGTCTGCTTGAGGGTAGGAAGTCTCCCCAAAGGGGTTTGGACAGGCTGGATCAACAAGCTGAGATATGAGATTCACAAGGCGTAAGTGCTGGGTCCTCCACTTGGGTCACAGCACCTCCTTGCAATTCTACAGGTAGAATTTTCATTCGGAAAGAATGGAAAGCAGCCCAATGGAAAAGGACCTGGGAGTGCTGGTTGACAGTGGCTGAACATGAGCCAGCACGTGCCCAGGTGGGCAAGAAGGCCAATGGCATCCTGGCCTGCATCAGAATGTGGCCAGCGGGACCAGGGAAAAGTGTGGTGAGGACATATCTTGAATCCTGAGTCCAGCTCTGGGCCCCTCCCTACAAGAATGACAGTGAGGTGCTGAAGTGTGTCCTGAGAAGGGCAACAGAGCTGGGGATGGGTCTGGAGCACAAGTCCTGTGAGGAGAGGCTGAGGGAGCTGGGGGTGTTTAGCCTGGAGAAAAGGAGGCTGAAGGGGGACCTTGTCACTCTCTACAACTGCCTGAAAGGAGGGTGTAGCCAGGTGGAGTTGGTTGGTCTCTTTGCTCAGGTGAGAAGTAATAGGACAAGAGGAAAGACATGCCTCAGGTTGTGCCACAAGGTTTGGAATGGATACTGGAAAAAGTCAAGCATTCAGCAGGCTGCCCAGGGCAGTGGTTGGCTCACCATCCCCAGAGGTATTCAGAAGGTGGGTAGTCATGGTGCTTTGGGGTAGTGGTTCACATTTTTTTTAATGGTGAACTTGGCAGTGCTGGCTTAACAGTTGGGCTTCATGATCTTTAAGGTCTTTTCCAACCAAAATGCTTTTATGATTACCAGTCAAAGAGCCAGCCCCAAATGCCTCACTATACAGGCCTGTAACATAAGAGCACCTCGAGTTTTTTCAAAGTACTAAATTGCAAAATTGATCCTGCACCCTACTACAATCCTTTGACCTGCGCTCCATCCCCAGTTACCCCCTATAGTCTTAGCATAAGAATCTACAAGGGAACTACAGATCTAACTCCAGCCGTGTAACAGAAGGAGCAATCCCATTATGAAACTGTATTCACTGGCAGCAGTGAGTGTCATTTTTCACTTCCATGACACCAAAGGAGGTAAAAAAATATGAAGAAACAGTATTTCCATAATATTAAAAAGCACGTGATCTACTCTGTTGTCATCACTTTGCCTTCCTTCCCTGGGGACATTATGCATAAGCAGCCATGGATTTTAACTACCTGTAGTAGGTTGAAATTGAGTTAATGGACGAGTCCTTTAGCTAATGGTGCTTTTGCGATTTTGCATACTTTAACCGCGCGGAAGCACGGGAATTTCCTCTTGCTTCCGGCGTTTGGAGAGGTAGCAATAAATATTGTCCTGGTTTGAGACAAATTCCGAGGAACGTCTGAAATTGAACGTTCTCTGATTGAAGGCACATTACAGCTGCCCCTCCCCCACCAGGTTCGGGAAAGAAATATTCCTCAGAGGAATGTGAAAGAGAAAATAAAAACTATTTATTTAACAAACACACAGGAAAAGAATAATAATGCTAAATAATAAAACCTCTCGCTGTGGAGAGAAAACCTGGGAAGATTTAAAGTCCTTCTGTGGGTGTAGTCCCTCTCTCCTCCCGGAGCTGGGTTGGCATGGGCCCCCTCTGGGCCTCGGTGGAGAGTTCCCCCAGTGGGTTCTGGTGTTCTGAACTGTTCCAGAAGAGAAGAAAAAGAAGCCGAAGTCCCAGGGAAAAAGGAAAACTCTCCATCTCTGGAGAAACAGAGCCAAAAAGCTGGCTGAAAAGCAGGATGGGTGCTTCCTCCGCTCTTCTCCCCGCAGCTGAAGAACGCAGAGGAGTAGTGACTTTGGAGCACAGACTGCTTTGAAAAATTTGCTCGGGCTTTTTTATTCTTTCTCTCGCACCCAGTTTTAAGGGCAAAGAAAGGCACAGGATTCATTTTCTGGACACAGAGCAATGATAGCGGATGCACATCATAAAGTCACCCCAAGACGTTACCACTGAACAAGGGTGTTAGCATTAGTCTCTGAACTTCTCACCTGTGCTGGCAAACCTTTTGCTGCTTGTACTTTCTCTTCACTCTTATGCTGCCAGTGTTAAATAATGATCAGTGAAATCCAGAGATGCCAGTCAGCAGTGCTCAACAGCACTGAGCGATTAACTCAGGGCACAGATCTTTTGGTAATGGAAGCTGTGTAAAAACTTAGGTAATTTGTTTATGGAAAGATGTTGACTTGGCAGTATGTGATTACAGCACTTGCTAGCACTCAACAGCAAAGAACCTCTTCCCACAAGTAACATCAGAGAAGTGATTAAAAGAAAGAAAACAACTGATTCATTTTGGTCAAAATGGAGCTTTTGGGACATTACTGCAATAAAAATCAGGGAGCCAAACAACCAATAGCTCTAGTAATATATTTTTGAAAACTTTTGTATTTCTGAGTAAGACAGTGTTAACTCCTTCTCACTGGGCATCACTCTTGGGAAATTTAACTAGCTCTGGACAGCTGCCTAATGCTTACACAAGTTTAACCCTGCTGACTTCAACCAGAATTTCTATCAGTACTCTTTATTTCGCCTGTTTTTTTTAATGCAGACTGACAAACTACAGCCTTTTCCTCATTACAATCCTTTTTCCTCCCTGCAGGAAAAGATTTTCCTCCAACGCCAGTTCCCTTTGAGTGTCTAGTTCTTCCTTCAGCTCTGTGGGAGGAGAAAGAGTAACAAGCACAGACTCAGTTTACTAAAGAAGGAATAACTTATTCTTCCATTCCCACCTCAAATTCCTCATACTTCCCTTGATATTTATTGGTCACATGGACAGGAGGGGGAAAAAATGAGGATGAAGGGTAACATTTGGAAGCTGGCAATTAACAAGGAATTTTTAATTCATTATAAAGTAATGTGTCGTATTTCTACCTATCACTTTAAAAAACTTGCCTACAAACTGAAAGAACAATAATAAAGAGTGGGATTAGTGGTAAATGCTTGTATTCTGCACACTGGGAGAGAAGGATTACATCACACTAGAATTAAAAAAAAAGCCATAGAATTCAGCAGTTAGATTTGTTAATTCTGAAAGGTACTATCGCAAAGTGGAGAAGTAAAAAATCTAGCTGAAGGGTTGAAGTATTGCCCTCTATTTAACAAATGACCAGGATACCTCACATCAGCTTGCAAACCTATTTGGAACAAAGTGAAGGATCTACTCCAATTTCACCATGGGACTCACCATGGCTTGGGAGGAGGCCAGAAGGTTCTCTGGGAAAATGTGGGTCTTGAGTACACATCCATCCTAAAACATGTCAGGCGAACAATAACGTTATCATTTTTTTCACATCTTTTATACACTCCCTAATTAAAGACTCTCTAAGAACCTAAAAGTCCAAAATAGAACATTTCAATCTCCTTCTCTTAAAAAAATTGTTTTAATTTAAATAATTGCGTAGGAAAAACAGAAGTCTCAACTCAAGGATAAAGCTGGTTGTGATGTGACCTTCCCTATACTTTGCCAAGTTGTTGAAGCTTTACCCCTATAGACAGAGGCAGAAAAGCCATCATCTCACTCTACATCCCCTGTTGGATCATTACCAGAGCAGGTTGAGTCTGGGACAGAAGCGTAGGAGCAAGTTACCTGACTGCAGAGGTACACAGAGAAAGAAAGGAGCAACAGAGCTTCAGGCTTTTCATATAAAAGGATCATAATCAGAGAGGCAAATTTATGAAGGCTTATCTGAATTTCTAATTTGGAACTGGTGGCTTTAATTTGGTTGTTGAGGTTGGGGAATCTGTGAGTTCAGGACAGAAAATTCTCTACATCTGTGCCCTGCTTCTGGATTGGGAAACTGATTAGTGGATATGAAAGACAGCTAAGGGTATCACAGCTGCAGAATAAAAATAAAGCAAGCTACTTATGAGTTTTTATCTTCCAAAAAGGCAGGACAAATAATAGAGCTTCACCACACAACAGAAGGCCTTTCACAGTGAAATATTGTCAGCTCACTTCTGTGAACACAAACTGCAGCGCGAACACAAACTGCAGGGTGTGGAACAAGTTGCAGTAAGCTGGTGAAAAAGGCAATTAATGGGAGCAGAAAACTCCAGGCTATTTCCCTTCTTCCCACACATTATTTTAAGAAAGCACCACTGCATGACACATAACTCCCCTTGCTACCTACTTTAATCTATACTCAAGGAATATTAAGCAGGTAAGGCAGGGTAATGCTGCTCACCCAGCAGAAACTAAGTAAAGATGAACAGGGAAGATCCATTCATTCTCTTTTCTGAAAAAGAGCTAGAAGATGTCAAAGAAAACTGGCAGGTTCCAAGTTCAAAACATGTATTGTTTGTCATATAACGCTCAGGGAGTCTTCCTGTCACAGAATGTTACTGATAAAAAAAAAGATAAAAAATTACGTGTGCTCAGAAAGTAATTTGGCCAAAAAAAGAAAAGAAGAGGGAAAATAATAGGATCCCTCATTTCTATCACATTAATGACACTTAGAGAACTCAGTTTTGTAGAGCTGAACTAAATTATTCCAAATTACTATCTTAGCCAGAAAACATAAAAAAACATTGCAGAAATAATGTTGGGAAACCTGCAGAAAAAATATTAGATGCCTGTAAAATGAGAAGACATTGGTTTTGTTCACCAATATGCGAAATGCAATATTGCATACTGACTTGTGCTTTGTGTTATTTAGGCTTTGTGATTAAACTGCTAAGAGTTTACAGCTAGTCATATATTCAGCAAATACAGTAAATTAGGTAAAGAGGTCAGCAAGCAAACAGCAGAAGGAGTCAATCATATATCCAAGGATAAATTCTCAATTTTATATAAAACAACATTCAGTGAGATCTTTTTATCTGGCTGAACTACAGTAACTACTCTGCTAATCCCATCAAATTCCATTTTATGTACTTCACTGCAAAACATGTGGCCTCAGACACAGTCTAAAAATCTGTTGGAGAAACAGTGTCTCCCAAAGGCCATGCTTATATGCCACATATGCTTTCCTTCTCTAAAGATATTTGCCACAATCACTTGGATAGGCTGGCTACGGAAACCTACCTAGGATCTGCTTATTTTCTTTTTTCACTTTGGTGTTGATGCTGTGTTTCTGTTCAGTGAAGACACAGTGAAAGAGTTAGCCTGATGTCCCACAGAAGCACTCAGTGTTACACTCTGGCAGAGCGTGTGCCTCGGCATGTTACATCAAAATTATAGAAAAGGAAGAGGGCTTAAAGATGTTCGGTTCCCACAGGTTTCTTACAAGAAAGGAAGAAGAAAGCCTGGGATAAGAATTTTTGGAAGTTCACTCCCCCTTTTTTATCTTTTCAGGCAGTTCTACAGCCAAACACGTAAACCCAGAGTTTGTCACTACTATGCAGAGGAGATCTAATTGGGAAAACAGGAAAATGTTCTTGATCTTTACAGACGGCAGAATACCTTTGCATGTTTCAGTCAAAAATCCCATATTTAACCAAAACACATAATTTACAAGATTCCTTCATCCTATTGCTTAGAGAATTTCTTGGGTTTTTCCCCACAGAATATGAGTGCCATGCTCTGTTTCTTCTGCTCCTTTTCCTCTTCTTTCCCTACAGTAATGATCTTAGCTAGCTGCTTCCTTTGCTTTTCCATTTGACAGTGAACAGTTTGGCTTTCAGGTGTATTTTGTATTCTGCTGAATACTTTCTTCTCCACTGGGAAAGCATCCTAAATCTCTTCTTCAAACTTTGTCACTTTTTTCTGAGGTGAAGCACCACTGCATAAGATGAAGAACTTGATAAATTTTAAAATCAGTAAAGGATACTTTTGCCCCTGGTATTATTACAAATTGTATCTTTGCAGTAGGCTATTTCCTCATACATTTACTTCACTCACTCTTTTAATGGCAATAAGATCACAACTACAAACCTGAATTTCATCCACTTGTCTTACGTGGGCTCTTCTTTCCTTGTAACTATCACTGTCTCTGACAAAACCCTGGCTTGTACACCTGTGCACAGCTTAAAACTAATAAATGTTCCATTTACTTTCTGGGTAAGAGCTCATTTATCTTCTTCTGAAATCTTGCCCATTGCTATTGTGAAGGTTCGCCTTTCACAAATGGTGCTGGTGATGTCCTCTTACCCAAGTTGTTCATGGTCAGCCAGTATTTGCAAATTTGTGGAAGTCAAGGTACACAGAAGAATGTTTGGATGATTTCCGGAGTGTGGCTTTTTGTTCCTTGTCCAAATCCAGGCAGCTCTGCACGTTGCTTTTGTGAAGTCAAGACTTTAGGCTTTACTTCCCTTTTTCCTCACAACTCCTTTCTGGGCTTTTGCAGTGACCCCGATGTCAGAACATCATTCTGCTCTCAGTTCTGCCCTTATGATTGCCTTTCCCTGTTAAAACCCCATGCTTTCTTGAAGGTTAATTCTGGTTTTCCAGAAGTCTCTCTTTTGACATTTTCCCTTACATCCCGTCATAAGAACTGGTCAGGATCTCGTGCCGTCCCTTGCAAATTGACAAATCCTCTCTTTAGCCTCAGAAGAGAAACACAAATATCTATATTATCCTTTTCTTTGTCTACTCTGTTTAAAAGCTGTCTCTCATATGGTTCCCTTTTACCTCAAGTGCAGAACTCACTCTTCAAATTTCTGTGATGTGGAATATCAATTAGTCATCTCTGAGTTAACAATAAGATTTTATAAATATGAGTTATCTGTTGTCATAAAAATGAGGCTATATTCTGTTTTTTTTGCTTGTCACTGGCCTCCACAACTCCTAGTACTATTTGAGCATATTTTATCACCATCCACATTTCGAGAGTGTTCCAGAGAGGTGAATTGCTACCAGTGGTTCCTTAGTTCGGTACTATCAGTGCTCAACAGTCACTGAGAGCCAAGTGATATATCAGAGAGCCGTTTATTTCAGGGTGCAAGATCTGACCTCTTAATTACACACATCTTTACCCCTCTCAACCACCTCTTTACCACCAAAACATCTTATAGGTATGATTATTACAGACATGGGAAAAACAAGGCAGCCCGTGGAAGATTTGTGAGGAGAAGGAGGATTCATAAGGGACTACTTGAAAGAGAAAACATGAAAACAAAGTCAGGTGCAGAAGGGAGCAATAACCTGACAAAGGAGAGGAAAAAGTATAAACAAGAGGCTCACTTAGTTTTGCTTCATAGCCCCCAGTGTACCCTGGACCATTCAAGAAAAATGTCGTGGAAAAGTCTAAGTATTTCCCCTGCCACATGCACCAGTCATATGAGAAAAGAGGATTTTTTTCCTTTATAACCCGAGAAGGAGTATGAAGAGGCTCTTCACATCCCCTGGTCACAGTATGAATTCCAGCTGATAAACTTAATTTGACCTAAAGATGTGAAAGAAAAGTAATACTTTCTGTTACAGCCCTTATAACTGCCAAAAATTAAGTCACTTATGTTCCCTACACTAGGTAATACCAGTGCGTTATTGAAAGAAAATTACTGAGACCAGCAAAAATAGGAGGATTTTAATCCTCCTAAAAAAACGACCCGCATGATATTATGGACAGAGATTGCATTGAACTTTTGGTCTGGCTTTTGGATGTCATTTCTTGTTTTACCTCCTATGTGTCTGATGGAGCATTGCCAGCTCTCCCAGATTTGTACAGCCAAGTGATTTGAGCCCCTGGGGTAGGAACTATTCAGCTTCATGACGATGTTAAGTTTTTTCTCTTCCTTGCTAGCCCCCATTTGATGATTAATTTTATATTCCCTGTTATTTCTCCAATAAACACAGCAATTAATTACATATATCTTAGTCTTAGGACTAAGCTTACTCTCTCTCCTCCCAGAATCGTTCTACATTCACTAGTCTGTGATAACTTCCCTACTCAGTTTGACACCTGTATTTAACAAACAATAAGCACAGGATGAGATGACCTTAAAACATGATTGAACTCAGCATGCAGCCCATAAGTGTGGGTGCATGTGTGTACTGAGGGATTTCAAAAGCCTTGAAGTGGTTTGTTTAGATGCTGGCAGCATAAAGTCCTTGTTTTGAAAATACATTTTTTCATTGCTATTATCAATTCCAAGGAGCTCTTTGGTTTTCCACTTTTCAGTTGGAACCTATTCACGTTCACATTCACATTAATTTGATTAAAGTTGACATAAAATGATGGAGAAAGCTTGAAGAGAATTCATATTCCCTTTATCTATGCATCAAAAATAAGAAGGATGAAGTTGAACAAAATATTTCCTTTTGGACCAAAATAATTTCTATTTTTCTTCTCTCCAGCTGCCCTTCTTCTCAGCTTCATGTATTAGCTCCAGGGGTTTTGAGCAGTGCAGCACCCAATCAATGCCTCTGTTATTCGTCCAGCATTACCTGAGTGTGCCCCTACCTGGGTGCTTCCCAGTTTCCTTTGCCAGCCTGCCAGGGTGGACTGGTGGGTCTGGTCCTGGGGAGCCCACTCTCCCTTCCCAGGCCAGCTGCAGGGTTCCTCTTGGACCATATTTTGTGTGGTGAAGGAGGGGACAGGGAAGGGACAACCCATTTTTTCCCAGCAGAATGGAAGTACAGCTGCTGGTAGTTGCTCACTCGGGCCTCCATTTATCTGCCCGTGTAAATCCCTCAGATTCTGAGAGAATAGAGATGAACCTTCTGCTTGCTTCTTGCAAGAGTCCTTCATCAGGCTTGTCCTCTCCAGGACACAGAGAGTGAGGGGAGATTGCATGGGGTGACACAAGCACCCCATGGCTGAGTCTTCTGGCTAGGGAGCAGTCAGCTCACAAACTGAGACTTTCAGTACTGCACTTACAGAAGGCAAAACAAGGATTTTTACTTGCCAGTAGTACCTCACTCATCCATCTGCTCTGTGGACCAGCACAACCAGTCACCTAACAGAGAAACCCTACAAAGGTCAAGCAAAATTTCAGTGCAAGACCTGGGGACACATTGAAGTGGTTGCTTATGGCAGAGTTTACTGAAGCGTGAGCTGTCATGGGTACAGAATTCACCATACATGCTAAAAAAGCAATTTTTTAAAAATGCACCTTTCATCCAGAAAGGGAGTTCCTACAACCTGAGTTTAGGAATTACCTACCCCCGAAGAGTAATGCTGCAAAACTGCTCAAATTCTTCTGCACCAAAAAGGTACCCGTTTTCCAAACCAATTCATTGAGACAACAGCTAATTCCTTTGGATTATCCAGTTTAAGTTTTCACTAACTGGAGCTACTTAGCCATACTCTCAATTTTTTAAAACTGCATGTGGAAAAGCATATTAAAAACTAACTTCTCCCAAAGTCACCATTATTGTCCAAAATATGTTTTGTTTAGGAAATTTAATTAGGCTTTGTTCACAACACATGGGAACAAATTTGCTCTTTCTGCAGTGCTGAGAGCTCCTTTATGTGTAAAGTACAAAGAAGGAAGAATTGCACACCAAATTGCAACTAGATAAGGCATTTCTTGTGTTGAGAAAAGTGAAAGAATTTGGTGGATCATTGGATTTTAACATCATTTCTTTTATAGAAAATGGCATGTGGGGCTTTCATAACCATGAGCATTAACTGCTCATTTGAGCAATCACACCTCTCACAGCATGCTTGTTCCCTGACATTTATGCTGGTTGCTGTCTCTCAGCAGCCCCCTCATCACAAATCTCTAATGCCACTTCTTGTGTCATTTAATTTTCCTCTGAAGGTCTTCTACTCGCTGCCTTACCACACTGCTCTGCTCACAGTTTCTGACGAAACCTCAGCCAAGATAATATCAAACACAGTACAAAACGGAGAGGGGGAAAGCATTTAGTCCTTCAAAATTCACTGAAATTTGCTGACCCACAGAGATGGACATTTTGATGAAGTACATCCTCAGAAAAAAATATTTTTCCTCAAGTGAGTTGAGGTGTCATTCTAAGACAAAAATCTTGAAGTTTTATCTTGGAATAAAAAATACTGTAATTCCCATTTCAGGACACAGCGGTTGAGAATATTCTGTACTGAATACTGATCCCTGTTAATACTTGACCCTTGGAGAGGTCATTAACTGGCAGTCTCTGAATGAAACCAGGAGGCTGTAAACAGTTTCTTGGCACAGTTGATAGAAAGGACAACTTTCAGCTGCTGGCTACTTTTTTCCCCCCTTTCCCCAACTGATACTGTAATTGCAAGGAATTTCTTTTGGAGAATGTGGGACTAGTCAAAAGAGGGAAACCATGAGGAGAATGGAAATGAGGAAGAACAATTTAGCAGCAGAAAATAGAAATCTCAAGGGGAATGCAAACAGATGGACTTCAGGGGAAAAAAATTAAATTATATTTTAGGAGTATTACTGATGTCTGATGAGGAAAAGGTTAATTAGCAGATAAGGGAAGAATTTTGCAAAACTGCTTTGACTGAAGAACAGAAAACTTCAACAGAAGCAATTGAGAGATAAACAGACCACATCCCCCTAGAAAGGTGAAACAGCAAAGCCTCTGGAGATGTCAGGCACCGAGAGGCTCATACTGTAGAGCTGATACCAATAAACTGTCAGCCTGGGCAGCACAGCTTCTCTGCATGAAAAAGAAGCTCTGTAAGAGCTGTCTGAGGGATACAGAGAACAGAGCTGCTCCCGTAAAAAACTCAGCATGTTGTTTGCGTTTTCTGGTAAAATCCATTAGCAAACTTTAAAAGTCAGAAGCAAAGAGCTCTCCATCCTTCCTAACTGTATATGCCTGGTCTATCAGTAGGTCAGTTTTGTTGGCAAGGTGATTCACCAGACAAATCTGTTCACTGACTAGGGGTGTCCCCATCACAAAACGCCTTGGTGGTAATCCATGGATCATGCGGGTATTTGTGCTGAGGGCAACCACGGGGTAGGACCAACAAGTGAGAGGGATGCCACAGAACAAGCCATTGCGAGCCATTGTGTCGCTTTAGCAACTTCCCGTGTGAAAGCACCACAACATTCACCTTTACCTGCCCTGTAGGACTGAAGAATCTCGAAGGAAAAATAACGTATTGAAGACAAGCAAAACCCGCCGTGCCCTCTCTTTCCGCCCGGAACCTCCTGCTGTTCGGCAGAGAAATTCCAGAGGCGGTGCACACGGGTGTTCGCCAGGGGCCGGGACAGCAAGTCATCATCCTCCTGAGCAGCAGCACCGCAGGAGATGCCGGAGGATCCCGGCTCCCGGCTCGCCCCCCGCTGTCCCGGCAGCGGCGGGAGCGGCCGGCGGGGGGCGCTCCGAGCACGCCGCCCGCCCTGGCGCTGCCAGCGGCACGGGGGGAATCTGCGGAGAGCGCGGTCAGCAACATCCCCCTCCGCCTCCAGCCTCTTGCAGGTCTGCTGTTCCTCCAACGGAAATAATAGGCTCCCCGGTGAAACTGGCTGGCAAGACCTAAACCTAGGAAAAATGCAGGAAGGAAAACTAGAAGATCTGGCGTCTAAATACTTCCGGGTTTTTTTTTTGTTTGTTTGGTTTTTTTGGGTTTGTTTTTTTTTTAATAGCAAAGCAATAGCACAATATGATTTCATTAGCAACTGGAGATCAGAGGCGTCCCAGCTTGTTTCCAAGTGCTATTTGGCTGCAGAAATGAAACATTTACAGAATTTATTAGCCTATTATTAAGTCTTCAATTCTGCAACAAACCCTTATTCTCTCCACCCTCTCTCCAAAATCTGCCAAGAAATCCTTGCGTACACGTCCAATGAGGCCCCAGAAACAAGTCCTTCTGTTTTCGGTAATTCTTTTTGCACAATATGAGAGGTCAAACATACTGTTTGCCAGGTGTTGTAGACAATTTCCTGTTGTGTCTCTACAAACACCACACAGATTCTACTTAAGCGACTGCATCGCTTACTGTTTAACACCTTTCTTTTTCCTTTGTTAAACAGTATTTCCTGTTGCACAGTAATTTGGGTTCTCTCACAGATCTCATCGCCTTAATCACTCAATAGTGCATGAGCACACCATCTTTTCTCCTTCATCTTCTCGCTTGAAGAGGTTTCACCCACCATGCCTCCTGTACTGCCTCTCACAACTCACTAAGCCAACTCTCCCTCCGGCTCCCTCCATGCAACAAAGCCTGCATTTGCATCACTGTCCCTCTTCCTGCCGCTGGCCTCTCTCCTGCTGCCTGACCTTTCCTGGCAGGCACAGCTGGTCGCTCTGATTTATTTTTCCATCCCTGGCTGTGCTCTCTGGGGCATATGGGGTCCCACTACAGAGGGGAGGCTGTGACGCTAAACTTCAGGTGGAAAGATGACATTTAGCAGAGGCCCTGTGCCCTAAGCATGGCACATCCTTCTGTTAACACCTGATATGTCCTTGTCTGGGCTCTTGGTTTGGTGATGCTTTCCTTCATGCAACCAGGCACAGCATTCCCATTTCTCTGAGACACCATTAGACACTTCCCTGTTTAAACGAATAAAGTAACTAGTTTGTGGATGACTAAGGGACTACAAACTCTTCTTAATTACTTTGGGAACCCTTTTTTGCTTCCTCAGGCATGCACTTTAAAAGGTTCCATTGAATGGAAGGGGATACTTAAAGACTACAGAGTGTCTGTTTAAATGCCTCATTAAACTGGAGATGTGAGCTCAAGCCGGTTCCTGTTGAGCAGGTGTACCACATCATAGCTGTGCTAATGGGCCCTTTTGGTAGCAGAAATGGAAAGATGCTGAGGCTGACCTGGCCTGGATGTATTTTAGGGGTCCAGCTACAGCATTTTCATGTGGCAAATGAAGCTACCCAGCTAAAAAGAAGCATTTATTTAGGGCTCAGAGACCAGTTTCCTGACTAATTCTAAGACAATCTCTCCATTGTCTGCTCAGTATCTTTTCCCACCTGAAGAGAGTCCTCCAGAGAACAGAAAACCGAACTCCAAACAAACTAGAAAAGGTTCAAAAGACAAGATCTGCAAAGAAATATTTGATGAATTGAGTGGGTTTGATGTAGAGAAGAGAAAACTAAAAGAAAACTTCCAGCTGTGCACCTTCCTTGACAGGCTCAATCTTTCTAAACAAAAATTCCCGAACAGAGACTCAGACCACCTCTCAGACAGGATTCCGACACGCTGTTGGTCACCCTGATTCTCTACCTTATTCCCAAACTCCTTTCATCTTATGTACACATTAATACACAGAAACTTCAGATGTTCTACAGATGATTCACTATGTTTCTCCTTGTCAACACTGTTACCATACTGTACTATCTGCTCTCTCACTTAGTTTTAAGACTGCGTTCAGCTTGCTTCAAAGAGGAAGAAAGTAACCTGTTCTCCATGTCCCTGGTGAATCAAAGAGGAACCAACTAAGTTGCAGTAAGGTGGATGTAGGATAGATGGTCTGAAAATCTTGCTAATACTTATGGGTAGGAAAACAAGAAAACCCAAGCAAACCACAGAGTCTCCCTCCTCTGATGTGTTTCAAAGCAGGCAACAAAAAAATCTGTCAGGACTGAGAGTTCCTGCACGTTGCCTTAGGCTTGGGATGATGCCTAGGAAAATTGCAAGTATCCTGTGTGCTGTGTCTGCTGAAAGGCAAGGCAAGGAAGAAAACATCTTTGGCAAAAAGGGAAGTACTGTGTAAATGGTGCTAGGGTCACACTAAAGAGAAGAATTCAATTTACAGCACTGAAACTCTACTTATCAGGAACATTGAGTTTATTTATACATACAATATCTAGCATAGTAATTCCTTAAATTTATAAATTAACTTGTTGAAATGCTATTGCTTTCACATCTATGTCTGAAACTGATTTCCACCTTGACAGATATGACTAGAGCTCTATAGTAACTTTTCTTTCACCTTTGTTTGATTTTGTTATAATGTATTTTTAAAGAAAAGGAATATTAGAGGCAATAATGAATGAAAGTAAAAGGAGAAAAAAAGCTTTTGTAAATCAGGACATCATGTCTCTTTTTAGCCATAAGAGATGAAAAGAAGTTGAGTGAGAGAGTAACGAACATCAAAAAAATGAAAACATGCAATAAAAATGAAAAAAGATCAATGAGACCTAAAATACGTTTTTTAAAATCTGTACAGCACTGGTAATAATTTCAGTACTGACTTGACCTTTTGTTGCCATCTAATAAACACAAAATTCTGGATTAAGGTGTGATAGAATAAAATTGGGGGTATAAAGGAGAACCAGCAGTGCATTGTACACTAAATAATGGTGAGGGTGTCTCTACTAGAACCAAAGAATTATTGACCTTCTGTTTTACTGCATCATGTGAAATTCAATCCAACCAGATGATCCCATCTGAACCTGGAACTAGTTTCTTCTAGATGACTATCTGTGCAAGTATCCAAATACGCCTCCAAAGTGCCTGGAGATAAAATACAAGTTATGGGAGGTGACTCTAAATTGCTTGGACTGTGAGTGAGCCAACTCTTCTTCAAAACTTATTTCCTGGAGAGATTTCAGACTTATTTTCAACTAAAACAAGAATGAAACAACTTTTGCTGTACTTGCTCTTCAGAGACTCCTCTTCTTCCTCAAATTGCAGCTCTTGGGCATGTGACTTCATTTAAAAAATGAAACACTTTTAGGCCATCTGCGTTTTTCTGCATAGCAAGCAGCCTTATGTAATCCTGTTCTGCTGACCTCTCTGCTGCTGCAAGGCCAGTCTGCAGAGCCCTTGTGTTAGGAGGAAATGGCAAGAGGCCTTTTGGAATACTCTCTCCCCTAGCACAGTCATAAATCAGCCCAACTCCTACACTTCTGGGCACTGCATCCTCTGTGTCCGACATAAGGCCATCCCCCCAGGCCTTAAAGCACATGTCCTGATCTTGCCTTCTCAGCAGAGGATTTGTGGGAGGGGATGAGAAACTCCAAAATACTAATTCCTTCGGAAATCAGCGTCATTCAGTGCTGGTGACGTGTCTCCTCGGCTTATCGGATGAACAGCCCATTGCACGTCATCCTAAACTTTACCACAATTAGTCATGAAGCTAATCCAGAACTGGGAGAAGGGCAGCAGCTGCACTGTTGGAAGGACAGCTAAATGAGAACATATGTGCTACTGAGGAACAGCTACAACTACATCCTTCAGTCCTAAATACATTGTGAAACAAGGCTGACACAGTCTCAAAACCATTAATTTCCTGTCTTGATGATAAACTTCAGTACCCTGCCTAAGAATTCTGAGGCTAAAATGAATTTTTCCATGCCTTCTCGACCCTCTTACCAGTTTTGTAAAGGCATCTTTTCTGGTTTGTTTAAGCTAAAATTGAGAATATATATGTATAAAAGTGCCGTTACATTATGCTATAACACAGTGTATATCCGTCCTTGCTACAGCATTTCCTTGGATATTCTTCAACAATGCCTGTGATCTAAGCATGTGGCAATTTAATTTGCATCAGCAAAACCAGAAAAAAAGCAGGGAAATTGTTTCTATTCCTTAGTTTACCTGTCTTTGAGATGGGCACATTAAAGGCCTTTTGCCTGTAATTCTTTCTGACAGTTGAAGACTGACCAGTGTTTGGTGCCATTTGGGAAGGACGTGAGTTCTCCACAGAGGTGGAGACCCTGCTCTTGTACTGAGAGTTTGAACTACAGTCATGTTTTTGCCAAAAAGGCAGATACTTCCTTGCTGCTCTGTCTGATACATTTGTTCACTGACTTCTACCAGTTCACCACTTTTCATCACATACACTAATGCAAACAAGTATTGAAAAGCAGTGGTTTATTCCGTAATATAACAAACTGTTTATAGACTTGAGCTCTATCTATAACATTTGGATGAAAAGCAACACCAGCTTGAAACATCAGCAGTGATGTGTTGTGCCATCTTGACCACGGTCTTATTCCTACTAGTATTATATGGATAAATAAATGAATAAAGGAAAGTAACCTTTTTGTGTCAGTGGAATCAGCTGATTTTAAGCAATAGCCTCCAGGACAACAGACAAATCAGAGAAAGCTGGTGCTGCTGGTACAGAATGATGGGCAGGCTCCCCACCAGAAATGGCTTCGTTTTGGTGCTATTGAAAGGATTCTTAGGACTGCTCCAGCCAGGGCTTGAGGACAATGGCAGGATGGTGGGCTGTACCCTAGATACACTGGATGGCTTTATGCCAGAGCACCTTCAGGTTCTGGGGACAGTGAGGTTACTTTCTGTTGCTTTCTATCCTTTATGACGACACTATTTCTATGCACCGCCATCCCTCCACTTCCAGCAGTTTGAAATCGCCACCAACAGGCCAATATTTAAATACTTGGCTGCCAGACTATTCTTTGTCCCCAGTATGACACTTCAAAGGGCAGCACGAAATGTTTCCTTTGTTGATTGATTACTCAAGAGGTAAAATGCTCTGTAGGAGAGAATTGGGAACAAATTCCCCTTCACATGGGAAAAGTTAGAAGATGAGAAGGCGTGTACGAGGTCCTAGAGAAAGAACGATGGGGGTAGTAACTACCAAAGATAGCCCACACAGGTCATATTTTACTCTTGATTTACCTGCAGACTTACCAAAAAGTGGCATTTTGAGAGTTTTGCTTCACACTGAGGGGAAGATGGAGACCCAAGAGCCTGCAGGCTAAAATTAATAGGAATTCTCAGTATGTCACCTCAGTGTTTCCATTTGCTGTCAGCAAACCTGAACAGTAGCACTGTAGCCATCCTATCTTTCTGTTTGCTAATCTTTTCTGGTAGGAACACAAATAACAATTTTTGAAATAAAAGCTGAAGTTTTAACATAACCATGAAACACTAGAATCATGAGCCTATAAAACAGGTTTTACACATTGTCTCGTAGGATGCACCTGCACAAAAAATACAAAGTACAGATGGCTGATCCAGCCTGTGTACCTGGAACAGGTAAGCTTTTTCCTGTTTCTTAGCCCATTCCAAATGGCATTTGCTATTTTTTCACAACAAATTGCATGGCTGCACCTAAGGTAGAGGATATTTAAGTACCACAATAACTTACATAGGAATATGCCTTATAATTAAGGCAGAATTTGATTTTACAACTAAAATACCACATTATCAGCCACACAAAAGGTGGCTGATAAGTTCACTCTAACCATCTCTATTTCTGACTTTTTTGAGTGCCTACCACCACATCACTAACAGGCAAAACACTGATGGTATTAACAAAATTATCTGGCAAAGTAATGATTTTTTTTCTGGTATATATTACCTAGGCTTTTTCCTCAGAACAAGGTTTTGGACACACATTCTAGCATCCGTGATCTTTTAGGCAATCATAGGGTGGAAGTGCTTCTTATCTGAGAGATGAGGTTTCTTTCTTTGTACTCTCAGGCAGCTGAAATGAATAATACCTTAATCCCTTGGCTACTCCATTTGTAACTGCTTGGTAATTATGAAAGGGTACATTCCTGCTAAAGGATTAATTTAGTCCCTGCATGAGAATTCTCAGCACATACCACATATGCAGCAGCCCTTCTCAAAAGAAGGTGACTCAGTTTCATCTAACACATTAGGAATGTGCACCTTCTCTGATTCTGTTTCATTACTGAGAACTGAGTACAAGCAAATAACATTGCCACAGCCCTTGCTGATTCTAATAGCATCTCTCCTGAAACTGCAGGTGAAGGAATGTTCATTTTCAGACTACTTCCTATAATACCAAAGATGACTAAAATTGCAGGTTTGCAGAAAATGCCAGAGATAAATTAAATTATATGTTTACCTTAAAATAGGTCATCATTGCACTTTTCCAGCCAAACCTCTCTGTGAAATCAGGTGAAAAATAGCTGGTTTCCCAACACATATTTTTATTGGCTTTTTTTTTCTGACCATTCAAAATCTATGAAGATATATATGAAAGAATAAAAGACCGTACGAATTGCTGACCCCTTTCGTATTACTCTGAAGGGAAGAGATACAAATAAACATCAGAAAAGGACATAAAAAGTTACCATTTCTTAAGATGCCTGAGGCTAACAAATTCTGGAAAGATGCAAGGTCATGTCACCAGGCAGAGTATTGAACCAATCAGAAAATGACTCATCAAAATTTAATGGAAGCCTCATTCAAATCTGCACTGGAATTTAAATATATAGTGGAAAAGTCACATACTGCCATTCATTGTTCAATGCTCTGTGCTTACAGAATCTTCCAGAACTGGCATGTCTGAGCCATAAGTAACATATTACTCCAGCTCTAGTATGTACCACATCAGGAGCTAAAGACAGACAAACGTAGCAGAGAGTTCTGCTGAAAGTTGAAATAATTCTTTAAACTAAGTTTTTATCTGAGCTTCAGGTTGTAACACTCTAGTTTCTGTTTGTGCATCTGTCAGTGCTTGACTGGCTCCTTGGAACTCTGAGGCAGTATATATATTTATGAAAGATAACATTTTGATGCATTTTTGAACTCAGCACCTCCATCATGTAGCATTCAGTTACAAATGATAGTATAATAATTGATATTTTTATGATGTCAGCTAGTTTTGCAACTTCCAAAAATACTTGATTTCCAATACCAAGTAAATACATTCATGAGATGCCTAAAATAAATTTACTTATCTTAAAACTGTGATGGTTAGATACTTGAATTTGCTGTTGAATCATCATATTTTATTTGCATGTGCTGCACCAAAGGTTAATAACACTTTTTCATTTGAGTAGACGTATTGGAGATAGGTGCCAATAATTCAGAGGTAACTGATGTGTCTGCTCGCAAATTCACAGATTTCATATAGATCTTGTCTGTTATAATCTGACTCATTCTTCTGTCCATGATAATTTGTATGCAGTGACATTTGTGATTTAATTTTACAAATCAAACTTAAAGCAGCAGTGCAGTTTAGTTTCTTTGGCATGATAATTGGACAGTATATTATTGAACATTAGGGTCTGTTCCCATTCTCTTTCAGCCCAGTTCTCAGCAATGCAATCTATATTTATATGATACTAAAAAATTATTGGTATGAACTGCCTCCATCTGTTGTATAGTGAGATGCTGAAGAGCCAAACAGACTCATGAGTGATGCAAGAAGTGGAGCTCTTGAAACATGGATTTGGATCTCAGCTCTTTCCTGTTCTGTTTAAATGACTTATAGCATCTGTGTTTCAGATAAATGTTGGTAGAACAATATTAACTCTGTTTCTCTTATGTATAAAGGTAGAGATAGGGACCACTCATCTTGCTGATTATACATACTGTCCAACACAGCAGAGCTCAATCTTATTTGGAGCTTCCAAGCATGACTGGATATCAAGACAGAGAAAGGCAATAGAGAATTCACTATTGATTCACTCATTAAAACCTTTCAAATGTTTGCAACAACAAACATTAAGCCTGTTAACAGGGACTAGAAGTGTTATCCCAGACTCCAAAGTTCTCCCATACATTATTTCTGAAATGGTATTTGCATCCTGCTTCCTGTTTGATGACAGTCTATTCTCAAGAATTTCCTCTCCACAGCCCTGTTTTCAAAACACAAGACTGCCCCATACACTTGCTCTCCATTGTGTGACATGATACTGAATTCTGGGATCATCTTAGAGGAGCATTAAAGAAATTTCTCCTTGAAAAGAATCGTTTAGGTTGGTTTGGTTTTGGGTGGGGTTTTTTGTTTGTTTGTTTGGTTGGTTTGGTTGGTTTTGTTTGTTTTTTACCTGAGGTAATTTCCCTTTTTTTGCTCATGTTAGGGCTTTTTTATGGTTAGAAATGTGAGAGACAAAATTTATAGACATGCTTTTTAGGCTAAATTTACGAGTGAGGTAAATAAGGGAGGAAAGGGAGGTGGATAAAATCATCACTGAGAATGCAAATTTAATTCAAGGCCATAGAGGAATTTTTGAGTATATTAATGTAACCCAGGAGATGAGTACAAACTTTACACATTTCTGGACATTTCCTCACCTCTGAATTTTGAAGAGTATGTTTTACTACACTTCCTTTGAGGAATACAGTTTCTTTTGATTTCTCTCAGTCTGCATTCCATATGGTGACACTAAATGCTGCATCCTGTCCTCAGCAGCTGCAAAGTTGATGGGTGTTGAAGGAACTTGCCACCTTCAGTCCTTGCTCCTCACTGTGCCAAAAAGAGCCCCACACCTACTAGTTTTCAAGACGGCAGAGGTAGCATGAGCTGGACTATCTGATAACAGGCCTAGTCAGAGGCATTCTGGATGTGAAGACTTCTGGTCAGAAGATGCTAAATAATATCTCAAGGGAAAATTTAAAATTTTTCCAGTAACACCAAAGAAATGCTGGCATCCTGAGTATGACAATGTTTTTCTTCAAATAGCTCGCTCAAATACGGAGTCAAAAGTTTCATTTCCTCACTGGGAGACTCTTTGTGTTGGGTACATATATCTTGAATCACTGAAATCCCTCAGCCTGTAATTAAATAGCTCAAGTAGCTTTGATGTTTACAGAGAGAGAAGCAGTGGAGATTGCCTGCAAGGCTCAACACTCTCAGTAGCTTACAGGCCTCTTCTGGCAGGCAGGGATTTAATAGCACTACACACTGTAAAACAGCTCAGCCAGGGTTGTATTTCGATTATTGCTTGCCTGCTGTGGAAGGTGGAAGTTCTCTGAATGTGTTTGGGCATCTGGTCAACTTTTGTAAATGTGAGGATGAGGTGGGGGAGACTTGACATGGAGAACTTGCCCCCTGCTGGAGAGGGCTTGAGTCAGATTTCCCCATGCTTGGGGGACTGCTTCCACTTTGGTGTGTGAATGTTCCAGGTTTTGCAGATTACAAACAGTAGCTGCTGAGATGAAAAGAGAACTATTTATTGAAGCGAGAGCGAGAGCAGATGGAGGGCTCCTTCCCGAGTAGAAGGAATTAAGAGAGAAAAAATAGGAAGTAGGGGCAAAGAGAGAAAAAAAAAATCAACAGAGCAGTATATCACAAATGTACTTCAGAAAAGAGATTCTGTGTACTCCAAGGTTAGCAATGTCTGACCCTTCACTTCAGATCAGTTTTACTCAAACCATGTGTGCTGTTCGGTGTGTGCTTTACGTGTGTTCAATTACAGGGGTTATCTGTTCTCCATAGGGGTTATCAATAGGGGTTATCCAATCCTTCAGGTTGATTCTTCACTTAGTCATCTACTGATACAGAGCAAATGCCAAATACTTTAAAGGAAACGGCAACAATAGGAATCAGCCTATGTCTTTCCTATTGTGCTCTAGGATTGTTTTTTATGGTTGCTGCTGTGTAAATGTTTCCAAATTGGCTTGTGGCCCAGAGACAAGAGAAACACAAAACATTTTCTCTGGTATCTCTATCGTGTTTATTTTCCTCCCTTATTTAAATGGGGATGTTCTTTTTGCCCTAAGGTTACAAAGTAGCAGATGCTTTTCAAACTCTCCAAGACTATAAAGAAATCATGCAACTTTTCAAAATAGAAAAGTGCTATAAAAGCTAAATATTTCTAGGGTTTACATAAGAAATCATAGTGTAATTCAGATAAGTCAAGAATCAGAAAGATACCGTTGAAATACACAGTAAGAAAATGCAATTTATCAAGTAAATTTGAGAAAACTTATCTGTTTCTCAGTATTTCACAAAATTAAGAAAATGCTAAATTTGTTTATCTAGTAAATAACTTAGTAAAAATAGTCACTTATCTCTTGTTATTGTACCCAATAGATATTCAACTGAAGCTGTGGTTCTAGATATGTTTCTCTTAATTACATTGTTTAGTTACATCTCCAGATGCTCAATGACTGGATGATTTTCCCAGTGGCTGCAACTACATCACATGCCATCAACCAAGAGAATATTTTCCCTTCAATGCTCACAGCCCTGAGGTTTGAACTTGTATCATTAAAAATTTTGCCAACGATTCCAAGTGGTGCAGAAGGACATCTACCATTAAAATCTGCATAAATCTTCCACCTCTGATCAAAATATTCAATAATCTCAAACAGCTTTCAGCAGAGTTTCCTGTAAACATTTCTCTAAATTACGGTGTTTGGGGCTTTGTTGAACCAAACTGAAAGGAAAAAACATTCAACAGAAGCAGGACAGGTAGAAAAATGCACAAACCATAGCAATGTTTTTTGACTCTGTTGCATTATGCACATAAATTTGCAGACTTACATATACCACTTAATCAATCACCTCCAGTCAAAAATGTCAGGGTATCGTAAATGATATTGTACCATCAGCCTGTGTTCAGGCAATTTCTTTTCACTCTATTATAACTTTTCATCTTGAGCCAATATTAAATTCCATTTGTCACAATAGATGTCAGTAGCTATACCATTTTCAGTAGCATCTTCTAGATAAAACATCCCAATGTCTCTCTGCAGCACCATTAGCAGTATTGACTGCACTATTTTCTCTCAATAGAAAGCCCCTCACAGATACTTTATTGTAGAAAGGGCATCCTCAGCAGGGCCAAACATCGTTTGAGTGATGTGTGAAGGAGAAGAGATTAAATACTTAGTAAGAGTTAAGAAAAAGGCTCTATGCCATTTTCATTTAGGGACTTGGATCATTAAAGGGATGTGCTTTTCCTTGTCGGTGATGTTTTATTGTCATTTAAGTGGGCTCCTGCCATGCAGAGGGATGGAAAGTTATTAATACCTTGGCTAGAAACCCCTCCAACCATTCCTCGTTCAACTCTTAACAACAGAACAACTGACAGAAGCAGCGAGGTGATCAGAAGATGCAGGGAGAGGACAGCTGACTTTCTGTCAGTCATTTATCTCGTCTCCTTTTGAGACTGCACACTGGGACACAGGGTGTGTAGTTTGTGCCCAAGGGATTATCCAGATCATCACTTAGAGGTAATGAAGGAATGCTATTATTCTTCTACTGTAAGTGTAAGAAACATTAGCAAGTGCCAAGGAGTACGTACTAGCTGTTAGAACAAAAGACAAGGGGCAGCTGCTCTTTGCTTTATAGCTGCTTGTATTATTATCTCAGCTGAGTCATATTAAAGGAGGTAGGAGTGGAAGGGTGGGCCGAGGTGGAGATCAGAACATCTATTTGTTCTTAATTAAGCATCCTCTTATTCTCCCTCCCAGTCTGCCAGTAACATTAAGGGAAAATAATGGCATTCGATATCTCACTGGAGAATTACCTGAACATTTTTGCTCTCGGAAGTCACTGCATACTGCTGCTATTAGTGAGTCTTTCTGGGTAAATTACTCAGCTCCTGAGTAGAGTATGTGACAGAAAAAGACTTTCTGGTACTTTCCACTATGCTGAGTTTAGTTGTGAAAAAGTTTGGTTGCACTGGAAGAATATCTGTATTGCTGCAATCAGGGAAAGAAAATGCATATGATATACACTCACTTCAATGTCCAGTCAGCTCACAAGCAGCTTGCACTTTGACCTCTGGGAGTAAATCTTCCTTAACAGAAAAAACACCAAAACTGATCTCAAAGCAGTGACAGAAATTCAGATGGCAGGGATAACTGAAGGATTTTTTTAGCTATTATCAAGTCACTATTCCCATCTTGCACTGCCAAAACATGGAGTTTTGGGACCACATCTCTTCCAGTTTTTGATAGATTTGGCTACCAAATAACTCACTCATGTTGTCACAGCATTTTCACACCCAGGTCAAACCAAGAAGCTTGGGCGAATAGAATATTCAATTTAGGTGCTGTAAATGGTTTGATTACTTTCAAAATTAAATAGTATTGCCTCATAAAAACAGATTATTTTCTCTCTATTTAATAAATTACTGAACTACAGTCCTCTCAGGTATGGCTAATCTCTGAGTCAAGGGAATGCTTCTTCCCTTACATTCAGAAGTGTCACTACAGAAAGTGGGAAGTAACAAAATTTTACATGGGAGGAGGGGGGACCAGACCCATCCATACCCATGGGGGAGAGTCCTTAAAAGAAGCATACTGGAAAAATAATCTTTGAAATTCTTTTGTTAATGATCTTGAGATCAAAGTTGATCTATTCATCAAACATCTACATGCTACAAGCAGGTCCAATGCAAAAAGCGTTTGACTCTTAGCAGATATTATGCTAACATTAATTTTTTAAAGTATGTAAATTTAGATAGGAACATTGAATGAGTCCCACTGGCACCTAACATTAAAAGCAGAGTTCTGCCAGAGTTTGCTTAACTCTTCCCTGTCACTATTTCCAAATTTGAGTTATATTTCTTCTGACTTCATGGAAAATTGACTGTATCGGGTACAAGAAAAATTGCAAAACTATTCTCTAAGAATACGCAGAGATCATTTTTACTCTATCTATATGATGACCCATGTCCTTTTGAAGATTGTAGTTTAATGACTTCATCATGATTATAAGAGTTATCTCCAGTAGTTAGACGTGACATTTTTTGGTGACATTTGTTTGGTGGTTGTTTTATGGACATATTTGCTTTCAGTGAGACAAATCTTCAGATCAGGCAGAACTGCATCAACTCACAGACCAACCTAGTACAAACCTCCCTTGCTGTGCTTCACAGCCACCTGTAGAATCGCAGCATTGTGCAGTTGAGGATATGTGTTCCTGATGCTTGTGGAACTTTGTCTATGCTTAGACCAGAGCACCACATTTTAAGCACTTGTCCACCATCTCTGCCAATACGAGTCTGCATGTGAAATTACTTTAAAGACAGCTGCAAAGCTTGCTGTCTCAGCAGCTAGTTTATAGGCCTTAGCTGAGCCTGAAAGTTCCTCATTAGTCCCAGCTTCACCTTCTGCCTTTCAAACATGAATAGTAAGTAATGAAGGGCAAGAAAGACACATACCATGCGTGCTCCTCCTGTATTTGTGCTGGGTTTCCCTCCAGGTCCCCTCCTTCCTGTCTTCTCTCATCCTCTCCTCACGTTCTCCAAAACTACATGACTGGAAAGGTCAAATGTTATCTACTTCCTCAGTTTGTTTAAAAACTTCCTTTCCAAAGCTCTGTAAAAATTCAGCCCCTTTCACCACCTTTTTCTTTTTTCTCGTGAAACCCAGATGACACTCAGGAAGGGTAGAACATGCACTGACTGAATTTATAAGTATGCTGCTAATATTTCTTGCTCCATGGAAAGGCAATCTCTCTCAGCACACTGGAAAATGTCCAAACTAATAACTGTAATTAATAGCTAGAGTAATCGCATCCCATGCAGTGGCAGCATATGACCCTTCATAAGCATGAATGCATTTTCCTTTTGGCACCTACCAAGAGAAAGAAATATTATCATGCTGGCACAGGAAGCTCAGAGAGACCGAGCCACTGGACTTCAGCCCCTGAGGACAACCACAGCAGCCCTAGGGATCTGTGACACTGGCCTTGTGACCTGCTGGGCTATGGCACCCCGTGGTGGCCTCTTGCCAACACCAAAGCCCTGCTCTACCCAGGTTGCAGCTTACTGAGCAGCACACCAGGTCGAGGGGTAATGGTTTTAAACTGAAGGAGGGTCAATTTAGATTAGATACAAGAAGTTTTTCTACAACGAAGGTGGTAAAATGCTGGAACAGGTTGCCCAAAGAGGTGGTAGATGCCTCATCCTTGGCGACATTCTGGACAAGGCTCTGAGCACCCTGGTCTGGTTGAAGATGTCTCCACTCATTGCAGGCGGGTTGGACCAGAGGGCCCTTAAAGGTGCCTTTCAGGTCAAACTATTCTACGGTTCCATAAATGGTTCACCGTCTCCCTCAGTCCCTCTTCTTGCAGGAGCAACACACAAGCACTGCAGGGTCTGTCTGCCTTCATAATGCACAGTAATTGTGACCATATCCACACGCAGTCCTTCCTCAGGGCATCTCCTGCTCTCAGGGATAAGAAATACACTATAGCCTCTGATGTTAGACAAGGATGTGGATCACAAGCACTCAAACATAATGAAGATTAAAAGAAAATTATTTTTCTCCTTAAGAAGCAGACACTTGCCTGGTTCCTGACCAAACAGAGGGCGTTTTGTGCACCAGTTCCATAGTACAAAGGCAGTTGGGGAAAACAGCCCCAGGAAGAGCCCCTGAAGGACAGGAGAAATTCAACAACAAAGCAAATAATTCATTGAAAACAGTTACAAAAGCTGTGAAATTATGCTTTATCCTTCTTACACATTTCACTCAATTGGTAAACAGTCAGTCCAGACAAAGTTCAGCCCTATAAACACAAGGACACACAGGGTTCAGTTGTGTAAACACAAGCAATCCAAGCTTGACACTGCTCCCAGTTAAGCGACTCAAGGGGTGAGAAACCAAGTGAACAGAGAGACCCACTCAGAAAGCAGAGCGGTAGCTGGTGCCCAGTCCTGTGCTCAGTGCTCTCATCGTGCAAAACATAATGCAGTTACATGGGACGTAATTAAATGAGACATCCTTTTGACCTGCTTTTTGTGAACTTGAATTCATAGCTCTATACTTGAAAAAAAGAATGGTGGTGTCATTTAGGTAGCTTGTTGACCTTTATACATGATCTGTTTATGACATGTCTGTATTTTCCTATCTTTCCTTGACTTTCCTTCTTCTATCACAGTGAAATGTTTTTGTTCATTTATTTATTTGCTTTCATCCATTCACGGTACATTATTTTTTTTTTTTTCAGAAAGAAGCACACTGAAAAATAAAAGCTAATACAAAATTGTAGCTACAACCCTCTTATGCAAAAGGTACACTTCTTAAAGACTTTGCTTCCATATGGACTTTTAGTTTTGTCTAAAGGTCCCTTTCCCATTTATTCATACCAGTAATCTAAGAAGAAAAATTCATGGCCTGATTTCTATTTTTAAAACCATGCATATTCTGGTCTAATATGAAAGATTAAATAGAGTGGGGACATTGTTGGTGTAATCTGTTCATCTGCGTCATGACAAATCACCTTGTAGCTGTTGGACTATGTGCTGATATACGTGTGGATGTGGAGTGTGGCAAGAATTTGCACTATTTTAATGAAGTTCATGTTGGATTTAGTACAAGTTTTGCATCTTTCATTCCACAGGGCAAAATTTTTTTTTCTGATGTTTTATGTATTTTCCTGTATGAAGTGTTTCCTATTTCTGGATGCAAGCTCAAGGTCATCAATAACCCACAGTGGTAGCTATGGAGCAAAAAGCAAACACAAAGCCCTTTGCTATTCTTAAACTCACTTCTTTCTACGTACAGGAAACACAAATTTAACTGCTCACACTCTTAACTAATTTTAGGACAACAGGAATTATCTCTGTGCTGCTTCTGACTATATATTGTGGAAAGATATTCAAGTACCAGGAAGATTTCTGGGAAGCTGCAGATTCAACTTTGCTGTAACCTGATTAAAAAAAAAAAAAGCACATTTCTGATACATGGGCTTGAGATAACTTCTTCATTTTCCAGTCTAGAATTTTTCCAGATCTTCTGTATTGCATCCACACAAAACTAAACTGCTGGGGCATTCTTGAAGTAGGATGGTTTCCTCTAAGAAAAATGGTATTTCAGTCTATAGCAGCTTCAAATCTGCAGTCTGTAAGCCCCTTTAATTTACCAGAGCCATGAAACCTGCTCCTCTGGGATGTTTTGTACCCCTTCACTTGTGTCAAAAGAAATGGGGTTAGTACTATTCCTTCAAATTTAGAATTGACTCAGTTAAGTCAGTAACCTCTGAACAGAAATTGTGCTCGTAGACTCTATCACATGTGGAAAACTTCAAATGAACAAAAACATATGAAATGAGAGGTTTTGAGAAAATCTACAACCAGAGGGACATCTCTAACAACCTATTTTGGCTCCTAAGATGTCTCTGGAGAGTTGGTTTAGACCAAGAACTTTGGAAATACAGGGAAACTATTTCCCACAGGAAAAATTAATGAAGAGAAATACAGTTACTAGTCCATTCTTTAGCTTGAAGAATAAAAAGTTTCAGATAAACAGACTCTTTCATACCCCAAGGAAAGAAGAAGACACAGATAAAGGCATGATGATGTTTGTGCTTTACTTGTAAAAGCAAAAAATTTCAACTTGGCAACCTTCCGAGCAACAGGCTTCTGCAGTCATATGCTGGAGCACATTAAAATGCAGAGAGCATTGAAGAAAATATAAGCCTGTTTCCTCTGCTGACATGTATACAAGTGTAAAAGGATGCCATGCACAATCTTCATAAGATACATGCCCTGTTTCCCAGAGCTTAGCCAAGAACACAGATCAAGTATAGCCTCAGAATGATAAATGGTGGCAAAAGGTGAATATAATTTTATTCCTTACAAATGAAAACCAGTGATTTAAGTGTTATGCTTTGGATATGGAGCTAAGACATCTCCTATCAATCATTCAGAATAAAACTATCACTTTGGAGTGGCTGGAGACAGACAGACCTGCTGGAAACATTGGCCAAGTTTTCTACATGAGAAGCTAGAAATTCAAGAGCACTGAAAGCCCTGGGCCCTACAACAAAATGACTGGTAGCAAAATCACCAGAAGAACATTTGGCAGCCAGAGGTCAAAATTTTTGCCCAGTGTAGCAGAGGAGCTACACTGATTAGGTCCTCAGTTATTCATTAAAGTCCATTTTTTAAAATACAAAAACTGTATGGTGATTTTATGTTTGGTCATTTACTTTCCAGTGTGACGTTACAAAATTTTAAGCAGTGTAGGAACAATATGAGCCAAAATGACTTACTAGACTAGATTCAAGTTTATAAGCTTGTAAATATGTTCCAAAAAAATACATCAAATGAACCTAAATCACAAAATTCGACAAACTTGAATTTTAATACAGTTTGAAAAATTTGCTGACTTCTTCACTTCCCACTTTCAATCCCTTAACTAGATCCTGGTTTTTAGCACTCTGTGATGCAAACAGAGGTGTAGAGCTGTGAAAAGCTGAGCTTCTTTAAACCAAATACAAGGCCAATATTATATACTTGGAGGGTATAGAAGAGTTACAGCAAGAAAAGCGAGACTGATGAGATGCTGAGCTGAGCTTGGGAAAGAAGTTGCACTGGGGGACGTTCTTACTCGATGAAAAATTCAAGGTATTTCAAGGCAGCTTACCCCTCACTAAAGGAGAGATAAGTAATGACTTCCTTGACAACAATCCTAAAAGCTCTGATTCCTCTGAAGTTGCTCCACTTCAATACGGCTTTCAGGAGAGGAAAAGCCAGGGCTCGGAAGGCATTTAAATCACCGTCCTGCCAGGGACCCACAGCTCCATCAGCTTCCATGCTAGCCAAGGATGAGGCTTACTTGGGAGTACACAGTAAGATGCACTAGACACACCTTCCCTTCTGCCTCATAAAACGCAATAGGTTAGCCATAAATAGGTACTCTTTCTCCGAATGTGTGCACAGCTTTGAAGTGTAAACTACATTTCATTTTGGGGGAGGGGGTAAGAGGAGCATCAAATATGTTAGCTCACTAACTGTAAATTAAAACAAAAGGAAAAAACCCGTCATCTGCCCCCCATGCACTTTCCCCAGAACTGTGAGATTTAGTAAACCAAGATTTAACATCTCAGTTAGAAAAATGAGGAAGATACAGAAGAACATATGGCATGAAGAAGGTGTTAAATGACAGAATTTGAAAATGGTTTGCAAGATGCTCCATAAATATTCCAACCCCAAACACAAGCTGTTTTGCAGCAGACTCTTGATGGAAGTTTATGCACACAATAAAATGATACTTTTCTTAGCTCACAAATGGCCTGTTCTGGTGACATTGAATGGCGTGATGCAGAGCTAACCCGCGTGCAGGAGGAGCTTGGAATCAGGCAGGTGCTGGCTTGGTCAGGCAGTGTCATTGTTATTGTTTCCACTGGAAACGGTGGACAATAATTCAGTGGACAATACTCAGTGGACAATATTCAGTGACAACAATGAATCTCACTGCATCTGTCAGCCCTAAGGATAAACTCTCAGGAAGAGCAAAATCAGTGCATTTTACAACCTATATTTCTCCAGCATCCAGACACGTATTCCTGTCGATGCAATTCTGGACATATTTCAGCAGAAGCCTCAATACATATTTTCAAATGAAGTCAACAAGAGACAGATGAAAATCAACCTTCAAGGCCCTTTTACTTAGGGTAGCGAATTGTGTGTAGCTGACATTTAAGTTGACATCAGTTAACTTGAGTTTCTTACCAGGAATTTTAATAATACATTCACAAAGACTTAAAAGTAATAAAAAGGCAGGAATCCACTAAAATCTAGGACTATCCAAGTTTTTAGTGCTGAACATCACTGAGAAGATTTGTTGACATATGAAATATTGCAGAATGCTAACAAGAAAGGAAACGCAGAGTCCTTTTGGGCACACTGTTAATTTTCATGTGAGTTGCCACAAATGTACCTACTGTTCACACAAATAAGACATAAATTTTCATCTATTGATCCAAACCCGGTTACTTTCTTTGAGTGAAGTGAAAACACAAGTGTGTAGTTGAAAGCTTCCCAAACTGAAATCTCATCACAAAACTAGATATTTTAGTCAAGCCAGGATTGTGATTCAAAAGAACATTTCCTCACTGAGTTCCCTCATTTGGATCTGCTTTTGGGTGGTGCTCAACACACAGCTCATAAAATTCAGCACAGTAGGTAACACACCATTTTGTTGTGAATGTTTTGTTTCACCTCCAAGGCATCTCTTAAATGCTAGTCTTTGAGGGACTCGTTTGCTTTCATCTGCATAAGCCTCCAGCTGGTAGCCCTGCAGTAAAGCCACAACCTTCCTATTTCGTGATTCTTACTTCAAATCCTTTTGTGTATTGGAGAGATGCTAGTGGAAAAAAAGAGTTGGACAAAGATGTCTTGACAAGGACTCAGACAACCAAGGCTGTGATATGCCTCTGAACTGCTTCTCCTCAATGTCTCGTTAAGCATGGATGCTTCTTCCTTGGGAAAAATAATACAATACAGTGGAATCATATTTTTAAGCTGCTGATATAACCCAGGTCTAAAATATATAATATAGACTCTTACTTATTTTAAAAGGGAAGGATGCCAATACCTTTACATGGGACTGTTCTGTTTAGAAGCAATGGAACATATTTGCTATTATTCACTTGCAATATTGTAAAGGTAGTTGGAAGCTCTAGAGAAAAGAAACAATTTGTGGAGACTGGGAGTAAAAGGAACCAATGTAGCTTGCAAAACAGGAAAAATGAAGGAAGAGGGGAAATGGATGTCAATTGTGGACAAAGATGCAGTCAAAAATCGCTTTCAAAAAAACAAATGCTGGTGCATAAATACTCATTCTGCAGAGTGCTGTCTCTGCCGACAAAGATAACTCCTTACAGGAACTGTGGTTGCTGCAGGACAAGCCCAGAACCCACCAGGTCCTCCCTGCACAATCAGAAACATTCATCTTGGTACAGAGGGTTCAATTGGTAGGTTGCATCAGGGTGATGGACTGATGTGGAGGCACTCTGTCCTGGGTTTTGGACTCCAATCCCTCTCTGTACTAGCATCACAACATAAAATCATCCCACAAGCCACCTGAGACCTATCTGGAGACCAGGTGGACACTTTACATCTGCCATTCCTATTGAAAGACTGTTTAAGGACTTGCTACTCTGATGGTTTTAACCCTAATGCAATTACATGTGATTTATACATGCTTCTTCTCCCCCTCTTACGTAGTACTGTATTTACTTAGGGTAATCAATCTCCTCTCATCCTTCATTAGATTAGCCGAGTCAATAGTTATAGATTTCCATTCCCCATATTATTCAGGTAGCTCCCACTTGGTCAAGGTTTATTTAATCTTACCGAGCTACTGCAGAGCACTGCACACAATATTCTAGATGAGGCTTCAGCTGAGTCTCGCACAATTGAATAACTTCTTCCTCTCTGTTGACAGTATCTTGAAATTGCCCCTGCTTTCACCCCTTTTTCTGCTCCCTCATGCTTGTGCTACATAGTCATCCTGTGATCAAGCGGCCCTGTTTCTCTCTCATCATGCTGGTTTGAACTCAGCTGAATGGTAATCCTCTTGAGAGCTGAAGGTTTTGCTCTGAATCTAAGTGTGTCTAACCTTACACACTACCCTGGACTGAGTATTCATCTTCATCCTATTTCTGTTCTTGTCCTTAAGGTTGTTCAATTCTCAGAGCATAACACTCCAGTCCTACATTCCATTGATGGCCCCTCCTTGGGCTGTGTCATCACTGCAGCGCATTTGCTCCTTCCTCATTTTGTGCCAGGTTTATTGGTGAAAATACTAAACAGGATTGGCTTAGAAACCTATCTTTAAAAACCACTACTAATAGCATCCTTCCAGCTTAAATGCTTCCCTTAATAAACTGTGTCCTCTCCCCACTAGAACAGATACTTTAGCATTGTACAGTTCTTACAAAAATCCTCATCTTCCTCACCTGAATACTTAATTTGGTGTTCTGTAATCTGTCAAATGCTCTACTATGGGTTAAGCAATACTTGCTGAATTTCCTTCACCTAAAATGCAGATATATTACTGGGGAAAAAAAAAAAAGAACATAAACATATGTTATTATGGTGTGTTTGTCCTATAATATATTTAGCTTACATTTGATCCCGTTTATCTGTATATACTCTATTATTCTTCCCTTCAAAATGAGTACAAAGCCAATATGTACAAATGCATTTAGTTAGGTCTGCAACTTTTTGGATTACTTTTTCCTTTTCAGTCAATGCCTAATTTCAGTCAATACTTCTGCTGTTCTCTGCTCACAGAAGTCCACTATGGCTTCATTCCATGGTAGGAGATCCTTGTGCTGGACATCCATCTTTCATATGCCAGTGCCTTCTAAGGTGAAAAGTCCTTGAGATCTGGAGTGAACTGAGACACAAAATTTATTTTTCATATCTTTGTTGTGGACATTTCCATTCCCTTCTTTCCATTAGGCATCTTCTCTACCATTCATATTCTTTCCTCCACATTCAACTTCAAAGAAAATGAAGAAAATATTGAACATGGGAAATTATATCCCCTTTAATTCTATCCCCATCCTCATTTCACAGTGCTTCCATTTTTTTTCTTGTTCTTTTTATTTGCATGGTTGAAAAATCCACAATTTGCTTAAATTCCCTGTCTCAGCTTGACTTTTGGCAGTTATCATTTTACCCCTGCTCTTTCTGACCTCTCAAATGCAGCTTTAGCACTAGTTCTGACATATGTTCTCACTATGCTCTTACATATGGGTGATTTCTCTCTTCATCTAAATTCCTTCCTTAATAAACACCAAAACTGATTGCATTTTAAAACTGCAGAGAAGTCATGAATATTTTCATAAATAAAACCACCACATTCAGATCATTGCTATTTATGAAATCGTGGTATTTGATACTGAGAAACATATGCTGATCAATAAATAAGAATGTCAGCCTTTCTTAAAACATCATGAAATACCAATTTTTTGAATGAAAAATTATACAAACCTCTTTCTTCCCTGAAAATTAAAACTCTATTTTCAGAAGTACAATTACAATATCTTAAAGTAAAAAAAAAATCAAAACCAAACCAGCAGCTGCATCCAATAAAGATTTTCAATCATGCATTGCGCAGTCGGTTTAAAAAGCAAAGTTTCCAAATTTGAAGTCAGGAAATGGAGAGTATCTGAACTACTTACAAAATAGATAGTTGAATTAAACCCTTAAATGATAAAATGGGTGAGGAAAGGGTATAAATAAAAAATATATATATATTAGTGAGCATGCTGAGTAGATTAGGCAAAAGATTAATATGGTAACCTATGACATTTTCTATTATATTTTCTTCAGAAAGTGGTACAGTGTCTGGTCTATGAAGACCTACTTTTTCTCAATGTCACCATCTATGCTTCAAAAATAATCAGGGGAATGAACCCTGACCGACCTTACTCTTTTTTTCCTCTGCATGGCCACTGTACCTTCAGGTTGCTTCCCAATAAGTCAGTGGCAGGCGTTCCTGTCCGAGGCAGAGGCTCGTGGTGTGCAGTTGCTGATGGATTAGAACCAAGGCTGCAAATCACATAATCTCTGCCTCAGACCTGCACCTTGACTTCTCACTGAGCAACGGTGATTCAACAGTTCAATGGGAGCTGGAAAATAGATGTTGGCAAGAGGCTGTGCTTATCATGAAGCATGGTAAGAGTGAGTGGTGCAACAACAGTTTAGGGGATTAATTTGAAACAGAAGCTGTTCCCTTCAATGAGGAAATGATTTAGCATTAAACAAACAGTTGCCTTAGTAACTAATGCATTGCCTTTTCCCTCCTTTCGCTTTGAACATAACTGTCTCTGAACTCAGCTTTTCATCACCTTTTTTGTTTGCTTAACTGGTCTTCTTCAAGTGTCAGACAGCCAAATAGCTTGCAGTGAAATGTAAGTCTATTTCCTTTTTATGAACTGCCCTAAAATGCAAAATGGATCACAGTATCTTCTCCTCAGCTTACCAGGCTTTGAGTGCTAAAGAAAGATATATCTAAGCAGAGAAGTATACTTCTGATAGAAATAGGAATACCAGGTGTCATGTATTCATGAGGACTACATATCTTCAGCAGTCTTTCTGAAGATCACTTCTTAAGAAATGCACCATCCAGGATGAATAAACTATGTAGTGTTTCTCTTGATGTTTACCTGTTACTATGTAGAAGGTCAAACATACTGGAAATGAGAAGTAAGCAACTTTAAAAAAAGAAGGCGGAATGGACTCTTTGTATGTGTTTGAAGTCTGTATCATCTTTCTAACTTCTGCAGCAGAGCTTGATGCACAGTTGAGGAAAATAAAGGAATTATGCTCCTGGCACTTAAATCCTTGACATAAGGAGCTAGAACAATGATATTTACTCAGAGTCAGAAAGGATTCCTGTATATCCAGTTTAGATATAACCAGAGAGAATAAATTTGCAAGAATCTCCAGAGTTAGACAACCTCTTCTGGAGATGGCACAGCAAAGCAAAAAAGCTATAAAGCTACCATTACATAAATAATGTATCTATTTACCTATAAGCTCCAGGAGAAAATAATCAGAATATCCATACTTTTCCAAAACTGCTCCATCTTCTCTAAGATGGATAGAATTTAGGTATACTCTCTAAGTCTTCTCAGGTCTTGGAAAAACATAAAACATAGACATTTGTGAGCAATCACAAATCCCAACACACATTTTTTGTCTTGACTTTAATGAAGCAAGCTAAGAACTGCTAAATATTGAGCTTCTCTTCACATGGAGGGCCATCACTACCAATGATCATGGGACTCCAGCTTCAGAGTCAGCCACACTAGAAATCCAGAACAGGCAAAACAATTCCTGATATCCAGTCTATGGTCCTTGCTCCCATTTCCCATGGCAATGAGTCTATCATTTTCTATACGAGATTTAAGCCTGACTTTGCCTGGAATTATTGCACTGAGGAATCCCTCGAGATCTGTCTGTTCCGTCCCAATTACAAACTTGCAAATTTAAACAGAAACAGGTGCACTCTTTCTGTGATCTATTAGGCTTTTCTGCAGCCTTGGCACATGGCTGTACCGTCCCTAATACAAAGAGATACGGTGTGAAATCTCAACACAAACCTGTCTATTTCCATGATTTTAACTGCTATTTCTATTTTCAGTGAAATATGCCCAGTGACATGGAGCAAAAAGATACAAAGCTGAAAGAAAAAACCCCATAATTTGAGAAAATAAATTCTCCCCATGCCTAGATACAGGACAGAGCTGATGCCTTGGGTGGGAGGGGAAGGAAGGCAGGGTCAGGTGTCTGAGTCAGGAGAAGGGCACTGAAGTTACAGTCCAATGACCTTTTCCATGTGGAAAACCCAGTGCTACTAAATTGATGTTCTGTGGACAGAAATTGATTCATTAGATTTTTCTGATGTTTCATTGAGACTATACTCATCAATCTTTAAAACCATTTATAACCCCAGAGATATACAGTCAAATTTATCATGTTCTGGCATAGAAGACACCCGTGTGCAGGCTGCAACCTTTAAGAGGAGAAATTACCACTAAGGAATTGCTCCATCTAAAACTACCAATATTTCTACTATAACCAGTGGTGATAGAAAAGCAGACCAAGCAGATCTGTGTCAGATATTGTAGAAGGAACATGAGAGGTTAAAAATTAGCCTGCATCTGATTTTCTTACCTTTTTTTTTCTCAGTGTAGTCTCAATGAGTTTGATGTACTTTAATGTTAGACCCTTATTTGGGAAAAAAGAAGACAAACAGGAAATAAGTCACACGCTCTGACATGAGGCTAAAATGACACTGAACACCATACACTCATTCTGGAGAGGTTAAGACTCAATTGTTTAAGCAGAGAGCTTGTATAAGGACTCTACTACTGAAAAATGCCTTTTTACTTCTTACAGGAATTGAGATTAATTGTAATGCTCAGCTGACAGAATATTAGAATGAGTTGGAAAAAAAAAACAGATTAGTTTCTTATGTGTTGAAACTATTAGCTTAAAATAGTCTGTAATTGATTTTAGTCTGATGGTGAAAGCAGGGCTGCCATTTTTTTAAATGGACTCTGGAAGTTTGGCCAGACAGCGTAAAAATGAGACCAGACTCTGAGAGGGTCAATCAAGGTAAGTTTCTCTGCTAGACAGTTACTCAGCCATTCTGGACAGCTTCATGCATGGAATTCCATTCCTCAATTATCTAAAATCCATTAGAATTAAAACTGTGAGCATGAGAAACAAAATCAGAAGGGTTGCAGCCTGACATAAAATCAGTACTGGAAAAGAATACTGCTCCAATACCAGTGAATGGGGTTGATAGCCTTCAACTTAATGTGACTTGCAAAGAAGAGTATGTAACAGTTCCACACACTATGAAAATTAATTTTTCCTACATGGCTGGTGGGTAAAGTTTCATATTACAAATCAGTGGCATTTTACCCATCTGTTTGTACTTAATGAGAACATGACGTCTTGGATTTCATGTGACCTCACTGAAATTAAGGGACTATAGCTTTAACTAAACCCGCAGGATCAGGATTTATTAACACAAAGAGGTTGTGAGGGGATTTTTTCATGAAGGATTTTGATATTTTGCTACCTCACTGCTTCCAGGACAGGAATGAAGATCAAGTGTTTCAAAATTCTCAAAGAAAAATGTTCAAAGACTGAAATATTCAGAGTCAATTGATTTCTATATTATTATACTGTAGTATGATCCAGAAATAAAATAAAAAGTCCAGAGTCACTTCTAGGGAAAATATAACAGAGTCCTTATTATGAGAATACTGCATTACAGTGAGGTGTACCCAACTCAGCAAGTTTATTCATTTTCATTAGAAGTTGCATTTTTGATGGAATTGTGCCCTGGTGGGTTTTCTGAGCCTGTATCTGTTATCATATGTTTACAGAAAGACAAAAAATGAAGACTGAGTAGTTTTTGAGTGTCAAAATGCCAGTGATTTTGACAGATATGCAAGCACTGGAAGAGATATTTGGAACAGCTATTAATATATGATTAACAAATAACTAGAATTAACATCTGAGCTAATATGGATGCATATTCACATGTATCTATTTTTACACATTCATAGGATGTATTTGTTCAAGAGAACAACAACAAGTTAAAGGTTATTTATATAAATAGACTATAAAGGAAGTAAGAGACACTGCAGAGAAACCCTCCACATCATGAGGAGGGAGAGGTTAAGAAGAAACAACTTTTATTCCCTATCACTCATAATGATTAAAGCTTTTTTCTCTAAAGTAGGCAATGCTGGCTGCCCTCACACAGCCTCCTGGAACGAGAACAGCTGCTGTGAATAAGACAGGGTAAGATTTTCAGACCCTCAGGGAGGCATGTGCTAGGAAGCAGCAGCAGTAACAGGGTGTATGATTTAAATGAAAAAGATCTGGTAGGGTGGAGTTCTGCCAACAAGCAGGAGCAAGAAAGAGATTACTGACAGGAATCTCTTTCTCTTTGTGGGGTGGGACAGGAACCCAGGGTATCAATAGAAATGGGAATGAGATATTAGAAGCCTGGAGAAGTGGCTGGAGTTTCTCCAGACCTAACCCAGCATGCTTCACTGTCCTTACACCTTCTCTAGGTGCTGGGGCAATAAACACGCCAGCTGGAAAGACAGAAAGGATTGGAATCAAACACAGATATTAAGTTAAAGGAGGTTTTATAGCCATTTTCTTGGACAGCTGCTGTTCAGCTACCTTCCTCTGTCATTTGAGAAAGCTAGCAGAGTCAGTTCTGAGACAGTCAACTGTGCTTCTCCTTTGGTTTGTGTTGAAAAAACCCAGCACCATCCTCTGCCTGCAACTTTTTGAAGACCAACAGTTGTACACTTCCACAGCTCTTTAAAAGGATGAGTCTTTCTGGTGTGCTGTTATTGGTTCTTTTAATTCATCAAATATAAATACAGCTCTCAGGGATCTTGTGTAAGGCTCATATACAAAATAATGTAAAGTGTAACCTACTGATACAACCACCACAACTCTTATTCATGCAATTTCTGCTATGAACAGTCTAAGGAGGTGATAAAGAAAAGGAAGGCTTCGCAAGACTCATCATTTAACCAATGCTCCATCTCTTTATGTCTTCTTATCTCTTTCCAATTAAAACATGAAGTTCATATGTTTTGTCTAAACACAACAAAAGAAGTTAGAATTCCTAATTATCAGTAGTGACACATAATCTAAAATAAGACCTGTAGCTCTGATATGCACTACAAGGTGAATGAAGATAACTGAATAATAACATGGGAAGAGGGATAAAGAAATCTACAGAGAAAAAAAAAACCCAAACCAGTAGTGCCAGCATAACTTTATATTCAGTTACAAGTCAGGATCATGTAAGAAGCAATTATTTTCTCTACACTCAAAATCCTCATGTTGAAGATTACTTCAGTACAGGCTACAGAGTATTTAAAAAAGGAAGGCTTGAAAGTCCACAGGGTATAAAAGCTTTTGTATGGTTTGAAGAGACATGACAAACATGCTCATCAGGATTATTTTCACAAAAAACTAATTTTTTAAGCACATATGATGTGCCAAGTAAAAGCCTCTAATATCTTCCACATTTCTAAGAAAATCTGGCTGATGTTCATATCTTCTCTATATGCATTAATCCAGTGCTTTAGTATAGGAGGCAAAGGATATCGTAGCCGTCTTCAAAGCTACAAGTCTATGTAGTTTTAATGGATGGTAGAGTTAGAGCTCAGACCTGCTCAAACATGATAAGCAGAACAACCAAAATACTGAACACAGCAAACAATTGTGCCTCTATTGACTGAAGACTATTGACTCTTTTTATCATTTTGTAAATTAGGATTCTTAAACATATAAATCTGGATAAAAATAAATTTTATTACAAGCAACTATACATGTCACGTCACATATACCAACATTTAAACACAAGTCCTTTGATCCTCAGGAAGGGTCTTTCTGCAGCTTGAATTAAGCTTCAGACTGTAACTTACCCAACTCACAGACCCATGACAGAGCAAATTGAAAGACACTATGCCAGATATAACAGAGCCACTCTGTAGAGGGGCAGTCATGAATTCCATCTCCTGGTATCAAAAACAAGGTCAGACAAGATAGGCCAGGCTGGGCCACACCAGGAGAAACATGGTGCCATTCAGTACAACCAAAATTCCCCGTGCCATCAACTGGCTCCTCAGACATGAGTTCCTATCGTTTTCTTGAGAGCTTGGGCTTGCTCTACTCAGGTGGCCGGAGAGAGTGCTCCATCCCTTCATGGGTCTGGTAAGCATTAAGGAGCATTGTAAGTGGGCTAGAGGTATAACAGGTTCCCTAACACACCTCTCTGCTGTAACATGGCACCAGACACACCTATGCCAGTCCTGAAAGTTATCATTCCAGCAGGAGAACCCGTATTGGACACTGAACACAGACATCCAATGCAGGCACAATCAACCTCCCTGTGGCCACACTGGTAACTAGCACCAACTTCCTGTCAGAAGTCTTGCTCTGGCAGCCTTCCTGCTGCAGGTAAATATTAATTCGCAGCTGGCTTGTGTGGATGAGCACTACTGAGGAACTGATTGTTATGATGTTATTTTCATAACATTCAGCATATCCAAAATGGGTATTTTACGAAATGGTGAGGATACTTTTTATTGTGTTTCCAGCCTTTCCTCTGCTACCATGAGAAACTGCTTGCACTTTCTAAAAGAAAGCAGTATGAAATTTAGTATATTTTCAAGAGTACCTGCTCACATGATTCCCTCTCCTGTATTTTGTCTTTTACAAGTAGTGTATTACTTTACTAGAAGACAAGACAAACAAGACTAGAAAGCCAAACCAGACATCATTTCAACTATGTGCAAGCAGTATGTTAAACTAAAGAAAAGAACACTGCTGCTGTCCCAATAAGAAATTAATGAAAGCCCTCAGTTATTTTGGTGAAAACTAGGCACCAGAAAAACAATCACCAGAGTTGTTTTCATTCTTTAAAACAAATGAAATATACTATTTTTTCCCTGACTATCCTCCTGCCAGCTTCTTGGGCAGGAAAATGTATCCTGTCCCACAGGAATTAGGCAGCCTTTCATGTTGTGAGACAAGGACAATGTCTACACTGAATGTGAAGCAGCTAGTGTCTCTAAACTCTTCTGATGGTCTATTGGTCTGCTTATACAGTTTTGGATGATGAACTTGCTACTCAGCCCTATTCAGGTGCTACTCTCCTGTGCAAGCTAAAAGCCAGCCAATGCTGAGATAAAAACACTCCCGTGGATTTTGAACTGAAACTTATACAAGAGAGAAAGCAAATCGGGTCCTTATACTGAGGCTGCCACTCCTTGCATGTCCCGGTAAAAACCTAGGTGTGGCTTAACAACCTATGTGTGTCTTTCCCGCCACGAGCAGGAAACATGGTGAATGCACAAGGAAAACATGGAAAACAGCAGGTTCTGGAAAATCCTCCATCTGCCTTTTCAAGTGGTTCCAGCTTCTCATTCATATTAAACATAATTCTGAGCTATGTTTCAACAGCATTGTTAAAACAAATTGCCTTAGGGAGTAGACATCCACTTTCCCAACCTCTGCTCGATGCCCTGCAGAGAATAAATAGTGCAATGCTACTGCCAGTTCAGAAGAAGCAATGCCATAAAGGAAATAATGCACACTTTTAATCTCCCAAACATCCTATTTTTCTGCAGCTATTTAAAATTTTAATATAAACTGCAGAAAATGCCCTGTATGTGTGGCTTGCTTTCCTGTCATCTCACCGGGTCCCTCTCGTTATAATAATGGAAAAAGCGGTTTAACTATATTCACTGAATTTCAGTTTCTCAGCCCCCACAGAGGAATCTGTATTAATATGCAGGAGCAAAATGGCAAAGCACAGAATTCTTTTTATCCAGGGGTGTTTGGCTGGAAGAAGGAGCTAGGTTTGATAACGAAATCCTGAGCCTGGTCCTTTACAGGGCACACTCTTCTACATACCAGCCTCAATATATGACTAAAACTGTTTGAACTGGAAAATTCAGTCCATTTGCCCTCTGTACTGACTAACAGTATCACTGAATGCAAAATGTGGTGCTGATGCAGTCACACCTGGAAAACTGTGCCTTGTGATGAGCACAGACTAAGGAGAAAGGGAAAAGATTGTTAAAGTGATGGCACAATTGTCTTTGTTATAGTGATGGCACAATTGTCTTAGAAAGACTGGAAAATCTAAGTGACACTTTGCTAGGCTAGCATGGAAGAGGGGCAAGTTTATTGAAAGCCCTCACTTGAACCCTCCACTGTAAAAGATTTTTGCTGGGAGGGTGTCTCAGGGCAGCAATGTTCCAGAGGGAACTCCAGCCAGAGTGTGTGGATCTTATTTCACAGAGACACCAACAGATTTACCAGCAATGGTATAAACTGATTTCTTCAGTAGTATAGTGAGAGAGAAAACATACCTAAGGAAAATACTGAGGGTCTGAAACTTAATCACATCCTTAAATTATCTAGGTCCAATTGCTGAAATCTTCTCACTCAAACATCAGAGACATTTTTTGCCAGCATGACTGAAACACTTACAGAAAAAATGTAATTCCCTTTCATAGGTCTTCCAATGCCCAAATGCAAATGGTACTGGGGTTACTTAAAAGTTTTCATGCTTTGAAGAGATTACTATTTGCTGTTTTGCACAGAAGGGGAGAAGGCAGAAGTCATCCAGTGCAAGTGCTGTAGCCAAGTGTCCAAATACTAGAGTATTTAGGGGAAAAAGGGGAACAATTTACAAGTGACTAAGAGAAGTTCAACACCAACTACATTTATGGTAATAAGTACAAAGCAGAAGAGACCAGTTCTATGTAAGGGAAGTAGAGAGGCTAATTCATGACAGTAATTGGGTCTGAGAACAAATACAACACACCTAAACTCTAAACAAGGACCAGCCCTACCCAAGGTACCTTCAGGTAAGGTTCCACAGACTGCTGACCTGTGAAGGGAGCAAAGAGGTGCCAAGCTTATATTCCAGTCAGTCTCTAGAAGACCCAGCCTGGCTTTGACCACATCATTTAAAAAAATCAAACCATAACAAAGTGTTCAGCCGTTCTGGACAACCGTCCAAGCATCACCCTGTTTCTGAGGTGTAGTAAAGCAACAGGGTTGACCAATACCGGAATTTAATAAGGGCCTTTCTCTTTCAGCATCTAGTGACAAGAATAAATGTTCTTAAGAAGACTGTATTTATCTCTTCAATACCATAATTAAAAACAAAGTACATAGCACCCAGAGGACAAAGTAGGCATAAAGAGTCCCCAAAATAGAAAAAAGTCATTGCAGGGAAGGGGCTTTACTCTGGGTTTTACACAATTCCTATTTGTCAGATCACATGATCTGATGCTGGTGGTGTGTCTGCTACACAAATCAATATACATACCATTCTAGGGAACATACTGTAAGGGCCAGCTGTCATCGTGGGGCAGGTACACTGGGATAACAGGATTTGAGGCAGGGCTCGTGGCACCGCACAAGAGACTGGCTACTACACTCCCTTCAAAATCCGAGGCAAAATGACTTTTCAAAGATTACATGGTAGCAAGACAGCACTTGTGCTTATGGACTGTCTCTCTGATTACGTTTGGATTTATTTCCCCCTCCTTCTATCTCTACCTTTACACATTTACAAGTTCTCTCACCTGATAGTTCTGCCAAGTGGAATAAATGAGGCTTCCTCGCATTTCTGCTTTGTGTGCCACTCAACTCTGACTAGTAGATCTCTTTTCCCCTCCTTTTCTCCAACTTCATATCCCTCTTTCTCAATTACAGCGCCTTTATACATAATGCCCTATTTTTACGTTTTCACCCTCAATGTCTTACTGGAAGGCAAAGAAATTTCTCACTTAATTTCTTTTTGACAGTCCTTTCCCATCTTTCACTACAAGACCTTCACCTTTATCACTTTTAATTCCTGTTTGCTTGCCACTGGACAGATTCCTGCTTTCAGTCAGTTAATATTGACTGACATCAGCAGAGCAGATAATCTTTATTTTTGAAGAGTGTATGTATTATGCATAACTCATTCCACCTAATTATACAGAGCTCTCATTTCTGGAAATGACTGCTCTTTGTGTTCTGTATGGAGGTAACAAGATACATTACAACAGGTTTCACTGACTGCAGAAACAGCACTGTATACAATGCCCTGATAAACTTACAAGAAATCCTTCTCAAATGATTTCTCATTTGAGTTACTGGGAAACAAGATGTGCAGACAGGACAGTCTTGTTTCTGCACAGTGCCTACTGAACTTGCCCCATTAGGAATGGAGCATTTTGCACTATCTAGATCTCTCATCTCCTTTTTCCTAATTTTCTTAACCTCCCCCTTACAATTGCCTGTCAGCACCACCCTTGACCACTCAGTCACCTGTATCTCTTAGTCTTATATACCATATTCCCCATTCTCATTATAAAGGGGACAGCCTCTACAACGTGATCCATAAGAATATTCCCTAGTCTTTCTCCAGTAAAAAAGTCTCCATGAAGAATTATTTTAGAATTTATTCAGTCAGTAATATATTGTTTTGCTTTGATGTTTTTAAAAAATAAATACCAGAATTAGTACCAGCTGTGACTTATGTCCTCCACAGGCAGGCTGCCTGCCAGAAGAAGGTTCAGCAGTAAGGTGTTGAGGCATCTTGTGGGCTCAGGGGCGTAGTGGGAGACCGTGCACATGAACACCCAGCTGGGCACAGGCACGGCAGGAGCCATTGGCTGCAGGCGTGCTCCTGCCATGCTGACGTGCCCCCAGGCCATCTCACCTTGCTAGAGCAGCTCACAGCTCTGAGCCTCTGGCTGTTTGCATGCCTGGCTCTCAGCTTGGACACTGTCTGCTGACAGCCTTGCCTTTCTCTTCCAGAGTACGGTGCTGGGATGCCTCAATTCCCCAACAGTAATGCTACCATCCAGAGGGGACAGTGTTGACAACCTGAAATTTTGACAGCTCCATTCCCTTTCACTGCTAAAATAATTTTCATCCTGCATCTATTTGGGACTCTTACTGATAGTGCACTCACTTCACAATAACCCTGCCAGACATTTTGCAATGTCAAATAAGCAAGCGGTCCAGAAGCATTACTAAGCAAATTCCACAAAACATGGAAATCTTTCCTTTCAGCAGGTGACAGGAGCTTTCTTCTAGATGACTCTAACTTTGCACCAGGTAACCAAAGATTAGTTCCCACAGCCATTCAAATGATTTTTATCATCAATCTCTAATCTGATTTGGGACTACCACTGCTGTAAATCCCCAATCCTAACTCAGCAGGAAGAGCATATTGTCACCCATTGCTTCTGTTCTCTTGCACCCTTGACCTGCAAATATGATCATATTATCTTTTCCTGTAATGCCACTGCCATCCCTCAAGTGCTCATGACTCCTCATACTTTTTGCATGCAACCCAGGCATATTTACAAACAAATCAAATACAAAAGCACTTTGTTTTGAAAGCTGTGTTTGTCCTGCCAACTGTAGTTTTTCAAGCAAGCACACCATAGACCTCAACCTCTGTCAAAGCTCATAGTGCCTCAGCACAAAACACAACATCACTGCTGTTACAGCTTGATGCAATGCCTTCTTCAGCCAAGCAATCACACAGAAAAGTTCGAAAAAGGCTTTGCTGAAGACAACTCAGTTGTATCCATGTCTTAAAAAAACAAATACACCAAATTGCAGTCAAATGCATCTTCAATCTTTCTGCTCTCCTCAGTAATTCCACAATTTATCACCTATTAGAATTCACCCTAATCTCCTCTTAACTGGAACTCTGAGAGTAGACACCATAGAATGTCATGTGGGAAAGAATTCACAAGGTGATATAAATACCACATTTCGTATACATTTTTACTTGAGCAAGACTTGGCCTCTCATCTCTCCATCAGTTTCCCTAGATCTGATCAACTTAAACATAAAGCAAATGCATAACAGAGAACCCTCACAGGGCATTCTGCAGAGGAGGCAGGAAAGTGTCAAAAGAAAGACCAACACATTTGCCTAGAACACCATTTAGGGAAGGACATATTGACATATTTGGATAGCAACTAATATTGCACTCCATATAACTTCATCCTTACTATTCCCAAGAATAGTAAGGATGAAGGAAATAAACAGATTTTCTGCAGTATTTGTACTGGTATAAAGTAAACAATTTTTCATGTAGCACTCATGGATCTGAAAGGACAAACAGTGTGAAGAGAAAAATCTCCAAAATCTGACTTGTACCTGAAACCACCAATGAAAACAGTGAGTTACTAAACAAGCTTCTTGGTTAAACAAGACTTCCCTTTCAAAGCATCTTCTAAGTGTTGCTTTCTTTGTTCTTACTCTGCACAGATACCACAGGTCCCTGAAAAGCAGCAGAAAAAAAATGAGAAATCTTTCAGGTTTTTTTCTTTTCTTTAGAAAGGCCTCACCCCAGCCAGCTGTGTCTCATCCACAGAACAGCTCCTTTGCTCCCATTTCTCTCCAGAGACCCACATGGACTCAAAGCAGAGCACAGATCCTCCTGCTACCTCCTCCTCCCCTATGACAGAGAAAGCCAATCAACTTTTTCAGCCTTGTTTCTCTTTCAGCTCCACTGCCTTACCAGAATGCATTAGCTATTAACTCATTTCCATTTATCCACAGCTTTATCTACTGAATCTGCTCTACTCTAATGCTTCGGGCATCCATTTATTGTGAGACCTCGGGACATCCCTTCAGTCCAGACTCCAGCTTCTACACACTACCTCTGAGTTAGTAGCGGCTAAAATCTGCAATTTGTAGCTCTAAACTATGAAGAGCACCAGCATGAAGCGCAGTGCTAAATTGTAGCCCAAAAGGATATGGTGTCCAGTCATAGGTTTTGGGGCTAAATATCAGAGATGTTGTCACTTCGATCACCTCCTTCGAAGCGCTGCATCTCTGCTAGATTCTACCAGAGAATGTGTCCATTCAAAGCAAGAAGGACTGGAAACCCATCACTTTTTACATGGGAATCTCCACTCATTCAGCGAGAGGAGTGTTGGTTGGTCCAGAGGTTATGGTGCTGGTTGCTGCTGTGTTAGGAAGCACCCAAAGAAATCCTAGATAAGCCAATGGTCTGCATGGGTCTGATACCCCTGCCTCCAAACGGGATAAGATGCCTGCCTCACAGCTGGGGCATGATTTGGAGCTGAGTTCATTCTCCTCAATTTACTAATCAAAAAGTGCAAGAACGAGCAGCTTAGTTGTGATCTATAAATATCCTGATCTTCACACTGGGGGCTCAGAAAGAACAGGAATTTTCATATTCAACAATTCACATGTATCCAGTACCAGAGGGAAGGAATTAATTCACGTTCTATGTTTACACAATGCTTAACACAACCACCAAAAACCTAAATGCAAATAAATTCAATGGCTGAATGAAAATTAATACTCTAGAGAAATATACAAAACTTAAATAGCAGATAGTTTCAGACCACAGGAGACCACTAAGGACCTTTCCCTAAAGACCCCCTTCCCAGAGATGATTATTCTACCTTTTTTTAATGTAAAAAGAGAAAGAAAGAGGGAGGGAAGAAACCAAATCTAAACATAGCAGAACTCTTTGAGAGTCACACATATTTAGCCATTTCCTCCAATAAGAAGCATCTCAAGTTTCTCTTTAAATGGGTCAGGAATGTGTTGGCTGCACCTGAAAGTTTCAGTGACTGCGAAAGCTTTAAAATCTGTTGTTAATCCTTAAAGAGAACTCATGCAAAGTTAATTTTTACTCTTGAATCATCATGTCTAAATTATTACTTAGTATTAAATATTTGAAGTGGATGATTTTCAAGGACTGCTGTAACTTTGGAGGAATATTAGGCTGAATTCACTTGAAACCTTGTTGGGGACAAACAAACTGCTTTCTGATTATGAACAAAGTATTTGTTCTTTCTTTTTCTGTCAGCAGTTTTGTGTTTTGCTCTTATCTCCAGTTAGGCACACACAAATACCCACACATGGAACAATATTGAAATTAATGAAAGGAAGTTAACACAAGTGTGTCTGACAAACCCAAACGCTATAGCTAAATGTACAAAAAAGTAAGTACAAATTAAGCCATCTTTCTAAATGTGAATAAGTGTAATTTAATGAAATTTACAGGAAGAGAAGAAAAGAATGTCTCCAAAAGTGAATGCAAAACCATTAAAAAACCAGTTTCAGATGAGCACAACATTCCTTTTGGGCTCCAGCAATAACCTGTTTTTCATATGAACCTTGTCAAAAGCTGAACAAGTAAGGGCAAATACCTTTATCACTAAACCAAAGAAGAAACAAACTTCTTGGATCTATTACATTAAATACAGGAGAATGTGCTGAAAAGATTCTAACAGATGTCCCTACTTTTTCTGAATTCTCCATTTACTTAAAACTGTAATATCTAAAAAGAATCTCCGTAGTGTTTTGCACTTATCACATGTGAAGTTCTTCATTTCATGCAATAAAATATTTATTCTAGAAGCCCTTTCAGAAGGGCCAGATGTGTGTAAAACAGAGGTAGCAGACAAGAACGTAAAAGGTCTGATCATTCACGTGGAATTTTTTTGTGGCTTGCAGCAGTTTAATGATTCAAAAAAAAATTACATAACTGTTTTTCAGGGATAGGCTAATATACCAGCATAGAGCTAATGCTTAGTTCTAATGAGCCCACAGAAAGAAATACCGTCAAAGTTGCCTCTAGACAGCAGGAATGTACAGAAATTTTAGAATTTCTTGAAACGTGGTTTACATAGAGTAAAATTCAACATCTGAAAATGTTATACTATCCTAAGCTGTTACGCAATATCTTAGTGAGATGTTAAACACATTTGCTGTTCTCATTCTGGTAAACTTGAATTTCAGAGTTAATTGAAATCTGAAATGGTTCCTTGAAATAAAAAGTGTTTGTATAAATATAAGGATATAATTACGGAGGTAGGTAGAAATGCAAGAAATTTATGTACATAACAAATCTCCTGAAGGAAAGATGATTTTCTTCTTATTTTTTCTCCCCCCAGCTCCACAGTCTGAAATGCACAATTCTATTTGCAAAAGAAGCTCTCCCTAGTTCAAGTTTTAAGGGAATCTGGAGGGGTAGAGGTCTAAGCAGAAAGCTAAAAATTGTAGTTATTTCCCAAGAACTCCCAATAATAATACTGTTCCACCATAGCTAGCAGCATGTCAGTCAGTCACTCATCTACAGCCGCTCCTGACTAGAATCATATGGACCACTCTGACTTAATATAATGGGCTTTAAAACAACAGACCCACAAATTACCTAGAAAACAGGTAAAAAGGATTTGCCTAGAGGCACCACTAGAGGAAGAATTCCTGAAGGGGTAGTATGAGCTTTCCGTTAAGTGCTGCACTGAAGTCAGTGAAGGAGCACACCATCTTCTGTAAGGGATTTAAGTAACACTGCTGGCAGTGCACAAAAGGTTGGGTTTTTCTCTGAGACCTGGGGATTAAAAAAAGTTAAGGCATAATTTCAAATTCACAGCTTGTTGTGTGTTATCTCTTGTGCCTTGTCTGTATCAGCTCATTTCCACTCGGGTAGCACATCAGGACATACCCCTTTAATTTTGACAAAATACGGGTACAGGAGAGGCTGTTGCTGTCAGGGCAAATTACTAAGCAGCTCATTTCATCAGTGACACTGAACTTGACTACAAGGCAATGCTGCTCCTCACCCACAGCATTACTGTAGGTGACTGAGGTACTGCTGGTTAGGTGCCAGATCATTTTCCCTTGACATTCCTTGCCTCATCATCAGATAAAGGATCCTCCTTCTTTGGCTGAGCCTTTCTTGAATTCTGCTGCCTCAGGTTGACCCCACCTTCCATCATTCGTGCTAGAAGTGACTGCGAGTTGCATTCAGGCAATTCCACATGCTTGGTGCAGAAGGTCAGCCCTTGGCCTGTGGTCTGCTTAAGAAATTGGCAGTACAGAGATATAGACAGCTGGCACTCCTTTTCTGCACAGTAACTGACTTTCACTTGGGCAGAAGCCATTATCTCCCTTTGCAAAAGCCTATTTGAGGGCTTTAAGCAAATATTTCCAGTTTGCATGCCCAGAGGTTGTAATAACTATGCTCTTCATTATTATGGAAAATGAGCTTTCTCTGCTGGAGAACCATGCTCTTTACTAAGGTCAAAACCCACCTGTAAAGCAAAACATACAAAAAAAGGACGTCATAAGCATTCATGAGAGAGAAGCAAGAACAATGCAGAAGCTGCTCTTTTATCCTAGGTGGTGATGTGCTTTTTCAGAAGGCATTATTACCTCACAATAACTCTACTTTTGTTGTGTATAATGATTAATGGTAATTACTTTTGTACTTCAGTATTTTTCAGAGAACACTTTGGCTTCCAATGAATACATTAGTACCTCATTGCTGTAAACACCCTCCTCACAACTTGACCTATAACACAGAATTAGATTACAAAGCAGTCAAGATGGATATTTTTTCCCTATTTTGATTTTTCTGGGAGATAAGTTTTTTGCTCTAATGTGAAGGAGAAAATTGTTCAAGAGCTTCCACTTTAATCTAGCCGTGAGTGGCATTCTAAGTCTTTCAATGCATCTCCAATTCCAATTCTGTTAGATTGGCTTAGTGTTAGGACAGTGATCAAGGAATACATTTTCTTCTGCGTTCCTAGGCTTTCCCAATAATGTAAAATGCCAGTTTGCAGGATGGAAAAATAAGAAAGATACCTTTTCTGGTTTTCACAGGAACCATTTTAACCCTAGATACTACATCATCTCACTCAAATATCCTTTATGTAATGATCTACATTAAAAAATCTTGCTTTTAGAAACTTCCCTTGGAGGGGCTTGACTATCACCCTTGCTCTCCCTTTTACTTCCTCAATTCTCCTTTATTTTTAAATACTCTCTTACCCCCACTGAAAACTCAGTGTAAGGATAGCAAATTACAACAACAGATCGCCTAGGGAGGTGTTGGGGTCTCCCTCATTAGAATTCTTTAAAAACAGATTAGACAGGATCTGTCAGAAATAATTTATTGATTGCTTATCCTGCCTTAAGGCAGAAGGACACACTGGATGATTTTCTTTGATGTTATGACTGTCAATAGGATTTCTGTACCTACACCACCCAAGGATTTATGAGAAGAGCAATCTCAGATTTCTTTAGGTCAAAGAATTATGTTTGTGGTCTCTAAGATATTGCAGCAGTTCCATTTACTATGCTACAGATAACACTAACACCTTGGATACATCAGTGAAGCAAATGTTTTGTAAGAATTGACTTTGATAGCAACAACTGCATAAGGTTGAAACGCTCCTCTGCTCAAAGCAAGTGTTCAAAGTTAATGACCTATCTTAGTCTTATTTAAGACTATCTCAGACCTTTTTAAAGGTTCTGCTAAGGGGCTAAAATGGGATTATACAGGTCTCAAGGTCTCCCTCTGATGACGTGATTTCCTTCTGTGTTAGCAGACCACCAAGCTGTATGCCTCCTTCAAAAGACTGCCATGGGACTGAGGGCATATAACTGTGAGGTGATCGTGTGGAAGGTAAGAACTGAATGTGAAACATGCTGGAGAATAATTACTGCTCTGTAACATCAGCTTGATGCTATACGATAGACACAATTCATGTTAATACAAATTAAATTCTAATCTTTCCATAGCAACCATATAATCAGAACCAGTATTCGCTATTAAAAAATATTAACCCCATGGTCCTCGATAAACAAAACCAGTCTTAAATTCAGGAGTGAAAAGCTGAGTTTCCATCTTCAGATTCCCTACTTGCTTCAAATCAAGACATTAACAGAAGGATGCAACTCAGTGAAGCTGTTGGCTCATTGCACAGGAAATTATTTTTGCTGCTGCTTTACCAAGAAAAAGTCACACTGTAAAACTTGGTGCAAGGCAAGTAAATAGATCTTGGTTTAGATAGCGAAATTCCTTACCTGAAATTTCTACTGAAGGCAGCAATGGACTCAGACATTAGTGCTACACACACACATGCACTTTTACAGATCTCCAGTTTCGGCCTCTAAGAGCTACATGAAAGGTCAGAGTTTTCCACAACCTTTTGGAAAGCTTCTGTGTAACTCTCCCCGCAGATGGAAAAATATCCCCATACACCAAAGAAACAAGGCCCCAACAATGGCATTTTCAATCATACTGCCTAAAGTTATTCAGAATCTGAGATTTTGAAATTCTCAATATTATCTGAGTCTGGTAGTAATAATTTATGCATTTAGTCGTTATTGGTCAGTTAATATTAATTTGCTGAAACAGAGACTCTCTCAGAATTAGCCACAAGTGATTTTCAACAATGATGTCTTCAAAACTTGTTTCTGGACTTTCAGTGGAGACTGAAGATTGAAATCAGTTAGAGATTTGTGCTGCTTTCTCCAACATGCACCTAACTGCTAGCCAATTTGTTCTGTACTAATCTTTGCTTTCTAATCTTCAGATTTCACATATTTCTTCTCTCTTGTCATTACTCTTCATGTGAATAAATTCATAAGATCTCCCTTTGGTTCCGTCTCAGGAGACAAACAGCAACACACATTTTTCTATGGAAGAGAATTCTTGTTGTCATGAACTCAAGGCAATTGCAGAGTTCAATCTAGGACCATATTAATGAATATTCCCCAGTACTTCCAGTCATCCAAGCTTTTCCAATACCTGCTTTCATTTCACTTTTTCAGATTCAAAGCTAGATAGAGTGTATGGAATCCAAGGTATTATGTTTGAAAGGTTGAAGGGCAGCTGGGATTTATTGCACAACAGCTAATTGGGATCTCTGCTTTTGAACTTCATGTGCATCCTTCTGCCAATATAATTCTTTATGTCATACCAGTAAAGTCATCAGAATGTCGGGAGAGAATAATTTGCTTCCCCAAGATTAAAGCAGTGAACACATCAATTTAATCTAGAGTTTTGGAAGACAGTCTATGAATCATCAAGGAAAAATAGTTATGCACTAATAAGAATTTTCTAATTGCTAAGCAAAAGATGGGGGGAAAAAATGACTGTATTCCAGTTTGGCAGGTTTGTAAATAACTCCTGATAAGAACAAACAAAATATTTCTACTGCTCTTATCAGTGCTTTACTTCAACACATCAACCTTGCATTGTCAACAGGAATAATTCAGCTGAGCCTTAGAAATGTGACTGAATCCATACAACTCCCAGGAAACCCTCTCCCTGTGCTTTATGACAGTAACCACATTGCTCTGGTGCTCTATCAGGTAAAAATATGTGGTATGAGAGCCTTGAACTTTGAATCAAACAGTTATTTTGTGCTGTCTACCCTGGAGCTGATGACATTTTGAATTAGCATGGCTGGTTGGGAAATACAAGCCGCCAGGCCTGGTGGCTCACAGGAATTCCTCTGACTGTTCCTCATCTCTGTTTTGTAGGAAAGACAAACGGCCTACAATACAGGACTACTCAGTATCATAATAGGATACGATAGGAGGGGAATGATTCTCAGAATTTTGAAAGTTTCAATAACTCTTTTTTTTCACTCTATACTGCTAAGATTACACTTCCTCTCCCTATCAATATTGCTCACAGAAGTCCTTCCCTACAAAAACTCTTAGACTCACTGCACTCTTTCACTCCACTGATACATCTATACCAGCAGAGTAAAAACCACCCTCTCTGCGCAATAGCATGCTAATCCCTGACAGATCCTCTTTCTCCTCTCGCTCACAGCATAGTCTTCACAACAGCCTGAGTAGCCTTTGACGAGAAAAAAATAGACTGTCCTTCAATTGTTTTCTGAGCCATTGTGTATTCCAAATTACTATTGACAAACATTTTCATACCTGAAGATCCCATACTACTTAGCCTATTCAGCCATAAATTTCAGTGATTTTTTTTCCCCTTGAAGTGCTTCCTTGATGTAATAGAAGATGGGACTTTTAGAATTAGGAGCCAGCCTAGTGCTCATGAAAGTTACAGATCAATAGAGGTGGTGTGAAACAGCCTGTCACTGTACAAAAGCACCAGCCTGCTCTGCTGCTGCATCTCAATTATGTTGTGTGACACACCTGCTGCCCTACTTCTGCTTTTCCCTGGAGGCAAGCCTGCTAATGTGCTAATTTATATGGTGCATAACAGGGGATTTGGAACAGAGGCCTAAGAGACTCCTTTTCACCTGGTGCCTTATTAGGGATTTGAGCCCACTTTGCTGGAGATGAAAAGCCAGTGAGTATAACTCATTCGTGTCATTTTGTTCTCAATAGGTAGCCAGTTGGTGAATAATGGACTTGTGATGACTTTGTGCGGGTCATTTCCTTCAACAGATGTTCCTTTGTGAAGCTGCTATCCCATAACAGTTTTTGTGTGTTTTCTTTGTGCATTAGCTATACATTTGGGAGCTATTTATTCACTTGTCATGAAACAAAGTCAAATTAATTACATGTTAATAATAAAAAGGAAACAATTACATATTTTGCATTTCTACAATATTTCTATGGATTTCACATTCTCCTACTTTCAGAAGCAGACTGTCTGCAGAAGAGAGAGTTCTTACTGTTTTGTTAATGATAAGAGAGACAAAGAAAGGTTTGGCTGCAATTCTGAAAACTCCTAAACCTCGTCACAATCACAGAATCACAAAACAGCTGAAGCTGGCAGGCACCTGAGGAGATTGTCTAGTCTAACTTTCCTGCTGAAAGAAGGATCAGCTGGAACACGTCATCCAGGACCATTTCCAGTTGTGTTTTGAGTATCTCCAAGAAGGAGACTCCACAAATTCTCTGAAGAGTTTGTTACAGTGCACAATACCAATAGAAAATACTTTTCCTAACGTATAAATGAAATTTCTTGTATTTCAGTTCATGATCATTACTTTTTGTCCTTTCACTGAGCACCACTGAGAAGAGTCTGGCTCTGTTTTCTTTTTTCCCTCCCAACAGGCATTTATGCACATTGATAAAATACACACATGGTTAAATAATCTCAACTTTTACAGGTTCATCTTACACAAAAGGCACTGCAGTCCCTAAATCATCTTAGAGGACCTTCAGTGAACCCACCTCCAGTATCTCCATATCTTTCTTGTACTGGGGAGCCCAGAAACAGACATAGCACTGCAGGTGGGGTCTCACCAAGGCTGGGTAGGGGGAAAGCATCCTTCAATCTGCTTGTGATATTTTTCTAATGCAAATCCCAATGCCCCAAAGGAACGCTGCTGGCTCACATCCACCTTGGTGCTCACCAGGCCTTCCAGGTCTTTTCCTTCAGAGCTTCTTAAGTACATCTCCAGCACGTACGCATATGCTTATTGCATGACACGTGGGGTTATTATTCCCTAGGTGCAGAACTGCACATCCTTTGGTTGAACTTCATGAGGTTCTTCTCTGCCCATTTCCCCAGTTTGTCAGGGTCCATCTGAATGGGAGACAACTATCTCATGTATCAACCCCACCTCCCAGTTTTGTATCATCAGCAGACTTGTTGAGCTTACACTCTGCCCCTTATCCAGGTGGTTGATGAAGACATTAGAAGCACTGGTCCCTGGGGCACAGCACTAGTGAGTGGCCTCTGGCTGTACTTCATGCCACTGATCACAACCCTTTAAGCCTCAAAATTCAACTAGTTTTAGGAAGGATGGTCAGACATCACTTCTCCCTTCATACATCTGACAACTCCAATCACATCTTTGCTCTTTTTATGCTTGGAAATGGTTTCCAGAATTATTTGCTACCTTGTTATCACCTTTCAGAGACAGAGGGCTGACTCCCCTGTAGATCCCTGGTTCCTTGTTCTTGTAATTCATGAAGACACAAGGGATATTCAACTGCATTCTTCAACTCTCAGGAATCTCATCAAATTGCCAGGACTTTTCAAAGACTTTTCCAAGAGTGAGTGTGACCTCGTAATGACATTGGACCACACTCTCAGCACTCATGGGTGCATTTTCTCAATTCCTATGTACTTATGTATGTCCATGTTGTTTAAATGTTCCCTAACCTGATCCTCCATCATCGAGAGTAGTCTTCCTTGCTCCAGACTTCATCAATGGTTTCAAGAACTTGGGATTCCTGAAGGCAAGAAAAACAAAACATTGAGTACCTCAGTCTGCATGTTCTTTGTCAAAAGGCCCTTTCCCATTCAGCACTGGGACCATGTTTTCTCTAGGTTTTATTTTGCTGCTGATCTACTGGTAGAAGCCTTTCTTGTTGCCCTTCCTGTTCTTCATCAGATTCAGTTCCCATCTGGAACAGACTGGAAATGACTTTAACATTCCTTACCTGATCCCTGCATATTTGGACACTGTCTCTGTATTGTTCTCAAGGTCACCTGTCCCTGCTTATACTTTATATACTCTGAAATGCTGCATAGCATCATATCTTAAGGAATGATGATAAGAATTAAAGGTATTTAGACAGTTTCCTTAGCCACTTGGGATGGGATTTACTCCATCCAGTTTTAATGACCAGAAAGACACAAATCTAGTCTTAAGTAATCATCCCCTGAAATTAAACCTCAAGTGATGAATAATCTCCTACAGGTGACCATCTCTCCCGACTGAGTACAGAAGCCCTGACTATTTATATACAGTTTAGACTATGTGTCTAATTTTCAGATGACCAGAAGAAGTTCCATGCCTCAAACTCCACTGTCCCTTATTGAGCTGTCAGTAAAACAATAAGTATGTGCATATTTGTGTTTACATGTGTGTACACTAACATGCACAGGAGCCGGAAAACCAAACTCCAAGGTCCTTACTTCTGCAAACTTTGAAAAAGTAAGAGTGCAACCACAGTACACTGCTGTACTAGAGACGGAGCCATATACAGAGTTCTTCTGTTTCTTCTTAAATAGAAAAACATGACATTTCATAAAAATGCAACCATCTGCTGTGCAGGAGTAATTTCTGCTTAGTAGTGGTGAAGAATACAGAACATTGAAGCCAGTGAAAACAACGACAGGCTTGCTGTCAATGGACTTAGATATTTCAAACTTCTTCGAAATAAGGTTGCTGTATCTGCAGCCTTCAGCTGGCTTAACATTTGATATTCTTGCAGTATAAAAAGCTGAGTGCTGTGTCTTCAGTTTTGTTTGCCCTTCATTTGCAACCCATTTTCCTAGGTCAAGAAAAGCTCTGATAGAAATACAGCTACACAGTTACACAAGAATGTTGCAGGCAAAGCTGGTTTAACTCTGGGAACAGGTGTAAGAGTCTTCAGCAAGTGCATTACTGGAATAGCCAGAATTTGCTGGCAGCTCCACAGCTTTGAGAAGCTGTGTCAAAGTGACTTCAGAAGGTCATGTGCTGAATCAGATGCAGAGCTCATACTATACTATTCAGGCATCAGCATCCACACCCCTCTGCTTCACCTCTGGTACAGATAAATACATCAGAAGGCCAGAGAGCTACTTCTCCCAGGGCTTCAGAAGTAACACTTAAATATTTTAGGATTTAGTCATGTAAAAGTGACCAAGAGACTAGGAAAAAGCCCCATCAGTGGACAGAGCACAGGACTGGAAGAGCTCAACATTTTGAGTCCAATCTTAAACTGGTGAAGGTTTGCTTAACTGCTGCCCAAGGGATAAGACAGCTTTTATTGTTAAAGGAAATTGCCACATTTCTTTCTTTGATATAAAATTTGAATAACATGTAGTCGAGACAAAAATTTTATCAGTAGTGATTAAGTTATAATGAAACCACAGTGACTAAAACATTTAAGTTATTCAGAATTCAAATGTTCTGTCTGGATGTGAGGAGTAAGATGCTTTCAAAATCCCAGGGCTTAGCATGAGTACAAGTGATCTGCACAGAAAATTAAGTATTTTCATTAGCTATTGATTTTTATTCTCTAAGGGCTATTAATGCTGTACATTCAGACAGTACAGGATGGTGTCCATAATTTAAACAACCCAAGAATTTTCCTGAATAATCTCGATTCGTCCAATTTGTTCTCTCTTGGTTTGAACTCCAGGTATAACAACAGCTTTCAAAGCCCACTGTTAAGTGCTAACATAAAGCCTTGAAGCCTGAGATTGTCTCTTCCAGATATTTTAAATGTGTGAGCTTGACAAAGATCTTAATGGAACAAGGATTTTGCATTTGTCCTATTCTCCTGTCTGCGAAGGCAGATAACACAGAAGTACAGCTCGAGCACCAGGCAGGGTCATAGCCAATTTCAGAGGAAATTGTAATAAATGATGGCTTTAGCTTATCATTCCCCACAGGTTGTTGTGCTGTGCTACTGCTGTTTGGGTCTCAAGGTCTGTGAAAGCATGACACTGGCATGGTGACAGCCCATCATCGTGGTACGAGTGTTCAGCAGCAGAACCTCACACCTGCTGCGGTGATGCCTCTCCTGAGCTGAACTCAGGAGCCCAGAGCAGGAGCTGCAGCCCAGTGCAGCTCTCAGCACCCCATCAGGCAGGCCTGGGCTGAACACGGGCTGGCAGCTGGCCGAGGCAGAGCTGTGAGGTCAGCTCAGTGACCCAGCCTTGCCAGAAGGCCTCCAACCCTCATTTCAGGCTGTGGGGAACAGTGGCCAGTAAGGCATTCTGGGATCTAGTTTAGGCTCTAAAGTAAAATGACTATCCTCCCCAGCTTTCCCTGAAATTAGAGGAGAGAAGCAGGCTCCTGGGGGAGATCTGGGGCAGAAGCATAACTAAATGCCCAAAGAGAAGCCTTCGTCTCCTCACTCACATCAGAGTGCTAACACAGATTGCATTGCTGTCATGGCACCTTGGCTTGGCGAGCACAGTTAAGCTCGCACCCCATTCAAGACCTCGGGCAGGTCTGCAGAGCAATTCATTCACCCACCCAAGTTTCAGAAATGCACGTGGAAACCTCTGTTTTCCTATATTCAGACAAGACAAGAAAGAAGAGTTGACTTTTCAGGGATTTTGTACAAAAAGACACAAAACCGAGGCACTCAAAGTGAGATTTAGATAAAATGCCAAGCAGGCATGTAACCCTGAGAGCTGCTTTTCCCCATCTCTAAGTGGGTGTTAATGCTCAAATCCACACCTGTGTTTTACAGTCACTGTTTCATGCAACTCCCTTTTTACACAGGAGCACAGAGTGAAAGGTGACACCTTACTGTGGGGCACTTCAGTACCCCTGCATTTCTGTACACTGCATATCTCCAGCTGGCTTTCAAACTAGCAGTAGTTTTGGATCTGATCTGGGGGTTTTGCTGCTCCCAGGGGACATTTTTGGACGCATTTGTAGGGTTTGACCTACAATTGGGCACTTCACGCCCATAGCTTGGCCTCTGAAAATTAGAGACTGAAAAGCTGAGCTCCTCCCATCTCCTTTTAAAAACTCTTTCCAATTCCCATTCAGTGAGCTCAGCACTTTCTGAAAACTAAGATGTGATAAATATTCTGTAGCACAAAAGCTGAATTTTGAAATATCAGGCAGTCCAGATACTTGGAAACAAATCCTGTATATACTAATATATATATATATACACACTAAAATACATTAATTCTAATATTAGATAATATCCTTTAGTGGTCCCTGAGCATCTACCCATCACTATGCCTATACTTACAGCAGTTCAGGGAGGCAATTTAACAGGTCAGACAGATCATGTGTTCTGATCTATGCTATGTGGAATACAACAGTAAAAAAATATGTAGGCACACAAGTTTATACGCAAAAAGGGAAGGACATCAAAGATGACAGCTGAAAGCAGTAAGATAAAACTGTCACTCACGTACATGCTACCTACTATTTTACACTGTCCTGGTCACTGCTTATCATTTTTCCCTTTTTAATTTCACACTGTGAAAATTATGGCTCCTTACACTAGATTTCTAATGGATTAACCTGGGATCCAGATTATAAGCAATACCCAATACACGTTGTTGCTGAACTTCACCTCCACAGTCCTGGCACTCACTTAATATATTATCCCTAGTGTAACTTAAATCTGCTCTAAATTAAGCTGGCTGGGCAAGTTTGGGAAAAAAAGTAATTCCCTACAGTAGACAAAACCAAAACATTGCTGCTGGCTAAGCCACCCACATACCCTTTTTTCAAAGAAATTGTTTGCACTGATGTCTTCCCCGAAGCCACCAAGAAACAGTTTATTTAAATTTCCTAACTGTGTTTCCTTTGGGAGCACCATGGCATCTTATGTTGTACATAGGCACCTTCTGCACTGGGATATAATTTACCCCATGCTTTCTCCCCACTTCTTCTGCCCATGCTGCAGGGCTATCATCATTCAGGGACACAGCTCTGGCAGGTGGCACTGCACCTCTGAGCTCTGCAGGCTGAGGTCCCTTCCTTACACCTGGCCATATTTCCCTCAGCGCTGACATGTACATCTGCAAATGAAGAAAAGAAAAGCTTTCCATTCTTCAGTTTTACTGCATATCTGCCTTAAAGTGATCGAAAGGAGTGGACATAATGTCCTTTATAAGAATTAAAACAAAATAAAGTTACAATATTCTACTTGTTGGGGTTTTGGATTTTTTTTTTCCCTGTCTGATAATTCAGGAATATCAGTATTTATCTTCCTTATGCTTCTTCAGTTCCCCTTAGATTGGCAGTTCCTCCATCCTTGCATTAAAGGTCAGGATGGAAATCATTCTCTCTAAGGTCTTTCTTCCTACAGAGGTTAATTAAAAAAGAACAAAGGGCCAGATACTCCACTGCCTTCTGTTTTGCATTTTCATTTGCAGGCTTGGATCCATTCACAACTCACATAGGGGTTCACAGCTCCTCAGACACCCTTCAGCACGGACCACCAGGCTGTAGAAATATATGGGGCAGGACAGAGAAGACAATTATTGAAGCAGTGCTTATATACTTAAAGATCACCTGCATCTGCCTGATTGACACAAGGGTGCTGGCAGGCAGCCTGATCACTGAAACAGCTCAGAGGAAGAGGGCATATGAGCTCAGCAGGGGATTTCAACTTTTGGGATTCTTAGCTCTTGTACATCCATTTCACTGAGGAAAGGAACCATGACTTTAAATTGCTCCTCTGCAACGACACAACCTACTTCTTCTCAATCTGCCCCTAAATTTACTAGGTAGAGCAAGAAAACACTACCAGCTCAGAATCCCTGTCTCATTTCATATCAGTCCTAGCATATCATGAAAGTTTAAATGGTCATACAGTTGAGTGGCAATGGAGAATCAAAATAAAAGCAATTTCACCTCTCATGTTAATTTGGTTTCACTTGCATGCTTTCTCTGTTATTCTTCCACTTCTCTAGTCATCCATAGACTTTAAAGTGAAACAAGACATGAATTTTAAGTGCAAGATGCACATAGGAACAAAAAAACCAAAACAACATACCACTACTTTAAAGAAGGAATATAAAGGAGGCACAGGCCTGGGCTGGACAACATCTTCCACAAATTACCTTTGCTAGAAAAGCGGATTTTCAACTAACTTAAATATTTCCACAATCAAGAGCCTGGAAGTCAAAATATTTTTCTTTAAAAATGGTTTCATATCAAGCATATTGTAGTTTGTTAGTTCATACCCTCATTTTTCTGAGTTAACTGTGATGCACTCTAATTCTCATCATTACTGATGTGAAAATCACCCTGGAAGCTGTAGACTGGCCAGGTAATCTAGTTTAGAGAAGGCAAAGGAAGAGGAGGTATCCAGGAATACAGCACCCAAGGTGTTCTGACACCTTTTTCAAACAGCCATGATAAAAACCCACATTGAAACCACAAAGATCTAGGACATGAGTGTTCCCTTTCTCCTACAGGTTTCTGTTTCTCCACTGCCTCAGAAGCACTGTGTGTTCCTCAGCAATGCTCTGTAGAAAGCTCTTTAGAAACCCTACTGATTTAGCAGAAGCTACAATCAGTAATGGCACATTTTTCCATCTTTGTGGATGAGCAATGGACGGCAGTAGAAGTGGGGATGTGATTCTATTCTCGGTGTTCTTCTCACTGACTCATCACTTTACATCTTCTATAAAGCTCAGGGAATTTCTCAAAGGGGTCATGCAAGGATTGGTTAATTTTATAAACTGCTTTATGACCACTATTACCTAGATGTTACAATAACTGCACATAAAAGAGCTCAACCTTGAATGGAAGGTGAGGTAAAAGCATAAAATATGAGTGCTACAAGAGGAAAAGCTATTAATAAAATGAATCTCATAATCACACCTCTGCCACAAAACAAGTATTCATATTCTTAATTTCTCTGGGTGAGATTCTGTATCTCTTACTTCTGCTGCACAGCAAATACAGCTGTACTGGGAAGCATAACTTTCTGAGAAAGCTGAAGCTCACTGTGAGGGTATCAAGAGCCAGTCCCCTAAGAAGAGATTTCTTCGTCATGATAAAAGAGTACCTTGTTTTGTCTGAGAGCAAGGTGCAGTCTAGAGTGGATTAGAAGCCTAATCCTGAGTAAATACAACAAGAGTCCGTCAGAATATGGTACCAAGAGCACTCTCCAGAACAGGATCAAAGAAAATATGAAAAAAAATTTCAATCACTAATACCATCTCACTCTTTATTATTTAAAAACTTTTGGCACCTGCAAGAAAAGAGACAAAATAGGCAACATTGCCACACTTACTGTTCCTGAGGAATTACAAAACCATGGTTTCCAGATAAAATTACTTCTTGTGAAGTCTGATATATTTTAAAACTCTTTGTAACAATTAATTGCATAATTCAGATGGCCTCTACACTACAAACAGCTAACGTATTTATGCTGGCAGGACTGTCAGTGCATTTTTGTTATAAGAAGCTTGGAGGTCTGCTACAAATAATCTCCAAAGAGTAACTCTAATTAGCGGCTAAAGTTGGCATATTTCCTGCTATCTGAAATTAGATCAGAGAGTTAGGCTGAGATGAAAAAGCCCTATTAACTCCCTAGGCTTCCAGTTCCTGTTTATTGGTGGAAATTAATGTTTTGAACTTCATCAACCATTATCTAAAGAAGTCTGGAGTCAGTGGTAACAGAGTGATTCAAGAGAGACTTTACTGCCAGCTTCTGTTGAAGTACCATAGGCACTCTACATAAATATCCACATGAAAACTTTATTTAATGGTTACATGGAGCTGAACAATAGTCAGGAAAGATGGTAGAGTGGCTAGCATGCCAGCCTGGCAATTATAAGGAGTGGGAGACATTCCTTGCTCCAAGGTACTATTTAATCATTTCTGCATGACCTAGAAAAATTCTCTCTTTGGGGGAGGGTGAAAGTGGGGGAGATAAACAAAAGGTTGCCTATAGTTAAGCATATCTTTGTTTTTCCTACAGCTTGTGGAAACAGAGAGGCTTCTTCAGACAAAGCAGCCCAATTTTTTGGTGTTCAGTGATTGGAGTTAGCCTTTGAAGAGATCCATTTGTCATCTGTAAAACAGAAATAGCCCTGCTCCACCTCATGGGAACGTTAGACAGATGGATACTTTCTTCTGCTTCCTAGAGACCTCGACCTGCCCTGGACAGGCACATCAGAAGCAAACACCATGACTCTCCCCACATGGCTCTGTTGCCTCCCTGGGGCCTTTAGTGCTAAGACTGGGCTTTACATTTCAGTTTGCCTTCCACATGACTCCAGCAGCTCTGAGGTTTGCCACAGCCGCATGTTCCTCTCCTCCTTTTAGCTCTGCAAACTAGGAAAATATTAAAATGCATAAGCTCCTTTTAAACAGGGACAGGGAAGCGACAGGTAGAAAGACAGCAGAAAGGAAGACACAAGAAATCATCCTCTTAGGAAATATACTTGAACCTCAGTTCTTAGAACTTCTAAACAAGGAAGATATTTGTCAAATTGTATTTTGCTCAACCAAACACATGGGAAAGGAAGCAATTTTTACATCCTGAGGCTAAGCACAGAAAACCAATGTAATTCTAGAGTTAACATATAGACAAAGGGGGAAACATGTTGTTAGGTCAGGCTACTTTTGTTCAGACAGAGCCATAGAGAATTTAGGCTATCTCTTAGTTCTGGTAATCAGCCTGAGCAGACAAATCGATGTCTAAAGCTCTTAATAGCTACAGAATCAAATAGCAAAGTCAGGCTTATGTTTCAAAAGAAAGTTGTGGTTTAAAGCAATCCATTATCCCACCCAGTGTGTGGAAATTTTCTGCAAAATCCATCTACCACAACAAAAAGATTTACAACTTAATAAAATCTGCAGTGAAACTGAATCTTCACAGACAGAATGCCAGCATACCCTCACCCTCTCCTCCACACCACACAGTGTACCACACAAACCCTTGTTTTCACAAGTTGAGATAACTGTTCTTCATCTTTGTTTTCTAGTATGAGTGTATTTCTAGTATTTTTTTACACTCTGTCGTTTTCCTCCTGAAGAGGACAGACAGGATCTATCTAAAAACACTTTAAGGGCAACAGGAAGAATCTACCTCCTTAGGCCTGTGTCCACAGCAAAAGCAACACAACTGAACTGCTGTCTCAGGAATGAATCCCATCCAAACAAAGAGCCCTTTCCTTAAAGTCTGGCAATGGTTAAAAGCCAAGTTGGTGGCAGCCAGAAGCCAGCCAAAATTTGAGTGTAATTTATTCTCCTGGCTACGCAAACACCCCACTGGAGGGAGTGCAAGCAAAACCCAGTTGCATACAACCAGAGTTGCAGTACCATCCCAAAGGTTCATTCCCAGGAAATTTCAGCAAGTTCTCTCAGTTCCTTCCAGCAAACAGCAGTGTATCACAGCAGGGGAAGCAGCAGGTGCATCTCTGAAGTCCCGTGATTGAATATAGATATGTGCAGGGTGAACAAAGCAACAGGACTGAGTTCTAGGCCAGAAGTCTGCAGAAGCAGACTCACTTCTTTCACCATAACATTATATGACTAAAGCAGAGCTACTTCACACTGCCAGCAGAGCAATGAGTGAACCAAATGAGCCTCCAGCAACTAACTACCATTAGAATTTTACTTGCAGACTGCAGTGCTTTGGAGAAAAATGTTTGTACAGTTACTGTGAATTTCACGTGTCCCTGCGGATGCTATCTGTACCCTGTATTTTTGGGGAATTAAATAATCCATTGGGTAGGAACACCTAGACGCTGGCAGGGATGCCCAGAAATGCTAGATCAAGCAATCAAGAATACCTCACCTGGTCTGCTGAAGGAAGCAATGGGCCTTCAGCCAACAGAATGTGTTTGGCTTTGGACATGCTCTGCAAAAACCCATTAAGGGTGAGGGCTTAAATACTCAGGCTGAGACAGTGTCAGTTAAAGCAGCAGTGTTCTCCATTCAACCAAACAGTGATGGCGATGCTCAACAAAGGAGAATTCTTCAGCTGAAAGGAGTCAATTTCTTGCCAGAGGGCAACATGGAGAGACTTGGTCTCCCCTGTGAATTTAAACCAAACCTGGGGACAAGGCCAGAGTCATCTGATGCTTAATATAGATTTGTAATATTTTACATTTTAACCCTGTGAGTGTTTATTTTGCTAAACCTCTTCCTTTAGTGTGCTGATCAGTTGTCTCCAAAAGGTGTGACAAGGTGAGACCCACCAGCAAACTGGACAGTCTGGGAGGCCCAAGAAGCAACCTCAAGTTTAACAGAAGGCCTGCAAGGTTCAATGCCATGGGGATATGTAATAAGGACACTTAGAACTATTAAAAAGATGTGTCTTTATGTAGAGACAGGAAATTAATGTCTACAGAGTAATGTACTTTGAATTAATCACAACAGCCTGGAGAACATCAAAGAAGAAGGATGAGACCTGTTTTTAACATAGATGATATATGCTTTTACTGAAGGACATGTTACTATTCTGAACCAGTTTTCCAGCTGCAGTTAATAAGCTCTGGGTTGAGCTCCATTTTTGGGAACACAAAGCAGCTCTTTATGATTTCCCCACCCTAGAAATTGCTTCGCTTTGGTCTATTCCCCATGACTGCAGTAGCCCCAGGGGAATCTTCATCTTACTGGACATTTTTATTATTTGACCTCTAAGATTTAGTAGAGTGATATAGAGGAGATGTGACATCTTGAAGAAGTTAGCTTAGTATTTCCAGAACCAGGGCAAATGAATCAGGCCAGCCTGCACTCTCTGTGCTGGGAAGGCTGCTCCACAATACTCCAAGACCTCTTCCTTTGCTGAGCCTCTCCTGGTGTTCTCGACAAAAAAAAGCATGTCTACACCTCTAGCACAGTGAAAAAGTTCCCAACAGCTGTGGGCACTGCATGCTCCATGTCCTGCCCGTGTGTGCCCAGCCTGTGCAAGAGTGCCTCCAGAGGAGCTCGTGCACACCCAGGCACCTGCTGTCTTGGGTGTGCTCCAATCCTTCTTGCACTCAACTGTGCCAGTGAAGTGACTCTTGAGACCTTGGAGCTGCCCTAAAAACCAGTATAGACACAGCAGGCATGCCAATTTCTAAACTTCACAATGATGAGTCCGCTGGATTCTCTAACCTGAAATGCACAATAGCAACCAAGCACAAAGTGAGTTGCCCAGGAGCCCCTTTGGCAAACAGGCATTGCTTCTTCTCCATTCCCACACACCACCTTTCCAATAGCATAATCAGTTAAAAAACATGTTAATTGTGTTTTATAAATGCTTAGTTCTTCTCCAGCGGCTCTAGAGAGGAAAGCTGTGTGTAGTATTGCTGTTGTTTTAATGTATACATTGTTATTTATTTATGATGGTAGCATTAGGAAATACAAGATGTGCATGGAGCAGAAGAGACTGAATCTCATGGTGGTTTTAAAGGAACTTTGTTCCCTGCCTCTGGCATCTGCACCAAATATTCCTGAATGTGACTCTTCCATCACATTCTTGATTACCTGAAAAGAGATAGCACAGGTCAGCATCTAAAATTGCCATGGACTATACAGAGCAAAATTTTCGAGTACAGTAAAAGCACAAATTAATAATTTTTGATGAAAATGCAACAAAACAGTTCAACATATTTCAAGTCCAGTAGATACCTCTGTATGTTACCATCTTAAGTCCCATTGTATTATTTGAATTGGGTGTGAATGTTGCTTTCAGCACTCAGGCTGTTATCTGCACCTTTCTGAGTCTCCTGTTACTGACAACGGAGCACAGTGCTTGTATGAACCTAGTTTGCCATCCTTCACCGATCCCTACAGTGAGTACAGAACTCTCTTGTAGTGCTGTGCTGGAACATCATTCTGTGCAATACAAAAAAAAAAAGGCCTAAGTCCAAGTTATTATAGACTGCATTGAATAAAAATTCAGAATACCTGAGACAAATTGAAGGAATAATGTGTTAGGGTTGTAGAATATTGAAATTATTCTCTATGGCACTCAAGACCTGTGACTGGAGGGGAAGAAGAGATAGGGGAGCCTTTTTATAGAAGGTGGTAATGAGAAATCACACATTAAGTTACGGAAAGCTGCCCATTTTTTTCTGTACAAAGATTTGGTGGCCAGGTTCTGGAGAGTGCTAAGGAGTCACTGGAGACCAAGAAATAGAGCTAGAGATGTGGTATCGCTGGCACCAGTGTTTGTGCAAAAAGCTCCACAGTCATGGATTGATGCAAGTGATACAATTGGATAATTTTTTAAATTGAATTTTTAAAAATGAAAAGAATATTGTTTTTCACAAAAGCATTTTCCCCATGTTTCATTGCAGTGCTACAGATGAACAGAGCTAAGGTAAATCACCTCCTTTTGGATCTCAGGTTTTTTGCAAAAGACTTACAAGAATCATCTCTCTGCCTATAACGCAGGTAAACTTAAATTTCTCAGTTATTTCTTTAAATCATGTAGACATGAAGAAAGGCATTGCCAAAAGAGGTTTCCATTTCTGTGCACTAAATATTCAAACTATTCTTAAGCTTAACAGCAAATCCAAGGTCAAGATCAACCCTCCCAAATTCCACAGAGCAACACAAGCAGAAATTATGAACCATACCTTGTTGGAACTGCTGGAGGTCAGGTCTGAATGAGGCATTTGCAATTGGCAAGAGATGTTTACCACTGACTTTGGAAAGGTTTCTTTCAGCAGAATTTTCCGTGCTGTTTTCATGATGGAATAGTCCACACTAACATCATCATTCACTACTCACTTTATCTCATCCATTCTTTACTACAGTCTTTATGTCCCTGGATGATCCAAAAATTATGTTTATATGTAGCCAACCTCATTAACTCCTACATTTCACGAGATTCTGCATAAAACTAATGTCACATACTGACACAGCTTGAACAAATAAAGTGCAAGGGAAAAGATTGATGCTTTCTCTATGGTTTAATACACTAAAACCAGTGCAGCAGGTGGATTTATGGCTACCCCCATACACATGTGTCATAAGAAAGCACAGCAGTGAACTTTCCAGCGTTAATGTAAAGCTTGTGGAATGCAGTTAACAGACTGGTTTGGCCAGACGTTTAAACAACTCCATCAGCTTCTTTGCCTCAGTGCTTCTGATAAAGCACTTCTGATAACAACCAGTACAAATGTAGGGTAAGACTTACCCAAGTTTATCCAAGGTACGCTCTCCAGTTGGCTGAACTCCTCCTTGAAAGACAAACTCTGTACATTAATCTCACCCCAAAATACCAACAATAGGATTCTAAGTTTACTACTGTCAGAGCACATCAGACCAGGTCACCTTAGAGTCAACGAAGACTACAAGTGGTTTGTCAGTACATTTGAGTGAAAACAGTGAGCAAAGACAGTGCTAATAAATTTCTGTTGACCCCTAAGGACCCTAATCTCAGATATAATCATTGTCTCTGGTTCAAGGGTCGGCTGTTGCAGTCAAGTATCTTTTCTCTTGGGTAGTGCAAATGTAAGAAGAGTAAATATTAAGAGCTGTCAGGGACTCTGCCCAACTGTACGGATGCTTCTATGGGGAAAAATCCTACTTTTGTTGGCTTGCCTACTTTGGCTTGTGCTCCATGTCACAAATGTCATGTGAGACAAATAGAAAAAGGCCCAGGGACAGGACTGAATCTTTCTAACCAAGTACTGCCAAAGTACTTGCAACACACTGCAACATCTGTGCTTTTCCTGGATCAAACCTCACCAATATATAGAATCTGCTTCTGGACCTGGCTGAAAAGCACAGCTGATGTAGCCAGACCAGAACTCCAGATCACACTCCCAGATAGGCATGCTGGCTCAGCTTTTTGACAGCAGTGCAGGAAACTGGTGATTATTTTTGACATTAAAAGAAATGCAGATGGTATATAGCTGGAGTACTGCTATCAAGTTCTAGCCTATAGCCCTTCTACCCTGCCAGCCAGGAACCACCATATCCTCACAGCAGTCAAAAATAAATTATTGTTGATATTATCACAAGTCACATTCTGTCCCTTAAAAACTTTTTTCAAGGTCTCCACAGCTGACACAGCTAGGAAAGTGCTAATTTTACTGTAGCAAGTAAACAGAGGTCTGATTCAGCTCTCCTCAATACTGGACGCAGAACACAGAAAGATGAAAGGGAAGGACAAGCATTGGACTGGCCTCCAATGGGAAAAGGAGGGTAAGGAACAGGCCTGAACAGAAAGCTGGGCTGAGCATGCTGGAATGTGTTGCTGGCAGTTTCTTATGTAGAGAAGAATTAAAAAGTTGTTACCATGGTGGATCGACACTGGCCAGGAGTGTCACAGCCTCTAACTCACTCCACCCTGTTCACTGGGATGGGGGACAAAATACGAGCAAAAGCCAGGAAACTCATAGGTCAAGCTAAAAACAGTATAATAGCTGAATGAAAGGAGAAATAAAGCAGCAATTGAAAGGCAATCACTTACCAATTCCCACAAGCTGACAGATGGCCCAGCCAGTCTCTGAGCAATGGGCACCTTGGAAGAGAAAGCCCTCACTTCCTTCTTGCTCTACCCCAGCTTTTATTGCTGGACCTGTTGTTATATGGTATAGGATACCCGTTTGGTCAATTCAGGTTGGCTGTTCTGCTGTGTCCCCTCCCAGCCACCAGCCTACTCCTTGGTGGAGTGGGAAAACACAAGCTGTGACACTGTGCAAACATTGGTTAGCCATAGCCAAAACACCAGTGGGTTATCAACACTGTTGTAGCCACAAATTCTAAACACAGAACCATAGAGGCTGATATGAAGAAAATTATCCCCTGCCCAGCCAGACCCAATACATCAACTTAGGCAAAACCAATTCCCCAGGACTCCTCTTAACTTTTAGCTTGAATAAAAGAAAAGGAAGAAAATCAACGTCTTCCTTGGTAACACAGTGACTAAAATTGTTTTCCAAACAAGTGAGCAATTTGGGAACAATATTACCACACAATCCCTCAGATTGGCATAGCATATTGAAGTGCTAATCCATCATTTCCTGATTACATTAAGATATGCAGGAATTTGGGATCAGGAAGGAGTATGCTGTATATAACAATTGAGGAAGTTTGAAACTGTACCCTCAAGAAAATATCACTCACTCTAACTGGGACACGATCAAGGACTTTAGGTGTATTCCTAACCAACATCATTTTTATATATGGCTATGTAAGATACAATATCTAGAATGCAGAATGTGGTTTGGCATCCAGACCTCTGGACTATGTCTCTTTTGGGACAAAGCAGCGTTTCTTGCCAGTCAGTGCTGTATCAGAGCTGTTCCTACATTAAATTGCACAGCATTGTATCATGAAAATTGGTCTTCAGTGCTTTATACTAGTTGTCACTTATTAATCAAATAATTTGAAACACCAGTATAAAACCTGCTAAAATCACGTAGCTATGGGATTACAGTTCTTCAGACTAGGAATCCAGGACTTCTAGGGGAAAGAAGGGTGCTACATAAAATGCTGGTGACTACAGTCAACCAAAGGATGTGTAGGGGGGAAATAATTAAATAATGGGATCCTGTTTCATCAGGCAGGATAATTAAAAATGAAGACAAGGAGTTCAGGTTCTGTAGATTGCTCAGTGGTGCAAGATCACACCCATAAGGTGGAAGGTGAAAAAAAAAAAAAAATTCCACAAAAAGGGATACAATTTCTGTTTGATACATATCTTAAAGTCATCAGAGTACCAAGAAGCTGAGAACAGACACCATAAAACTGAACTTCACAGACAAACCACTGCTAGACGACAAACTGAGGATGTTTTGATAGCAATGATCTGACCATAAAAGCAACTTTTCTCTTCTAGTGCGGCCAGCTCAGGGCAAAACAAAGGCATTACAGATGCCCAAAAGGAAAATATTGAGGTCCCTCCAACATTGCCTGATGGGAACTCAGGTACCCATCTTTCTAATCTCAAATCTGTTATAGTTTTACAGAGTAATCCTGGCCAAAACATCTCAGAGCAAAATTGAAGTGACAGAGCCCTTCCAAGACCATCGTGGGGAATTTTGCAATCTGCAAAACATGTGAAATGTACAAAAGCCTTAAGTACTCCATGGCATTCATCCCCAGCACGAATGACCTTCTTCATGGTGGGAATTTTTGCCCTTCTGAGGCAGAGGTGGAAGGAGGATACCAACACAGCTACTCTTGACACAACATTTTATAATGCAGGTCATTGCTCTGCTTTATTCTGGGATAAGATTCACTGAAGGACCTGAAGACTGAGGTATGCCCAGAATTATCTGGAGAACATTTAAATCCTCTCTATGCATGATATATAACAGGCATCATAAAGGAAGGGCTGGTGCTACAGATCCTGGGTGGATCCAGGGAACACAATCTTTTACACTGGGAAAACTACAGGACCAGTTGTTTTCCTGAAAGTGGTGATGACATTGATTGGAGAAGGAGGAGGCTGGTTCAGTGCTCTGTCTGTGGGCTTGCAAGCATTTTCACTTATCCTCGTCCCAGGAATACAGGTTTCAAGCCTGCCTGGAGAAAATAGAGAAAAACTTTTGCTCCCCATGTATACAATATTACAAATGGAGCATTAATTCCCTTGGACTTAAACTTAACAGGTATTACGAAGATTAAGAAAACCATTTTTAGGTTGAAAGAAAGCAAAAAAGCATTCTTCAGTTCTTTATTCAAAGTCAGTGCTGAAGGAAAAACCTTGGAAATGGAAGCAGGGCATCTCACCAGCTCAGCTGAATAAAAGATCAGAAGAGGAAAAACTGTGTGAAATAATTCTCCACCCAGAACTCAATCTGCATTCAAACTCAGTTTATAGATGAATGAATGATGGAAACCAGCTTAGGGCAAGCAAGCTCCAATCACCATCATTATTATTATATGAGAAAATACCATCACAGCACTCAAAATACTCACTAAAAATAGCACCTTGTGCCCAATTCTTCCTTTACAGTAATTTTATGTTTATGCAATTTCAATTTGTGAAATATGCATTGAATTTCATGACGACCTACAAAGAAAAGACTATCTTATTTGAATTATATGCTTGTATTTTAAGATCCAGGAATAGCAGTGCTGACCCAGCACAAGACAAGTGATTTGCTTCTGAAAATGTATTTAAACAAAGGGAACCATTTCTTCATCTACTCTCTATCCTGACACTGGATTTAAAAACGCTATGCTTAGTCTCTAGCAAAAGCATAATCATACACATGTATATTTTAATTATAACTAATCTGTTTATTATTAGGGATCTAAAAGGATCCTAGAAACATGTTGGGGGCTCTCTAAAGCTGGAGAGATTAAAACATAACATACAATGCAGGCGACTGATGCAAAATATTTAATGCAAGGGAAGCTTTGATGACAGCAAAATCAGGTCTGCCATGACAGGTAACAAAGACATGGCAGAACAGAATGAGTTTCAAATTTGAGGGAGCATTTTTCAGGGAAAACTGAACTTGTGGTGAACTTGTGGGACTGGAACACGGGACAAGCCAACTACTGACATGGCCAGAATAATCTGGCAGTGTTGCCATTACGTACAGAGCAAAACAATTTCTTTTTTTTCTTGTAAATCTAGGGCATTTGCAACCTAGTTCTCAACAAAAATTCCACACATGGAGTTTGCTATATTGCTGCATCTGACCTAACTGGCACCTGGCTAAATATTCAGAAAACGTGGTTGCCTTTGCTTGTCAACACTATAACTGAGGTAATGAAACAGTCTAACTTACAGATGCAGGGATACTGAAAAACTCATTTATGTAGACACACTTCTCCCCCAGACTGCACAACACATTCAGTGTTTGTTGTGTTGCTCAGACAGCATTCCTGAGTGGTCCCAGTAACTCGCATCGTGTGCTCATTGCTGCCACAGAGCCATCTGCTTCCTGACCGAATGATTCCCAGGCCACAGGCAACCCTCCCATGTTCTGATTCAAACATATAAATATTCACACCAGCATTCACAGATGGATATATGTTGGCAGGAGTATCTCTAACACTTTCCTTCCTTGGAACTAAAGCTTTTTAGGAAATAAATCTGTTGTGGTAGGAGAAAAGGGGCCAGGCATTCTGTAAAGCAATTGTATGTGAGTGTATAATTGAAAACCTTCCCTTTTTTTTTTTTTTTAAATGATGCTTGCCCACCTTTAATCACAGTTGTTCCCCTTAAAATGGGAAAAAAATAGTCACAGCAAAACCTTCTTCTTATCACATGCCTCTCCATCAAACCTGTCACTCCCAGGGCTTTTCCACCTAATAACACTCAAACCATGCCAACAAGAACAATCTGCAAACAAATCCTAAAACCTAAACAAACAGAATTAATCTATTGAAATTTTAAAAGGTTGTAATGTCATAACAGGACAGTACAGACCTAATACCATAGTGATGTTAAAAGTTGAGTTCATCCAAGGCCCCCAAGCCTGAAGCCTGTTTATTTGTAACAGTCATCCACTGCATTTCACATCGCTTTGGTTCTTCTTTTATTCGTGTGTCAGATGCCTTTGATGAAAGAGGTAATTAAATATTTCCAAAGATATTTGCAGTTAGTATTATGGTTTCATTAAAGTAAATAATACAGTAACAAAGCTCAACTGTCTGATTACCCCTCACCCCACTTTTCTTTCTCCTTTTTTTTCCTTCTAAGTGAAAAGCAAAACAGGGAGAGGACCTAGTTTCAGCTTTGCCCTTGAAAATCAGGTGCACGATGGGCTTTGAATTCAGTTTGCACTCACAGCACACATGCACACAGCTGTCACCCTACTTCGGTAGCAAAAGCAGACTAAGCTCAGAACAGCAAACACCCATGACCTTGAGAATTATCAGTACTGAAAGAACTCTTGGTGTGTAGATACACACAGGAAGTAAACCATTAGAATCTGTTCCTCACAGATATTGTTTTATCTCCTGGAAGACCTGAGGAATACTATTTTTAAAACTGTATAGCTTCAGGGTCAAAATGTACTTGCACAAAACTCTTAACTAATGGTTCTACTCTCTTGGAGGTGCTTTGTGACTTTGGTGGGTTTGTTTTACAGCGAAGAGACTTGGAAATGACAGTGATATCTGCATAAAACTGTAATCAGATATACAAGACAGAGCATGGTGGTTCATATATACACTAAAACAAATTGAAGTTTCAGTTCCCAGGCAGGTCTGTACTCAGCAATAAGTTCCCGAGAAAAGGAACTAGTAGCTAGTGTAGTGGAAATTCAAGGAAGCCTTTTTCAAATTTTCATACTTCCCTTTCAGATCAATTTTTATATGCTTGGGGCCAAAGAATATTTAAAAAATTAAATCTTAACAAGTAAAAGCACTCTTGCACTTCAGAAGACAATGAAAGGAAAGGAAGGCACACATCATCCGAAGCACAGGGGTGTGTCCAGCCAAAGGTCATGATAGGTCTTGGTTCTCTCTAAATTTCAGTTTCTCCTGGATTCTTTATGTTTATTAACAGCCTCTCATCTAGATGTTAAAAAGGCAGAGAATATCCTTTAAATAAATGGACTACATGACTGTAGCTCTTCCAGTTTTCTCACAGCATTGCATATTTAATGTTTCTCTTTAGGCTGCAGATCCTGAGAGGATAAGGGAACGATAAGGCAAAATTTTCCATTTCCATGAGAAACCACTTCTTTTTATCATCCCTGGTTTCAGAGAAAATGCTCTCACAAATGTATTTCAAAAGCACTCTACAGGTTGAGAAACTGGGGAGGAAGGAAATCCAAAGTGTGTTATTGTATATAACCCCACAGTACGGGGCTGGGGGCAGGGAGGGGGGACAGAAGCACCTCACAGTGTGACAAGAGGTGGAGCTGGCAGTGTGACCTAACTTTGAAGATCGTCTGCAAACAACCTTCATTTCATGTACTGCTTTTTCAGATGCAAAGGATGATACTTCAGGTGACAACACTGCTTAGGATGCCACTCAGGCAGAAAAAAGAGGACTGCTCACATGAGCAAGATTTACATCAGGCATGGTTTGTAAGATTCAAACTACCTGTACATCATTCATGGTGGTTCAGGCTACCAAAGGTGAGCTCAAAAAGCTAAAATTTAAAGCTCCAAACCTTTTGTGCTATACGGCAGGGTTACAATAAGGTGTAATTCCTTCTGTTTGGAGAGACAACTCGACTTTCATAAGCCTGGGAAACCAATTGTCTTGGATTGAAGGATAGGAAGGTAGGAACTTCCCTTGCAATAGAAGATGCAACCCCCTTCCCTTTAAATTATTATAATTTTGAAATTAAGGGGCTTTCAGGTAAAGATATGAGGAATAGGAATAACAGTTCTTTACTAATATATATATCTATATAGATAACAAGGCAAACAAACAACAGTAACTATGGCAGTGATAACAAACAGAACCAGAACCCAGTGACACCCTTCTCGGCTGTCAGGCACTTTCCCTGTCGGTGCAGTGACGCTCACAGCCGGCAGGGGCGCTGGCGGCTCCCGGCGAGCAGGGCGGGTGCGATGATCCTCCCGCGGCTGCAGGGGGCGCTCCGGAGCGAGCTCGGCAGCACGTGGTAATGGCGGATGAAAAGCTCGCTTCACAAACTCCCTGGGCAGCCGGACCTCGGGAACAGCAGGCTGGAACAGCAGGTTGGAACAGCAGCGACCAACACAAGATCCCGGGTAGCAGATGAGATGTATTAATCTCCGGAGCTGCAGGGAGAGCCCCTGGACGTCTCCGCAGGCAGGGGGTGCGGCGCTACAGTGTAGCGGAGGCTTGCAGCAGTGGTGAGGGAACGGCGGAGGAGGCAGGGCAGCTCCGGCCCGGCTCCCTGCGAGGCAGGGGAAGGCGGGCTTGGGATCCCTGGGCTTTTCAGTAGAGGGAAAACCAGCAGAAGGTAGGAGCCTGCAGCGGCAGTGAATCCCCTTTACCACGAGGGCAGCTCCTCGCCTCCCTGAAATGCCAGGGGAGAACAGGAAATTAGGGGTTGGACCCAGTCCCTTTTTGCCAGTTCAAATCTCGCGGTGATTCCACCCTACACGAGGAAAAACGCCAGGCAAAAAGGACAACCAGCTAGACTCCACCCCCTATGGCTGAGTCCCTCAGTAATTGTATGGGGAAATTCTTTAAAAGAAAAGCAAAGGAGAACTAAAACTCCAACACCAATAAAGCAGAAGTGTTCCAAATACATGTTACAGAAAAATGCACAAAGACAGTGCAAAAAAGAGACAAAGAAGGGGCAGATGGTTGTGTAGGGCAATCCAGTCTCTCTCTATACAGAGGGGTTATTTGCTAGCAATAGCTTTATTAATGGCACTATCAATCTCTCATTCAATATCACAGAGTATTTTTGCCACAATTTCCGAGTCTCTCAGCTGAGCTGTTTCAGGGGAAGCTGTATCTGTGACTGGCATGCTAAATTTGGGTGTCACACTGACATGCTTGGCACAGGATTAAATGTCTGTGCTAGAAGCTGCAGAAGCTGCAAGTGGAGCTGTGTTCACATCACCAACAGATGAAGCACAATAGAGCTGGGGGCAAGGCATCAAATCAAGCTGAACCTGCTCTGCTGTACTCGCTCACTTAGTCCCAGCAACACTGCTGGTCAGGGCCAGCAGCAGAGTGGTAATAAAGCATTGGTAGCATCATGGGGAGGCATGGCACTGGGAGCACATAGAGCAAGGCATGTGGAAGGGGAAGGACCAGGGGAGATAAGAAGGACGCAGGAGCCATTTCAGACAGCAGAAGTGGGACACTGGCTTGAAGAGAGCAAACACGAACAGAGCTGAAAGTGAGGCAGTCACAACTGTGGGTGTTGTTCTGAAAGATTTGGGAAGCTGCAGTCAATTCATTTATCCCTTCAGCTGCCATGGCCGTCAGAGCCCAACCAAGGATAGCAACAGTGGAGAGTTTGGGCAGGAGTCTGCCAGTCTGGACATAGCCCACAGTTTCTATTATATCTCCCTATAATGAAGCGTTTCACTGATGCCAAGACAGTTCAAAGAGCAGATACGCTGAAAACAGGATTCTCATCTGCGTTTTCCAGCAAACTGCCTCACAAGCAGGACTCACTCACAATTAGTTATGTTGGCAGCCAGCACTGCATTGTACCTAGTGAGACACATCCAGTAACTGAATGTGACATGCCACCATAATGACAGATCAAACTTAGGACATTCCAGAAGACAAAGTGCTCCAATACAAGGGGCTTAAAGAGGCACTAAAGAATTTATGGGGAATGAAGCACAGCTTCAGGGAGGGTGATGGAATTATCAGCCTCACCAAGAACAAACACAGAGCCAAATGGCAAGATCGTATAATCCTGTGCTACTGACAGATGACCTTGTTGGGAGTCTCAATACATTCATCTTCTTAATTGAAGCAGAGCTGAACTGATTTGATCACATTAGTACTGCCATACAAAAAACAATCAGAAAGAAAGTTTTTAAACTTTTTTAGCTGCTTGAGATTTTTTAAATTAAGAATTATTGGTAATTGCAATTGGTGAGTAGGAGCTGGTAGAAGTTTTTCAGAACTTTCTTTATGTTTTTCAGTATGGATATATATTTTTAAAAGATATTTTGTTTCCTTTAAATGCTTTCAAATTTTCACACACACACACACAAAATAAGGGTTCTAGGGAGAAAAAAAATGTGCTCTTCCCATCACAAACCCCCCGCTGTGTTTTCAGTGAAAGCCCAAAAATACTTTAGGGATTGAATACAACATCTCTCCACTTCCTTCCTTGCCATCACACACTGCCTTACTTCAAATTGCCCTGCTACTACAAGGACTAAGAGTCTGATTCAGTGACGGTTGACTTGACTTTAAGGAGAGCTGAAAGCACTCCATTCTCTGTGGAAATGAGTCAATGCCTCACAGTGTAAGTCCTTAAGATGTGGAGTGGAGCCATGCCTTCGTTCCAGCTTTCTACCTGCAGGGAGGAGGATGCATGGCCAGCAGCACTGGGCAACTGCTGTTCATTTTCTGCATGAGAAGCAGTAGCATTATGGAGTCTCTGGCTTGAACTGGGCAACAGGGTGTTTTTTTCTGATGTAAGACTGGTCTGGTAGGACTCAGACACCGACCGAATCAAGTCCCTGCCAGGCTCCTTGGCTCAGTGCTGGCAAATACACCCTGTGCTTTTGGCACGTGTAAGTGTTCCCCTGCAACTCAGCAGAATCAGCTTCAGTTCCTCCCCTACAGAAGGCTTCCTTGGAGACCCTGAGAAAGTCACATAAGGACAGAGTTTTAAACATATTTAAATTTTTACAATTTCAATGCTTTTTATATGATACCAACTGTGGTAGTATGGATCAATGCATTAAGGAAGATAGTGCTTACACCAGCAATGCAAGGAAGGGCAAAATGTGTGACCAACACAAATGCATACAGGTTGTGACGTGTTCAAATAATATACAAGACAGGCCATAGGAACCACAGCAGGCTCTGCTCTGTAATTCAGACCCTTGCTATAGAGCCACTACAGCATTTTCATTAAAAAAAAAAATCTCTTAAGTATGTAAACGTTCTTACCTACTTCCTATAGGCTTGCACCTTCTGTTTGGGGTTCCTTCTACTCTGCTGCAATAACCCGAACCTCACACATAATGCCTGCCAGGCAAGAAATGCCATATGCTGTGGGTTATCTGTAAATACAGGAATGCATACTGGCAGGGCAGCATGTATATGCTAAATGATTAGCTAGCTTTTGCAATTGCCAAGTTTTCCTCTAATTTCCCACATTCTGGGAAGCATTTGGATAGATTTTCTCTTTGCTGATGCCAGTTTATAAGGACTTAATTATCCTTAAGACAATTTCAAATTTGCCTGAAATGGGGAGAGATGGCTCTAAACCACAACACTCTGGGCTTAAATCATCTAACAAGGGGCACTAGATACCGTTGGTATGTCTGATATACAAATGCACTGTGTTACATTTTGAGAGCTATGCAGACCAGAAAAGAGGAGAGGAAAGTCTCCAGCACATCCTAATCCATATAAGCCCATGGAAGTACTAGCTTCTGGCTGTCAAAATGTCTCAAGAAAATTTGCCTCTTCAACATGAAACGTCACAGCACAGCCAGAATACCTACAAGAATAAAACTCTGTGTTTGTACAGAAACCCAAGACATTATTGGAGATGAACTGAGCCTCCATTTTCAGTCTCAATGTCACAGGTTATTTCAAACTCCCTAAATGTTAGTTTAGGGAGGAGTATAGTATATGCATTGGGACTGCACAGACTCTCTCACATTACATGGAGTGCACAGCAATAATATGGGAGAAGAGGGACAGAAGAGGATAAAGGAAAACTGCTGAGTCCTTCCATGGTCCATTCAGTATTTTCTGGAAGTTACTGAGACCCTGAACCTAGCCTTGGCCCTGACAACAAATAGAAGGCATCAAGGGAGATTACATGCAAAAAGGAGAATTACTGGGTAGTACACTAGTAGCAGGTACTCAAAAAGCATATGGAGTACAAAGATGTTTTTCTCCCATTAGAAAAATCACAGGTTTGAAAGAAGCCTGAGGAGGTCACTATCAATTTTGAGTTGGCACAGGCAATCTGTCATTCAGAAGGAGGATTGCTTCAGCTCTCACAGAAGCACAGAAGCTCGGTGTTAAAGGAATGTCTCCATTCTCCTCTACTGTCTTTGGAGCTGCGATGTCCTCTCTTGGAGGGCAAACCCGTGAAGCTTCCTCAGTCCTCACCTGGATCCTGGAGCTTTTACTGGCCTCCTGCATAGCCACACCATCCATTTAATTCAGCTGGGAGCACGTAAGGCTCCCACTGGGGCCAAGGCCACTCAGCGCATTGCAGGAGGCAGTCAGGAGCTTCCCCAGCCCAGCTCCCATTCCAGGCTGACAACAAAAGTCCAACTGCTCGGGCACAGCTGCAGCAGCAGGGCTGCTTTTACTGAACTTGTCTCTGATATGCCAAGCTCTGCTGAGCCTGTGGAAATCAGGTTTACAGTAGCAGCTGCAGCCACTAGCTCCCTCCTTTGTGATTGCCAGCATTATTATGCTGTTTGCGAACTTCGTTTTAAATGACCAGACTATAGGCTGGGAGAGATGAGACTTAGCAAAAAAGCACATACACACACTGACACATAAGGTGTGACAAACCCCAATGGCAAGGTTGGGCTAATAGCTTGTTATTTGGTGACATAAAATCACTGCTAAGATAATACAGGCAGCCTAAATCTCTAGCAGCCCTTTGACAGAGACAACAGACATACTCAAAAAAAGCCCCTTTCACAACATTCCACAGGGCAGTTAAACGCACATAGGACACAAAACAAACTCTAAGGAAACAAGTACCTTTCTGCCAGGAAAAAACTGCCCCTTTTACTCATGCATGATGCACAGGGAGGGGGTAAAGCACTCTTCTCACAGAGGAAAAGTCTGAAGTGGGCTTTGGAAAAGTTTTGCTTTAAATTGGAATTCTAAAAGCGGCTCTTGGAAGAAGCTGTTCTTTATACCCTCCCCTCTCCCTCACAGGCGAGCCTACTACTTTCAGCCCGAGTCTTGACCAGAACATCAGGAAACACAGCAGCAAAAATAAAACCGAATACATATATCTAAAAGTCTTGTTCGACATTTGAAAGCTGAACAGACTGTGGTCATGTAATCACATGTTAACTGATATGATTGCACTTGTGTGATTTTCTGATGTGCCCACAGGTTTAGAAAAAGCGCACTGAGGCAGTAAATGTCCAGCATGGTTTATTATTTCAGGCACCAAATTGTGTTTATGTGGCCCTAACTGCATGCAGAGCTGGTGCAGATGTGGGAACAGTTTGGTTATGCCCACATGAAAAGGCACCTGAGAACACGTGGAGCACAGTGCAAACATGCTGCGCTGCTCTGTGTGGAGCAAGCTCCGGCTCAGAGCAGGTCCTGTCTGACTCCATGCTGCTGTTCATACAACACTCTGCAGCATGCACAGGGTGGATTACCACATGTGCAGCCCCATCTCTGCATAACTGTCCTGTTCAAGGACAAAAGCTGCCTCCAGGCATTAGTGCCTGTAAACCTTTCCAGATGGGAGCGCACTGAATAGTAAAAAGGCACCGACGCTGGTTTGCATGAGTCCCTCTTCATTCAGAAACAAGAGTAGCAGAGATTCCATGATCCAGGATGTTCCTGCTCCCCATTGCTGCATACGATGACAATCATGCAGGAGACATGAAGATGCCATTAATCCATACATATCCATGCTAACAGCACAGCTGTTGAAGAGACACAAGCAATGCTGTCAGAGGAGCTGAGTTAATTTACATCATCCAAGGTTCATTATCCAAGGGAATATACTAGGGAGGGGTGAAAAGGATGATTGCAGTCACAGTCAATCTGTTGCCACTGAGCCAAAGTACAATTTCTGATTTGGCAGGGCCAATAAACAACTGACCCACTCACACCCCTGTTTACAAGAGTTTGGCTCTGTAAGCAAGGCAGAGAGACAGACCAGCGTACACCACACTTCACTTTATGGCTGCTAATTGTCTTGGATGACTGTTTATTTATATAAATAATTTACTTGTTTATCCCACCCAGAAGACACCTGAGCCCTGCATCATCTGCTAATGCTGACTTTAATGATCCACGTCCAGCACATGGGTACCCCCATTCCCATCCTGCTCCCCCAGCCCCTCAATAAGGCCCTCGCCCATCTGTGCAGGACAACAGCTTAAATGATCAAGAGCTAACAATGGCAAACTATCAGTCTGAAAACAGTTCCTGTGAGATCTGACAGGCTTCCTCAGGGCGAGCACTCTGCAAATGACGCCTCACTACAGAGACCTACAGTCCTTGGCTGTTAATGCAGGCGGCTGAATTATTTGTAGTTAAACAGTTGGTCCAGTCCATTTAGACTCTTCCAATCCTTGAAAAGTAAAATTTCTTGGATTACAGTTGTGAATGAATCTATCATTCAGCTGGTTTCAATGGGCAACAAATCTATTTTGATTCATGAAGGTATTGGGATGTTTTACGGAGGCTTTCGCTCTCAGCCCTGAAAACTTAACCACAATTATGTATCTTTTTTAAGGGATGAACCTAAGCCTCAGCAAAAACCTCAACTTTGAAACTTCAAAAACTTCCAAATTAGGCTGAAATCTAACCTTGTAAAAGGTGTGTGTTTATACTTGGTGCTTTTTAATGCATCATGGGTAACAGATGTTTTTGACTGATGTGTTCCTATCTTCTCCTAGTACCAGGACAGGCACCATGAGCTTTGAATACAAATGTAGAGACTTTATTTCCATCAGGAATATGACAGCTGCTTCATACTCATTGCCTAACATATAATTTCAAAGAAAACCGATGAAAATTGAAATACTTAAAGTTTGTCAAAATGTAGTTTGACTCCACCTGAAAAGCATATGTTTGTTGCCATTGCATGTCCCAATGATTCTGTATCTCACAGCCCAGGACTCCAGGAATGGCACTTTAATTTTCATAACACATTACCATCTATTAGTGAGACATTTGTGCCACACTGTATTATCTCAGACTCTAAATACTGCAGCATTCTCTAAGGGCCTGTTTCTTCAACTATGCCTGTTGGTACCCTTTCCTCATGCATTTTGTCCCATTAAGGCCTGTGGGCTTAATTTTATGGATAAAAGTTTTGCAAGATGAAGCTGGATTACTACAGCGATGACTACTCGCACATGGAGAGCACAGAGTGTTTACAAAATAGCCCAAGCTGAACATAGTGACAGTCAAATGTTTATCACTGCTGGAACAGGAGAGTGCACTGCTGTTGCTAATTCTCCCTTTTCTATAGCTAAACAATTTTAGACTCCAGGACAGAGAGTGAAGAAATATTTACCAGCACAACATGCGTGCCCTGTGTATACAACTGAGCTGCAAACACACCACATGCAAAGATACTAAATGTCAACATTTCAGCCTCAAGCAGGTGCTTGTCTTCAGAACCAAATATATTGGTAACCTTTCTGCCAGATGTATTTGGCAGAAAGCTCTGTGTTCAAATATAGGCTTCTCTGGAGCCTCAAGAATGGCTCCTCTAAATATTAACTAACATCAGGAATGTAGAAAAATGTAAACAGCTTCCTTAATCACTTTTGGCAGCTACTGCTTTACCTTTGGAAATAGTACGTGTGGATGTAAAAGGAAAAAAATATAGTAAAAAACTGAAGGCAGAGGAAAGAAGTACTACCTGATCGTGGAAAACTAAAAGACCCCACTATCTTCATTTTCCTGTGTCAATACCAATGAACACCAAATACCTGCTTTTCAAGTATTCCTGACTGTATTCCCTAGCTTCGGGAAAAAAACTTCCTCATGAGTTTTTGGTTGCTTAACAAAGGCAAACACCTTTTTATTTGCTAGCGTTGTCCCTTCCCTGTATCCTGGATTTGCTAACCACCTCACAGTTTGTTGGCAAACACTGGCAACATTCAGTCAAGTCAGGTCTATGAGCACAATCTCAGAAAAGGTCTTGTCCCGCATTTCTGGAATACTTTATTACTCCATGATGTTTTTGCCACGTGCCATATCACTCAGAAGATATGAATCTGTTCTCTCTGTAGTAGGTGAGAGGACGTGTCCTCTTTTAAATTCTTTCATCTCTTCCTACCTTGCTACTCTCATGAATGCTGCCTTCACATAGTCCGTCTGTAAACTTTTCTAAATATGCTTCTGGACCTCCCATAACCTTTAACAGCAGTAGAGATGGGTTTTAATTGTCCTAATCAAAACTTCTGGTAGCACAGATAAAGAGGAAACCTGACCCAGATTCATATCAAACATCAGTTTTACTGTGATCAGCAGGGAGATTCATTAGCATTCACAATCCTGGTGTACAAGTAACACCACAGTTAATGATCAGTGTTATATGTGGCTTACCCTTGATGATTTACAAGACAAAATTGAGATAATAACTTGATGCAACATCTTCACTCACAATGCTCTCTGTGCAATAGTGTTACCTCCAATATCACACAACAAAATTAATATTAGTCACAGCTTATTCACCCATATGTCTGAAATGTATGGGAGGTGCCATTTCACCCGAAAATGACTCATAAGCTTTCTTCCCTTTGCTTCACCAACAGGTGGTGAAAGGCAGCTCTTTATTGGTGGGGTCCAGGCCACAGGCATACACGTGGGCATGACTGTAAAACCCAGTACCAGTTTAGCAGAGAAAAGGTGAAATAGCAATGCAGCTTTCTCCTTAGCGTATCAATAAACACTGCTTCAGATGCTCTGTGGGGATATCTGACTTCACTGTGTGTGAGACAAAGCATCGATACCCATCAAAACCCAGGCAGAAGCCTTGAAAATTTTCTGGTGGAGCAAGAAGTCCTCTACTTCACCGGTGTGTGACCTGCTGGTGTTGGCAACGCCTGCAGAAGAAAATTTAGGAAATATATCTGAAAAGCAGATCCTTAACCTAGAGATGCATTCACAGAGTGAAGAGTTCATGTTTCAGTGCTTAAACTGACTGTCCCAAAGACATTGCAGTCAGAGATCCCTCTAGACCTGGAATAAAATGGGGCCTTTTCAGCTAACGACAGACAGGGTTGTACAGCTGTGTGTGCTACGTATGATCTTCTGCCCTGAACACTCTGTACAGTTTAGAACAAGAATAAGACCTTTTTCAGTACTTATATCAACTCGTTCTAAAAGCTAAAAGCCCTGAGAGCCCTGGGCAGCTGAAGTAATAATACATTATATTGAGCATTAATATCCCAAGAAAATAAAAAAAGTTAAGAAATATGGTTACCTTTTTGTTTCCAGTTTTCAACAAAGAACAATAGGCTGTTTCTCACTGAGCAGTCATGAGTTATAACTCCTTAGTCACAGAGGAAAACCCAGTCCATCAAATTTTTTGATGATTCAGGCAGACGTGCATATATTTTTCTTCGTTTAAACATTTTGACAGATGATCAGATTCATTTCAATTTATAGCTTCTTCCTCCCCTCCCAACAAGGCTCTAAAACTAATATTAAGGCTAAAAAGCATGACAATTCACAAATCCAACTTCTCACTCTTTGGTAAATAACTCCTGTGTGACTGCTTTCACTTTTCTAGAGAGTCATTTCTTTCACTGCTTTTGCATCCAGCAAGGATCTGTAGTTCCCCCAACCATATATCTACATGCTACAGCCTCTTAGTTTCTCATCCCTCCAACAGATAATATCCTAGTCTCCACTTTTTCCTATAAGTGCTTAGTGACCCAGCACGTGTTTTATTTGTGGTTTTAATAAAGAGGTTTCCCCAGTCTAAGGGATATTCAGAAGATGCTGTAGATGAGGGAACTAAAAATATACAGCCAAAATAATGGGAACACATTTCATCAGGATCTTGAAACACACGGAAAAAAAAGGCTGTAGTTCAGTGGAACTCCATTACCATCCACCAATGTGGAAATTCTGGAGGCTACAGAGCACTGTCCTCTAGGACACAAGGAAAGAGAAGGCTGGTGTGCCAAGCTCAGGTGACCAGCAACTACCCAGGGTATCAGGAAACCAGATCTTCTCTTTTCAGTTTGCCATGAACTTTCTTTCCAGGCCCAAAGCCACTCAGCTTGTATGTTTTAGCGCACACTTTTTTTTTTTTTTTGTAAATCAAGTACAGCACTACCACTTTGAAATGCTTTGGGTAGAAAATGTTAGATAGATCTTGTCTAGAGGCCATATAACTAATCTTACTTCTCTATCCAGTTGTACTCTGGTGTGCAAAGCCAGTAGTCCTACATGAACACTGTAGACCTACACGTACATTGAGGTATCAGTTATCGGTGACTTGCAGGAAAGGGTGGTTTTGCTCTGTGTACTCTGCAAATACAGCAGTGATCAGATCTATACAGACAGTTTGAGAAAAGGTCAGGGTTCAAACTTCCTCTAGGAGTTTCTACTGTTTGCAGAGTTCTCATAAATTTATCCTGATTTGTTGGGTGAAATGTTTCATAAGTCAGAAGAATCTCAGGGTCATGTTTTTTGGTCAATTCAGAGAGCAAGTGTACTTTTATTTCCAGAATAGAGGACACATTCATCTGTCCCATTAACTATTCCCTTCTGAATTCACTTAGTATCAAGATTTTTTCGCTCCCCAAATCCACTTTCTTCATTCTTATCCATTTTTCCCTCAAGCACAGCCCTCCACAAGAGCAGCATAATGGCTTCTTGGTTAGCATGGGAGATGCAATCTCATTTTTGCCCGTGATGGTACTAATGAAGCTCACCAGAGTGATTAATTCATCTTCTTCTTGATGTATTTGCTCATGACAACTCCAGGAAAGACTCTGTCAGTCAGGTTAATGTTAACACTAGAGTATCAACTTTCCAAAGCTTTAACTAGATCAGATATGAGATAGACATGACATTGGCATGATTTTCATCTATCTGACTCAAGGAAAGCGAAGATCAGGTGTAGGAGGCTTACTTTCTTCCCCTGTGTTTGTATCTCTGTTCAGTCTTTCTCACATACTTTCAGACAACCTGGGGTTATGCTGTGACAACTGAGAGTGCATGTGTTTCTCATATCCTCTTTAAAATGCCAATGAGAAATTTTTTTGTCCCAGCACACCCCTTGATCTCAGAATGAAAAAACATTAGAATGGTTAAAGTGTGAAGAGTGACATAAATGATTTACAGTGCTTTGTAGGCATGCCCAATGGAAGAGCTGCTATTCCCTTTGAAAGTGAATATACTTCCCACTTTAAAGTGGTAGGAGTTGTACAACTAAGAGAAAAAATAAATTAAAAAAATGTTTTAAAAATATATAGACCCCTGCTTTCCCCAGGCATAAACATCCTCTGTCTTCTTATCTATGTTTCAAACATCTGGCTTTAGCTTGTTAGACTCCCAACATCGATACAGTTGGAGGTGATGTATAGAGGAGAGAGGAAGAACAGCAGAGGCAAAATTCTCAAACACCTTCTGGGCCTGATTTACAGAAGGGGGCAATCATGGGCAGCATCAGCTAAGAAAAGCTGCTACTTCAGCTGATACAAATTCAAGGTAAGATGAAGAGGCAGAATGAATGCTTCAAGACAGAGGCACACGGAAAATGGAACACTTATGTGGATGCAAGACAGACATCATGAAAAAACGCCCTCACAAATAAATCTATACCTTTCTACACATCCCATCTCTGTCTCCCCCTCAGCACTTGTCTCTCTTCTCACACAAATCAAGCTGGGGACTGGAAACCACAGATGTTTGGTCACCCTTCAGGTAGCAACACTGAAAAACACATCTTCTCTTCCCCACTATTTCCAATTTGTTATTACCTGCTGCTGGAAGTCATTCCCCTGAAGTTACAAAATGTGTGTCACAAACAAATATTGTTCTGCTGGGAGAACTGCTTCACAGGAACTTCTCCTAATCCACCTCAGAAAAAACCAGCAAGTTAGCTTAAAATGTTAACTGGGTGGTTCACCAAACTTGGCTAATGTTCTCTTACTGTTTGGTTTAGGGAGTGCTCACACTAATCACTGGGCTAGAGGTGGTAATTTCTCATTTTGTGGAAAAGGATGAGAAGCCTGAGGCAAATACCCAGCTAGTTGGGATGGGACTGAAAGGAAGTATGTTTTTATTTTTGTCTTAATGCAGAGGTAAGGTTTAACATCTTTGAGATATGTTTAACAGACCATGGTCAGCTACTCAACAGATTCTAATGTAAAATCTTCAAACCACATCTGAGACAAACACAAAAATGCTGTCTAAAACTCATTGACTAATATGCATTAATTAACACACCACTTTCTTTATCTTGACAGAGGCCAAGACTCTGCAAAGACCAAATCCCAGGGTCCCACACAGCCCCCCCAGCTGATCCTTGTATGAGCATCTGCCATCATTCCTCACACTACTTTGGCTAAACATGTAATGCCTTAATCATACTAAATGTAAAGCTTAACTCAGTCTTATTGTGGCACCTTCACCCTCAAAAAATTTGTTCCTTTCTGGGAGATGTCAGTAGAGACGAAATTTTGGAATGGATTTGTCAGTTTGAATTAAAAAGAAAACAAAGATCTCAAATTCAGAAAGATGCTAGAAGAACCTTGCAAACTGCATTTCACTGACACATTTCATTGACCATGGAGGAATAAGACACAAATCTCTTTGCCAAAAACAGCACATTACAAAACAAGAAGAGAGGACTGTAAAGATATTGTCTTGGATCACCTCACTGTCCTTACTGACAACAGGCAGTGAAAAATACATGTCTATCTGCAATTACTGAAAAATTAAACAAGAAAAAACTTAGTAAAACTGGAATTTTAACCACAGTAACACATGTTGAAACTGTCTCCCCCATCAACTCGATTATCAGAAATGGTAAAACTTCACATATGTCTCAAAAGAAGTCAGTAGCACATCACCATCTTCTGGGCCACCAGCACCATGTCCAGCAGTATGTGAAATAACCATTCTTTCTATATTAAGGCAGAACTAGAGTTGGTTTAGTGGCTGGTGAAGGCTGCGACAAGACTTCTGGTTATGCTGCCCTAGAGAGCACAGGAGGTTTTGTGGGAAGCAGAGGCTGATTCTATTTCAGTTTCCTGCAGAAAAAGACAGCACAGCTGCACTGTCATTATGCAGGGTAGGGTCCCAGCTCTAAATGACACTTTGAGTTAAATAATGATTTTTTTTTTTTTTTTTTAATCTGTCTGATCTTGTATAGGCAATTTCAAGGAAAAGAAAACCTAGTTTAAAAATTATTTTTCTATTTTGGAAATTGTGTGGTCAGAGCATTCCTTCAAACATGCAAAAGAAGGATTACATCTTCCCTACTCAGGAGCTGTGGCCACTGAAACATGCACTATAAATATCAAAATATCTGCAATACTGAGAACTGGAATAGAATTTTCAGGTTTGAGTTTCAGCTTAGCTCTCAACTGAAAACCAAAATGTTTGTTGATAAAATAGAAAAGTAAAAATTTTAAGACAAATGTTTAGCTATTTAAAAGGTTGGTTTTGATTATTTTTTTTTAAAAAGGGATTTTTTTTTTTCTATGTGGTACTTTAAAACGCAGTCAGCACAATACATATGGGGTAAAAGTCCACTCTGTGTCCGGGATTTTGGGGAGAGTTTGTCTGTCTAACTGAAATCTTAGCTGAAGACTCTTTGTCAGTTAATTATTTCCAGGTAACTGTTTTCAGATCTAAGATATCCCAAATGTCAATTGATTTCAATCCAGAGCTGTCAATTCTCATTAGAAGATTATTAAAAAAGGTCCAAATGGCAAAAATAGAAGGTGACATCAGCACAGGTTATCACTTCAAATGACTCAGGGAACACTTGACCTTGAGACTAGTTCCCTGTGTCACATGGATCGCTCCCAAGCACCAGATGAGTCTCTGGTTGCTGCTGGCGTTCGGGGAAGCGGCGTTGTCGTGTGACACGGGCACACAGGAGCCGCGTTCTGCTGAGCGGCTCACAGAACCGCTGACAGGGCAGGGAGCTATCGCTCCGTCCCTTCAGGCTGGGCGGCTCCCAATACCTCCGCTCTTTACCTTGCCTTAAACCTGAAGCTGCAGCCCAGACGTACTTTTAGCATGTGTGGGCACAAAAAACTCTGGGTTACGCCCTCAGGTGTGTTCGGAGGGATACCGAGAGCCTGAGGAGGCGATAACACTCCGAGGTCTTTTCAGGGCAGAAACCTGACCGGGGACAGGGCTACTGTGGTTGTTGATAGCCAGCCCACATCATGTCCTGTGTGGGCGAAGCTCCAAATGCTGCACAGAGAGGTGATGGAGTTAGGTGAAGGATGCCCTTAGCTTACTACTGGCATGCATGAGGGCTGCCCAAACCTGTCTCTTCATTCAAAAGTTGTTTTCTCAAATCTTTGTGAAACTAGGGCAACTTTAAAAAGATTAAAAAAAAAAAAAAGTAGGCAGATGGTGAGACCTGAGCAAACCAGGGATCAGTTTCAAGTAATGTTAGTATCCACTGCTGCTTTCAATGGGAAATTCACTATTAATCACTATGCCCAGCCTGAACAATTGTAGGCAAAGACTGGCTATTTTAATTACCTTATTGATTACTTCCCTAAGCTGTTATTCTGAAATCTCAAAATGAAACACAACAAATTGGACAAAAAAATGCAGCTTGTTCTTCGCAAACATAGCTGTATTAAAAATGACTCCCTGAATACCCCAGCTTTAATGAGCACAGCTAGGTGCACACCTGTGTGTCTATTCACATGTTTTCCTTAACCTGCAATCTTCTACAAACATGTATTATAGGAAAATACCAAGTACGATGAAGAACTGATACTGTGGATTTATGAAACTTCTAGAATACCGTACTAGCAGACTTGATATGCAGCTCAAGTAAAGCAGTCCCTGACCCAGGAAAGCACTCCAACACATGCTTTATGTTAAGTCTGTGAATATTGTTACTGAAAGCAAATGAGACCACTTGGTGCTGAAAGTGTTTTGCTGGATTAAAGCCTAAAGAAAGAGGGGAACTGCACAAAAGACTTTTTATGACAAGTAAGAGGGAGAATTCTCACCAGTACCATCAGAAACAAAAAATAACTGGACACCTTCTCCACTGGTTACTAGGATATCTAACTTCCATTTACCCGTGCCACATAAACTGAAAATTCCCAGAAGTAAAAAAAAAAGTCTTGAAAACTTAGAAAAATTGGGAAGCTATTTTCCTTTAAGTCACTCTGTAACTTCAAGACAAAAAGCTTATATTTGCAATATATCACTATAATTTTAGATTACAATTTTAAATGCCTGGAAAACTATGTTTGTAAAGGAAATATCCTCACCAGTTATAGGAAGCATTAAAATAGTGAAGGGCTTACCAAAAAAAAAGGGATGAAGACCTGTTTTTTCTAAAGCACACTATCTTGTATATTACCTTGGTACTGTATAGGCATCTTCGGAAAAATAAAAATTTGTCCAAAGTCAAACAGGGGTTCATGCAAAAAACATGAGTGAGGGTAAGTTACCAGAATACTGAGCAGCTAAGCCAGGGAAAGGAGGTCACAGGGATGTAGCAAAAGAGTGTAATTTTAGTGTACCTCAGAGCAGTGAAATGGTTCTGGTCCCCTGAAATGCAATCCCCCATCTCTTTTCTTCAGAGATGAGCAGATCTGCACTGTTCCTCCCACTCTGAGGCAGAGGTAGATGTCAGCAGTCAAGGTAAACAACATATCAGCATGGCTATTCAAAAATGAAGAGCAAAGCGTGGAGAAAGATCAATCTTCATATACATCAGCTTCACTGTTACTCTGCCACCTTGGTCACTACGTGTGAATTGAGAGAATGACTGCAACATCGATTGTACCCAAGGAAATGATGCTGCAAACAGGGGACTTGTGTCAATAGTTTTTAGATTTTCTGTGCTGAATCACAAAGGCTTGGTGTGCAAACATGGTGAGGAAAGCAGCAAAGATATTTTGACCAATTTGATGATTAACCCCTGGTAAAAAAGTCGCTCATCCTAAATAGAATCTTGCCAGAAACGCTCTCCCCTTGTCCTGTCAAAGTGTTCATTCATTGGACTGCTGAAAGTTTGCAGGTTTTGTGTAACTTTGCATAGATAGATTCAATGTTTTATTTCTCTGCTCTGATTCCCTGAAATACAGTTGTCTCCTATCATTTCATTTCCGGGTAAAAGACCCAGGCTGTTGTCAGAGTACCTTAGAGACATAAGTCTTTGACATGGATGGAAGCAGTAGACAGTGTAGTGGCAGCTCATCTTAATAGCATGTTGTCTGGGAAAAAAATTCAGCTTTTTCAAGAATAGGGACAACTATTTGAATTTGGAAAAATTAATACTGTATTTTCTGAACTGAAGCTAGTTTGGGAGGTTTTTCTCCTCATCTCGTTTCCACAGCTGAGCAGTAAGGTTACTTTCATGGAGAGGATTTATTCAATTTTGCATCAGAGTGTATTATTTTTTCCGGTGGGTAATTTTCAGAATATAAAGGAAATTTGGCAGCGAGTGGTTTCCAGTAGCTCGAGATGCGTGTTTGGTACAACCCATACACTTCTGACGTATATTTTGCCCAGCTGAGGGGAGTATCCTGCACACAGCAATACCTACCCCTCATGAGAAACCTGACCGCAGAGCATCTCAACTCACACACTTGGGACTCTCTTAGCCTCAGGTACTAGTCTCAGAATAATCATACTGAAAATGAGAACTTTCTCAGTGTCAAAGATTACTTCCCTTGAGGCTTCTCAGTTCCTTCCTCTCAGACTATTTTCCTTCCTTCACACTCAGGTCTTCTTTCTCACCTAACTCTGCCCTTCCTCTTTTTTCAATTCTCTTATCTACTTTATTCTTTCTCATCTTTCTGTTCTTCTTCTCTTTCATCTTACTTAACCCTTCAGTAAAGAGAAGAGAACCTATCTCCACCGTTTGTGTATATGTCCCCAAATAGACACTTGTCTGGGACTTGATTAAGGGATGTCTCCCTTAAAATTTATACTGAAACATAAGAAGAGCAAAAACTAGAGCAGCAAAGAGGTTAAAAACTTATAAGGAAAGATTACATCTTTTTTGAAGGTCTTTCTCAGAGAATTACTGTCAGTTTTTTAACAGTGAGTTAGGGCACCAATTAATTGAAAGCATCTTAATTCCTGTGATTTTGGAAAAAAACCCAAAATACCTTAATGCAATTATTCTTGGGAGTAAAAGTGATCAATTTCAGTAAGGGTGGATAAACATAATGACTTCGGCTTTGTTTTGTACATAAAATAGGTTCTCTTATCTCAGGACTGTTCTCTTACTGCTAATCTGTTCCATATGTTGTGTGAACTACTCTGTATTTTGAGAAATTTTTCACATCAGTTTTGCTTGAAGAAAGAAATCAGACATACTTTACTGCTTAGCTATCCTGTTGAGTCCAAACAAACAGTCCCATTAGGTGACATCACCCTTACTAACCTTTAAGTAATTCCACCTACACAATACTCCTTCAGCAGCGCTTGCACATAGTGAAATGGAACATAAAAAAACAAAATCAGGAAACGTTGCCACTTGGATTGAGTCATCTGTACTTGTGAACATCTCATGAACCGTAATGCAACTCCAAGTTGAAATGATGCATGTTAACCCGTGCAAGTGTAAAACTGTGCACAAGCACTTAAATCTCTTTGTATAGATACATCCTTGCCCTCACAGAACCATCTTCCATGACTGCAGTCACATTATGACTACATCACACAAAAACTGAACAAGTAATGAACCAGCAGTGGTCCCCTTATACAGAGAAATTACGAGAGAAGGCAGGTCAAATTTTTGTAAAGTGAATTACCCAGGTACCACTCCACAGATGCAATATTAAAACTAAGGTAAGTACTCCACACTGGTTCCTCACATCGCAGCTGCTGGTTGTTGGCATCTCCATCTTTGCTGCCTGGGAGCTATCTGCTGGTTAATGTCAAACTACTTACGTGCACAAGAAGAGGTGCATATGTCACCAAAAAATGAGGTACAAAATGTATTTTTCTTTTGCCATTGACTTGGTGGAAGGTGTCAGTAGAAGACTCCCACTGCTGCAGCCGCTGCCTTTTGGGCAAATTCTACTTTTATAGAACTTAATGAAAATATTAAATGAAGTCTAAATGAGACTTCATTATTCTTTCACCTTTGAAATACAGTACAAACATGAATGGATATGTTCCAACACAAAAATATGAACATTTCTATTCCTGCTCTTATCTTGGCTTCTTACACAAGAAAAAAACTAAAAGTAAAATCCCCAAATGTGGTAACTTTTCTTACTTTAAATAAATTAACTTACTGTAAATAAATTAAAATACAGGCAGTTTTCTTTAATTCTGTAGTGGGCTGGGTTTTTTCACACAAGATGATATGTGCTAACTTTAGTGTCCTAGAACACTATCAAAGAAAAATAACACTTAGATGAGAAATCAGGAGTTTCTTCACCTGAGAAATGTTAGAGTGCTGAAAAAGTAATGTTCTAAACTGAGCAGGGAGGAAAGGGTTTTCAGGAGATTTTATTTCATCTTTTTTCTCTTCTGTATTTTGTTTTTCACCCAGCAGATTTTAATGCTTTCATGACAGCTCTCACAGCACAGTGTCTTTTGTCACTGATAACCTGACAGGACACCATAAAGATGCTCTTGCTACATCGCTGGCTGGTGAAGAAGAACACCTCAATGATAGAAATTCATGACTACAATTTTAATATTGAGCTATCTGAAGTTTTTCCCAACTCTCCAATCTTCACTTATCTAGCAACCTGTCAGTTTGAAGGACATTTATACAGGTCTCATTTCTGGAATATCTGGAGCCCCAGCCTTACAGAGACAATTAAACTTCAAAGATGGACTTTGGGGTGTTTGTGGGTTGGACTTTATCACAATGTTATAAGTATCTAAATAAATTTATATTTTCACCTTTAGGCATTTCAGTGTGTTCCTATCCAGTCCTAAATATTTTATGGATTGGCAACTTGAATACAAAGCTGTTGATCTTAAATTACTCTTAGTCAGTCTAACCTCAACTGAAACACATCCTTCACATTCCAACCTCTTCCTGTCAAAGACTTTGTAAGTATTTAGCCTTATCTTATTACAAAGAATTTGTAAGGTAAGTATTTAGCCTTATCTTATTACAAAGAATTTGTAAGTATTAAGTATTTCAGTATTTGTTAATATTTGTATTTAGGGTTGGTACAAGTTTCTGCAGTTTCTGAAGCCATTTTAAGAATGGATTGCTGTTTCTTAAAATGCCTCTGAAGGTATGTTTACACCTGCAAGTCAAGCCAAGTCTGAAGTTGTTCTCCAGGTCTAACCTGCTCACTCTGTTGGTTATACATGAACACACACCCAGGGACAGACTGAGGACAAGCAGTCTCAGGAACTCCCTGAGGTGGAACCTGAAAACTGGCAGCTGGGTAATACAGGTTGACCTTTCAGTTCCTGGTGATGTGGGTAAATCATCCATATCCAAGACCAAGCAGGCTCATCCTATTCTATCCTAATCTCTTCCCAAGCACAGTCTTAACAAGCTACAGCCAGTCTGCAGATCTGAAATAAGAGCCAGCAATGAGGAACCACACAGGCCACAGAAATCACCCCAATTAACCTCCTCTAAGTATGCTCTTAATCTCCCAACTCATTTAAAACTAAACAACTTAAAGGGAGCAATAGATCAAGGCAAAAGTCTTTCAACATTCTCACTAGATTTTTAAAGTTATACAGAAAAAAAATCAAACAGAAGAGATCATACCTAGGCAGGAGGAGTTCTACACAGAAAATTACCCTGCTAAAACTAAATCCATGGCATATTCTCCTCTTAGACAAGCTGGCTTAACTCCTCTGTGCACACACACACACACACACTAAAAGGAGAGCAGAACTTTCTCCTTCTCCTGTTTTAAAACAGGCCCTTTAAATTTTATTTGTAAATGACCTTTGCATCAGTCTTCCCAGTTAGCTGCTGGGAACAAAGATAAAATACAAGGAGAGAGTGGTCAGTGTTCTCCAGGAATACCTGTTTCCTCTTGTCAGACATGTGAATGTGCAGCAGCAGCATTGGACATTCCAGCTACTTCCAGCTGTGTGAGATGTGCTGAACAGCTCAGGGAAGAGCTCATAGAGAGAGACAAACAAGAATATTAACCCCCTCTCACTCATCCTAGCATGAAATTCAGTGAACAGAGCCTGAGGCACAGTGCTGTAAACTTAACATCTTTAAAGGCAAAGGGAAAAATCCAACAACATTTATGGAGAACAAGCAAAATCAGGCATGTGCCCACTCTGTGGGGGTAGCCAGATGCCTAATGGTGATTACTGCAGACTCTTTCATCTAAATACACTGCAGGAAAGGAAAAGATTAAAACAATTTTACGTCATCTCTCTCATTTCAGAAACATATGTGCAAGTGGCATGGGATGAAGTGCAAAATATTAATGACAAAGTCCCCCCTCAGACTGTTCACAGGATGTTAAAAACCCCACAAAATACAACAAACCAACCAAACAAAACATTCCAGTCTCTTCACCTGTCCCTTTGATGAATATCTTTGGCATTATTTTCCAGGCAAGGATCAATTCCTTGACAATTCTTAACACATTTATTTAGGGATTTAAGACTTCAAATTGAGCCCTGCATGGTAGGTGCCACCTCATCCCACCCCCTTGAAAAAAGACAAACAGGAAGAGAGGGGGAAGAAATGAACTGTCTTAATCTGATTTTAGCCTCCCCTCTCTCTCTCATCTATCACATTTTTTTCATCTCATAGGTTCCTCTTACAAATTCTTTCCTCATTACAGTGCTTCAGATCAGAGCTGTCTACCACAGTTGGGTTTTAAACACCATCATCCCAGCAAGGTTAAGCACGTTTTAGGAAGACTCTCATTTTAGACAAGATGGGTTAATCATGAGGCTGTTTATAGCATTATTCATTCATTTCAGGAACATCCAGTACATAGAGTTTTCTCCTGGAGGGAGAAAGTCTGCAAGAGAAAATCCAGATAATGCAGCACTTTGGGCTGTTGAGAAAGGCTTAAGGCCAAGTACTGCTCTATTATTTCCATACAGCTACTGTTTTCAATAGGAACAAACACACAAACATCAACAGAATTTAACTCTTCATTTCTCTGTTGACAGATTCTCCCCAGACTCATGTGACTGATGCGAGCCAGATAGAGTCCTAGAGGTAATGTTCCTGCTGCTAAGTTTATTTGTTTTAACTTTTAAATGATTATGTTAACAGAATATACAAAATTGCAGATATAGAAACAAGTGCTTTCTGAAACTCATAAAAAAATGCTAATCTGTTAGTCAGCATGAATCCTTACTACAGCAGGGTTTCCCAGAAAGCATCGTAGGAATGCAAGAAAAAGAAAGTACACCTCTCCTAGTGTCCATGGATTTTAAGCAGGAAAACAAGGTAAGTAGCACCAGATTTTATAAGTGTACAAAAGACAAAAACACGTCTAGGTCCTTGTCTCTTGGCCACGTAATCACATTATCACAACTTGACAAGCACAGTAACAACTTTATGTTAGACTTCTATACAGCTGCTTGTGTGATTTGTAAATCACATGTAACTTCGCAGCAGACTGAACTTCAGAGAGGCTGAAAAGATTAAGTACAGACATTGCTAGACTGGCAATATCCCCAGGTACTGGAACAAAGGCAAAAGACACTAGAAGATGTGGTAACTGGCAATAGGATGTACTTTTAAACACAATATCATGGTGTTGTATGACCTGCATAGACTGAAAACCACTGTTGGACAAGACTAAATAGAAAGTGGGTACCCAGCTTGTTCTTTGGATCCATATTACTCTTACCTCTCTTCCTATGACTTTAGCACCCCGATAATTTGATTACCTTGGAAAGATAAATTGGCTGCATATACCTAAAAGAATTTTAAAAAATCAGAAAGAAAATTCTAAAAACTTGCATATTCTGTCATAGGAACTGATCACCGGAGAGAAATCCATGTGGCACAGACCTAGCCCTGGAATTTAAGACTGGTTCATTCACTGACCCATGGATTAAGATGGATAAAAGCTGCCAGCTTTACTGTCTGATCACTGAAATGAGATGGAAAGTAAATACAACTGGAAATCATCATGCCTTTGGATTTTATTTTTAACTTCTTTTTGTTTGCTGAGTGTATTTGACATAAATGTTACCGTTTAGAAATGGAACAAGTCTTAATAAACGTTCTAATACACTCTTCTACAGTTTCCTAATTGACCCCTGTGAGGCATTCACTGGCACACTGGCCTGTCTATGTTTCATGGAGTTTCCACCATTTTCTTTGAAAATCATCCTACATCTAATACATAAATTATACAACCTGGAACAGGCTGGGTTGCAACCTTTCTGCCCTTATTTAGCATCTTTTCTTTTTCCAGCCTGTGGTTCCCAGGAGAGGAGACTGAGATGCTAGAAATTCCTGGTATGAAAAAGGTTGGAACTTGCTGGTCACCTAGACCTTTCCCTTCATAACACTGGCTGCTATTCAGCCAAAAATGCTTCCTACCTCTGGGTTTGTCTCATTTCACATGCCTGCACTGATTCCTCTCATTTGTCTTCATCTGGCACTTGAGCCAGCTGCTGCTTAGCCAAGTTAGGTGCATTACACATTTTCATCTTTCCTTGTAAGCAATCATGTCAGCCCCTCTAATCATCTGTGTTGCAGTGTGCTGAATTTCCTCCAATTTGCCTGTATCTGAGCATCAGGAGTGTCCAGAAACAGTATCTGAAACTGCATTGTAATCTTATGCAGGATTTTGAATGGCACTTGGGCAAAGTATGGAAGAGGGGAAGATGCAATTTGAATTTCAAGCAGCCAATTACCTCAGCAGCTGCATTCAAGGTGCTCACAATTCCGTGCCACAACATGTGCATCTGAACCCAAACAACCCTTTGTGAGAGGAGCTGGGCATGAAATTGATCGATGCAACAGAGCACCTTAGGCTCAGCTAGTATCAGGGGCAAGAGGTCCTGTCAAAGATTATTGAAGGAATAACTGCAAGCTCTGACACACACCATCAGATCTCAGCTATTGCAGTACCATCAGCCTTTGAGCTGGGCTTCTAAATGAAGATATGAGGCTCTCCACGATCTTCACCCTGTAATAGAGTCAATTCAGCAAATAGGCTGCCTTCTCTCCTTTAAGTGATGCTTCCAGTAAATCTTAGGTAGAAGGCGGTGGGGGATGTCTCCAATTCCAGCAATGCAGCATGGACACAGTAAAAGCATGGCTCATGCTTTAAAGTCCACAGCTCAGAAAAAAATGACTGGATTTCCTCCCAGCAAACCCTATTTCCAGCCTCTTTCTTAGATTTTATTCAAAGACAAATAATTTCTTCAGTTAATGACAGTGAAATTATGTCACCGAACTACTGAGAATAAAAGACCACCTTAACTGGTGTATGATGAAAAGCACATACATACACTGAGATTATTTTCCCTGTTGCAAGACTAAAAATTATTTTTTTAAAACCTGCTTAAATTTAACACAAAAGAAAAGGAATCTTGTATTTGTGAGCATTTACTTGCTGTCCTCAGGAAATTCTCAGCTCAAATAATGCCACTGTAACTCAGAGATGAGAATAAAAAAAGAACTAGTATATAAATCATGTTGGTTTATGGTAATAGCAGCTTTCTTGCCAAAAGGTGACTCCTAATTTTCTGTTCCGTTCCACCTGTGAATGTGTTAGCTTCTCCCAACAAGAAAACACTAGACCAACATGGGTGTCAGAGTGCTCCCTGTGAGGAACCACACCCCACATCCTTGGTGATTTCCAGCTGGCTTATGCTAGTGTAAATATGGGATAACAGTGCCAAACCAGGTCTCACAGCCAGATCCTCAGTGAATATAAACTAACTCTTCAACCAACTGCTGTGACTGAGAATAGGTCTCCGTCAGTGAATTACTTTCTTTTATGCCTTACAGAGCTCTGCTGCAGAGCCCCACTAAGCCCTGCTTAATATGGGGTTTTATTTTCCCTACCTGTGGAAAAAACTAATCAGTATGAAACATGGTAAAAACTAATCAGTATGGAAACATATGAACAGATGTCAGCCACTCAGTGCTTATTATTCAATGGCATGACAAGGAAGACCAGGTTTATACAGCTCTGGCTGGAATTGCTACATAAGCTAGACTGAAACTAATCTGACTATACTATTACTAATATCATGTTGTGTTAACTGGTTGCATGAGCACATGAATTTCACAGTCAACACCAATTCTGGTATATTTTGAGTTAGCCTTATCCCAGATCTACTCTTTTCCAAAATATTCTGATATTACAGCATTTTTTCATAGGACTGTAATGCCATTTATTGCATTTTTTTTGCAAACCAGAAAAGAGACATGACCTTTGTGCAGGAGCTGCTACACTGTCTCAGCAATTCTGGGACACTGCCCAATGGGAACATTTCCTATCAGTGGAAAGATAGCAGAGGAAAGCTGACCCACCTCACCAGCTCTTTCAGAGAACTATAATGTCTCCAGCATATACATTCACAAGGCCTTTAACACAGTCTTCCTAATGTGATCTTTGTTGGCCTCTTACCTTCTTCTTTGCCCCCTCTCCATATTGCCCCCCCACAACAAGATTGATTGTCCTCTGTATGCTCCACACTCCTTTAAGGCAAAATGGTACTCGCAGGCCCGGGAAGGAGGTGAGGATATTGCAGATACCCCAGGCAGAGAAGGCACCTCCTCCAGCCTCTGCGCTGCAGGGGCTTTCAAGGAGAAGATAACTGTCAAGGACTCTTCACCTTCTCCACTGACAGCTTTTTCCTGTCCCTCAGTACTGGAGATAAGCTTTCCTAGGACTCATAGCAGCTGTTAAGGGACCTGGGCTACATGGCTCTGTGAAACTCCCGGGGACATCCTAGGCCTGGGAAGGTGGAAGGTGAATCTCCTCTGTCATTCCATGGGTAAGCAGGCACAAGTCCCTTGAGCTGTGATTCATACAGAAACACCTCCCACACCCGTGGGAAACCACAGACTACCCCTCACCTCCTGGCTGATTCCATGTCCTCCCTTCTCTCTTCACATCAGATGGCAACGTACTTTGATCAACAAATTGGGTGCCTAAGATGATGCAGTAGTGCTTTGTGATTTATTGCTTTCCAGTCCTCTCTGTTTCCCCAGCACTATTTTGATCTGCACTCTTCTAGGTAATTACCTTTCACTCTTTCTTCTCCCTGTTTACAGGACAGCCTGGTTAGAGCAAATAACCAGCTTTTCACAAATTTTATGATTTGGGTCACATAAATACTAGAAGAATGATTTTAATTGCAGAAAAGATGGTTTATGTTGTCTTTCCTATGAGTTTTCTAGAGTTTTTACTGTTTTTGAGGGGGAGAAGATAGCGGTAAGCAACAAGAAATTTTGGATTAGTGCTGACTCTTACACTTAAAATCTGTTTTATATTATTCATTGGGACCTGTTTGACATCTAATGAGGAGAGCTGGAGAAGTGGAAAGACAGTCTGAGGAACTTCAGCACCCTACTATGGCCATTGAGAGATCCAGAGACCTAATGTCTGATGCGGATGGCCAGCATTCAAGGATCAGCCACCTGGAAACTCTCTTCTGCCCTGTCAGCCACAGGGGGTTATTTATGAATTTTCACCCCTGCTCCCAAGATTTCCCTCTATTTTCTTTCACTTCTTCCTGCTGTGGAACAATATCTAAGATTCTCTGTCTTTAACCGGAGGTGCATGTGAGCAGCTTTCTCCCAAAGTTTTCTCCTCTCCTTTTCTCCTGATTGTCCTCTCAGTTCAGCATTGCTCTGAAGCCTCTTCACCCTTCAGAAAAGGCTCAATATTTTCATTTGCCAAAGGCTCTGTGAGTCACAGAGAACATGACTCCTGTGGTATAAACAAAGTTCAAGGCTGAGGTTACTTAGTCTATAAGAGGAAAGCTCTCAGGCACTGGAAACAATAGTGTGTCCAGATGCCAGACCTCCCTCAGCAGACACTGTCCCAAAACTCCCGCATGCAAAAAAGGTCACATTTCAGGCTCCTGATCTGAAGACAGCATGGTTCAATTTAGAGGCAATATTTATGGCTACACGGCTCTCCTCTCAGAAGTAAACGTAAACTAACAAGTTTACATTTTATTAGCTAAGAAGTTAATCAAGAGTGTAATTTTTTGCTTTACCACATGTTGCTATAGGTTCAAGGCATGTCAGGGGGGCATGAGTTGTTCTTGGGAGGCAGTGGAAGTCCAAGGTAATATCGATATGAATATCAAGGGAGGCATTGTTTTTCTGTTACATAAATAATGTGATAAGATCACACTAGCTGTTTAGTGTCAGGATCATTTACAGCATGGGGCCCTGACTGCAGTAGTCATGAGACGTGGTTGTTCCTAACAGAAATCTCAAGACAAAAAAATGTAGTAGTATATTTTGCCATCAGAAATACCAAAATACATTTTTTCTTCCATTTTTCCCAATAGGGTTTCCTCAACATCAACAGGAAAATATTAGCTCAAGTACTGGGTAGGGCGTTGGGTTTGTTATGATGCCTTGTACATATTTTAGTGAAGATAGTTTTCTGTGGATGTACTTTAATCTTGCAACCAACAGATTATGCTTACTTAGGCATATATACCAAAATTAAAGAAAAGAGATCAGCTCTTTTCCAGTAAACTTTAAACTGGTATCCTCTATGATACAATTTTAACATCTTTTTGGGATAAATGCCAATGAGACTTGCAGAGAAAGCTTTAAAGGCAAATGAGCAAAAAGTTACTGCTGAATATTCTATATTTAAAAGAATGTATTTCAGGGAAATCTATTTAAAAGAAAGATCAATGAGAATTTTTCAGAGGGGGAAGATGCCACTAATGCAAAAGGCCCCCCAAATAGCTCACAACCCTATTGCAAAATACCACATGAGCAATGTGGATCAAGGCTAAATGGCTTTATTCTGAACACTTCCTTGTATTTCCACGGGCATGGTTGTAGCAGCAACACGGCAATCCTAGCTACATAAAGCCCATTCTATAAATTGAAGAAGCTGTGATAATTTTGGTCTCCAGGCCTGTCTGGGGGTCTGCCAGAGCAGATGGGACCTGAAAGGCACCAGTTAAATATTTCTCTGGGTTAACATGTGGTCAGAAATTAAGGAATCCTTGTGGCATCTCCTGTGGACACAATGTACCTTTCTCCCTCTGTCCAGTTTGTGACAGAGCAAAGCTCTGCCGTTGCCTTTTGTTCCGTTTCTGCCATGGAATAGAACTGGAGGCTTGGTAGTTTGTTTGGGTTTGTGGTGCTGGTGATGTTTTTCCCTCCTATAATTTAAGGGGAAAGCCAGACAAGATGCAATTTTTCTCTAATTTGGAACCATGGGCTGAGTACATTACAGGCTCCATTCTCTTCCCCTCCAATATGCCACTCTGCTCCTTTCCTCTCCCTACTCCCACAAACATATTTCTGATTTGTTTAACTATTTATTAAATAGCATTGATTAGATTAAGGTAGTATCTCTCACAGTATTTTTTTCTTTTTTGAAAAATTGCTGTTATGGTCCTTTAATACAACAAAAAAGTTCCTTTTAATACCCTTCTTGGCATGCCAAGAAACAAACCATTGAAAAACTGCTGGAAGTGATTTGAAGACAACTAATCAGTCCCAAATTTAGCTTAACTTCACTTTTATCTGATGCTTATCAGAAGTCTGAAAAACTTCTGATGGAGACTCCGTAACCTTTGCAGCTGATCTATTCTGCTGACTCACTTGTTAGAAGTTTTTTCTCAACAGCTAAATTAGTTTCTCATAATGCAATTGAAGCCCATATTTTCCTGCTCTACCTGGGCTAGACTGTGTGAGAAAAATATTCCTTTTCTCTTCACAGCAGCATATATGAAAAGTTACTTTGCCCCCATCCTTTCCGACACAGTACTTTATTCTCCAGACTGAGTTACTCCACCCTTTCAAGCCCTCTGCATGGATCATTTCTCCAAGAAGAAAAGATGTTGGAAAGTATCAATTGTTGGGCATCTGACAGTTGGAAATGTTTTAGCTAAATAGCTCTCTAGCTAGCAAGCATAATTGTTGTCAACAAAATTAGGAAGTGACTGGAACAATCAGCAAGACTCCCACATGGGAATATGAAGCCTCTATTGACAAGGACATGGTTGAATTAGTTTATGTTTTTTTTCAGTTAAGATTGCTTCAGAACCCACTCTTATCCACAGATTTCTTGCACTTATCACTAATTAAGTTTTCGAAATAAAATCAAAACAAAGACACAGCTTTTAGACTTGCTCAGCCTGTTAGATTTGGCATCTTTTTATCCCAGTGACTAAGCACAGCTATGTTACTGCCTGACTTGGATTACATATCAGATAGCAGTAGCTCTACAATATGAAAAAACCAGGAGTTTTTAGAGCCCCACAGTGTGAACACAGCAGTACCAGATCAATCTTTAACTTAGAAGTAGTCCTAGATTCTTCAGAAAACGAGAAGTTTGATCTTGGCAGCATCCATTAATAACACTTTCCATGATCTCCAGTTGGCAAGAGACTCAATCCCATCTGGACAAATGCTGATCTGGCTTTGTCTCTCTTATCAAAACTCCAGCACAGCGACCTGGCATGAAGCCACAGTCCTTGAGAAATTCCAGCTACAAGGAGAACACCCTGTGTCTCTCCAGCATGGTCGCTGCCAGGAATGCATTAAACCTTCCACACACTGCCCTGGGGAGCTGAGCCACGTTCAAAGTTTCCTTCATTATCTTTGAAGAGGTTCGCAGCCTGGAGTGGCACTGACAACTGCCTTGGCAATTTTAGATGAAAGACAAAGAACAATAGGTACAGGATAACTGGACATTCTTGCATGTTTGTACCTACAGGCACACTGTGCCTTCAATGGGCTGTAATGACCCTCAGGAGAAAGAATCCACCAGCTTATATCAGTCGGTGACTTTGGGAGCCAATCATTGTCTCTGTATGTGTTTCCATCAGCCTCCTAGCAAGTGCATTTCTGATCTCCCCTGCTCCAGGATGTCTCCATATATAATTGCAATCATTTAGAGTAGCAGTGGGGTAATTGTGCACCCTCACCTTCCCATGGCAATCATCAGAAACACCTCTTTACTCCTCCTCTCCAGCAGAGGCATACCAGGTGACTGCTGTATGCTTTCTCCTTTTGGAAACTAACATACCATAATATTTTGATGCACAAATTACACAAGTGAGTGCCTAGCTAGGAAGTTTCGAAATAGCATGTTTTATACTAAGGTGCAGAGACTGGTTGTTTCTGGTTTAAGTGATGTCTTAAACTTATACTTCTGAATTGCTCCATCTCCTGTAGAAGAAAATTACACAGTCAAGTAAGAAAAACCATTTATTTCACTTACTTTCTTTCTGCAGGAAGCTCCCACTTTGCTGCTGAAATCCTTCAGGGATGAGTGCTTATGACAAAACAACCTGCCTAATGAAGCAATCTGGGTGAAGAATACTGGAAAACAATCTAAAGGAAACTAAAGGAAAAATATATTATGGCTGATCTTAATTTTTGGACAAAGACCTCAATAAAACTGAAATCTCACAATGAAGCACATTCCAAAGGGCTCTGCTAAGCTTGAGTATGCCTCAAAAGACAGTGATGCCTCTTGGAAAATATTCTGGTTTAGAACAATTACAGTTCTACTATATTTTTCTTGAGTTTCTCTTCTTTTTCTTCTCTTCCATGAAAAACCCCAAGGTTTTTCTTGAATGAAATCATCTGCTCCTGTGGCTTAAAGAGTACATGAAGTAAAAATGCTTGGACTGTGAAAAAGCTATCAGTCCTATAGTTGGTAGCTGCACTTAAAAACACAATCTGGGCACTTTAATGGTCAGCAAGATCCAGAAGCGGAAGAGGTTCATGGTCAATGAAGTGACTTTCAGTCTGGTATAAATACTCCTACTTCCTAGGCACCATATGGAATTTGAGGTTGGCAGTGTTTGCATGACAAGGAAAAGTCCAGCAAAACCAAGCAGTTACTACATCTACCATTGCATCTCCTATAGGTCCATTTGGAACAGGAAAGGAAATGCTTCTAGTACCTCCTCTTCATTCCTGGCAAGTCTTTTGTGGATCACAGTGCTACTGGCAAATTTTGGTTAGACAGTTTCACATTTTACCCTTTGGAGTCATTATTCCCGCTGAATGTCAATCAGTCTCTGGCTCTGTGCTCTCTCTAGAGGCCCATGTAGAAAAAAGCTTGTCATCTCCTGTGACAGATACAAAAGAAAGAAGGTTTTTTTTATTAAAGGGTTGCTTTTGAAATTTGTCTTTTTCATGGAAAGAAACAAAATTAGAGTTTGGCAATCAATTAGAACAGTCCGTTAGCATGCAAAGCACTTCACAACAGACCAAGACTCCTGTTCCTAGGATTACCAGCATGGCTATGGTAATGGAAAAACATAGTTACAGAGGTAAGATCAGCACAAGTAAACATCTGATGCATAGGAACATTTTAAATTATATATATATTAAAATATTTTCTATTCACAAAATGTATTGAAATGCTTATAAAATATACTTCATACGATTTAAAATGTCCCTTTTCATTATGAATCTGAGAGCTTAAAAAGGAGTGAAACAGGGCACAACAGATGATCATGTTTCTGCCTTCACAGGAACATGTTGTCTTGGAATTGTAAGACCTCAGATCTCCCATTTACTTGTATCCTATATGAAATCAGCTTGTAATGAGCCTTATTTCTCCACATCACAGCTATTAGAGTTTGTAACCAGATGGACAAAAACTTCATTAATAAATTCTTTATTACATATCTTCTGGCCAAGCTTTTCTCAAGGTGAGCCTGCACTTCAGTGGCTGCAATAACGTGATGTTGCTAACTTTACAGTCATTAGCTTAGGATCATACCACTGTAGCCACAGCCACGGGTCTAAAATCCAAGTTCAATTAACCCATGCAGCGTTCCATGCTGCTGCATTAAGAAGGTGGTGTAGCAACAGAAAGCTATTGTGAGTAGGACTACACTACTTCCAAACTTATTAGGATAGTTTTGACCTATTCTGGACTAGCCTTAATTGTTCCCAAACATATAGTCCTTAAAGAAGACTGGTGAGCACACCATTTATAATTTAATTACACATCCATGGAGGTCATGCAGAACCCAAGCACTCTTTTAGGTAGCATCAATGGGAAATCTCAGTTAATAATTTATTGGTGGGGGGCTTTCAGGCTTTTCTCCATACATAAAGACTTTTCTTGGTCTTGTGTGGGAGAATGGAACTACAAGATGTGACCCGAATATCTCTCCACATATCTCCTCTAACAGCTTTCAAGTGCTGGCCAGGAAATGTAAGCTCATCTTCTTGCTCCCTCGGACAATGTTATGTTGTCACAGCAGGAAGAAGATGGGACCTCGAGCGAATTTTTTAAAGGTCAATGCATGGAAATGCAGCTTCTGAGCAAACTCTGTAGCATAACGACATGTGGCATTCATGCCCGAGTCTGCTGTTAGCAAGGTTGGGATCTAACCGTAAAGATAAGCAAGGCTTTGATTGTTTCTGTAGGTCCTTAAAATTACATGCTTTGGCAGCTAACACTCAGCTCAATCTAGGAAAGTTCTGAAGGAAAGGGTCTCTCCCCTTGTTTGCTCTTGTTCTCTCTGGGCAAGCCCTTACAAAGTTGTCGTTCTAAATGAAAGCGATTTGCAAGGCTGCGGGACTCTACAGACTCATTTGAAACAATTCACAATGAAAAAATGGTCCAGACAAATGCTAATTGAAATGTTCAGAAACAAGATTAAGGCAAGGGGAACCAAAGCTCTTGCGGCCACTAGTAAATAGTTCAATTCAAAAGACCTTGGAAAAAGACACTTTATGCAAAGCCAAAGGACCATGCCAGCCATCAAGCAAATTCTCAAGGCATAGCCATTATCTGGTTTGATTATCATTCTTTTAATTGAAAAAAAAAATCTATCAAGTTAAAATGATCAAATGAAGAGCATACTAAACTTTAGGAAGAGAGGCAGAAGTCTATATTTACATACAATCATCACTGATTTCAAAGCATCCCATAAAGGCTGAGGCATCTACTTGGAGAATTACAGCTTCTAACCATACCTGAAGTAAAGTTATAAGCTGTAATTCTAACCCCACACTCTTTCTCATCTGTACTACTGCTGTGTCCTATCACAAGGGAAGGGTTTTCCTGCCACAAAAGGATCCTCAAGCAGTATAAGAATAATAAAGTTCCTACCTAAGAACAGGTGCACTGGCTGTGCCAGGAGATGAAGAGTTTGAACATGGAGTATTTGAGAATAGAGCACAGGGTACTGTTCCAGACAATGTGAGATAATCAATACTTTTTGGATTTTCTAAAATACGCCAAGTACTGATGCAATTTCTATGCTGTCCTAGGAAGAGGAGAACAAAAAGTTAACCCCTTCTCTGTACCACATTGGCTGCTGTACTGTGTTTCATAAACCATGGGATTTGGCTTAAAGTCTTAAGCTGCACCAGGGGAAGTTTAGGCTAGACATCAGAAAAAATTCTTTACAGAAAGGGTGATTGGGCATTGGAGTGGGCTGCCCAGGGAGGTGGTGGAGTCACCGTCCCTGGAGGTGTTTGACAAAAGACTGGACGTGGCACTGAGTGCCATGGTTTAGTTGATAAGGTGGTGTTAGGTCATAGGTTGGAATTGATGATCTCCAAGGTCTTTTCCAACCTAAATGATTCTGTGATTCTGTGAAGTCTATATTGGACATTCCAGACTGACATACAGGTGTGTCCTGATGTATCTGACTGCTAAAATTGGGGAATCATCAATTTAACAGGTAGTGTCACTTCAGGTGGACTGGTGATTTGCAGCCATAGGGATCCCAAAGCTTTTGTACAGTACATAGCCTTGAACAATGCTTCCTGTGGAGATGCTTTCTTCAAGGGCCAAAGTCTCAGAAGATCAATTGAGCCTCAAAATAGAAATTATAATCTCATAAAATGAAGAACCTTTTTCCATAACTGGGCCAATTCAAATGAAATGACAGTATCTTCAAACATTTCCTCTAGACTTTTAACTTTTTGTATCATAGGGCCTAAAAGAATCTCCTTTGTGAGAAAATGAGAAAATGCTTTTGTCTGTGATGCCTCTGATGGTTGCATTCAAAGCCATGTTCTAAAGATCAGTAGCATGGATGATTAAGGAGATGGCAGTCTGCATTTGATTTTTTTTCTGAGGAAAGGGAAATCTTATACACTTGAACGGGCATTTCTGCCACTATTTGACAAAGAAACCTTGCCAAAGTTGGCTCCTGTGCACCTCAGGAGCACAGATGGCAGTCCTACCTTATGGCTGAGGACAGAATTCAACCCCTCAAAAATAGCTACGCCAATACCATTATGCAAACCCCAGGTTTTTCTCCTCCCAGTGCAGTGTCTGGTTGGTGCAGCAAGTCCTTCAAAATACAGTACTTTTAAAAAAATACTGATGGGGTCTTGTTTCCAGGTCTAGCCTGACTGAGGGCTGTTGTCCACAGTGAGCAGTAGTGCCTTCTGGTACAGAGACAGCAACAAAAGAGCATCCTTTCCTTCTGCACACACACAAACACACGCACACGCACACACGCAAGACACAAGAGCAAAACCCTTGTGGAAAACAGGCAAGCTTTTCTGTGGAACCCACTTGCCCAAAAGGCCGGTCAGCCTTCTTTACAGCTTGGCAGGCTCTCCATAGAGGGTGAATAGAAGAGATTTTGGGAAAGAGAATTGCTGAGAATGAAGATTTCACCCAAATTTCAGTAAGGAACTTGTGTAGGTAGTGGTGCTGTTCACCTGAATTTGCTTCTAGAATTTCATCACAAGAAAAAGCAAAACACCAATATACAATAAATCCACATAAAACCATCAAATTGCTGCACAGTGCAACATGTCTAGAAGGGATGAATCTTATAGTAGTTGAACACACCTGCAATCAGAAAACTGAGATAGTGCCAGCAACTGTGTTGGAAATGTATGTCTTTGAAACAAAAGCATCTGTTTGCAATAATAGCAGGTCAGATAGCTCCACTGTGCTCTTGGGAAGGTGAGCATAGGTTGAAGGACAGCAAAATACGACTTTCCAGACCCCTGAAGCCTTAGCTGACACCAGCAGTTCTTCAAGTCATATAGGCACACACTCACCCACACAGCCTGGGGAAATCATCCTCTCATTTGATTAAATGATCTATCAGACAGGTTTCTCAATATAATTTTTTTTCTCTTCTGTTTTTTGTTGCATTTGTTTTCTCTAGTTGAACTGACCTCGCTGAGGCTGCTGTCCCACAGAAATAAGCACCTGCTTTTGTAGGGTTGTAACAAAGCTCCCCAAGAGTCTCACCTCCCATTTAAGACTGCCCTGTGTTCATGTAGCCATAACACAATCTATAAGGTCTGCCGATGGCTGAGACAAAGCTGTACATGAGTCATAAAAGAGGGCAAAAAGTGAAACAGGAAATCACCAAAGGAGCAGAGAACAAAGCAGCAGAAAGTCATAGAGTGTTACATGACTTACATGATGGGGTAAGAAAGATGCGGCTCCTGTACCCGTTTCTCAACCCCCACCATTACTTCTACTGCAGCAGCAGTACAGACTGATCCAAGCCATGACTCTCTATGGTCCTCAGGAAGATAGGCAGCACACTCTCAGGAAATGTGGCCCCAAGGAAATCCTGTGGGGAGAAAAAAAACAAAATGCTCTCTGATAAAGGCTGGCTAGAAAATAAAATTGAATTATGAACAAAAGCATCATAAATATTCATTGTAAATAAGTGGGATTACGTGCAAGGAAATGCCTGTTTCTAACATTAATCTTTCATCTTACCCCAGGTTGCTGTGGATTTTGACAAACTAGTTAGTGAAAATGCGTTAGATAACTTCTCTTTTTATTAGAGGAATTCTCTATGCTTCTTGAACTGTATATCCACAGAGATCTACAATTTCACACATTCAAATTTCCCAGAAAATAATCCTCTTCAACTAATTTATATGCAATTTCTGTCTCACCAATATGCCACCCAGCTCTTTTGCCTCACTGCAGAGCACAGTCTTGATGATACTGATCCTTTTCCAAAAGCAAGCAGAAGCAGCTATTTTTGGCACATGAGCTCTTACTCAGACCCATCTGTACCGCTCTACCTACCAACTGGATGGTGACAAAAGGTAAATATTAGAAAGAAATGAGATAGCTGGCAAAAAAGCCATAGGCAATAGTTTAGAAAGATCTTTTTCATTTACATGCATCTGACCTCACTGCTATTCACAGCTGATTAACATCAACTGCCGTGGTCAACACTTAATTCACAGCGAAAGCCGCTGCTAGTTTCACTTCATTAATATTGACATCTGAACTCTGCAGCTACAGTGGATTACTATTAATAATTATTTATGATCAGCAATTTGCACAGAGCATGCTGCCCGGTGCTGGGAGTCAGGTGATGAATCTCTGACATCAATTCACAACCCGTCCACCTCTGCAGCCATTCGATGAGCCAGTTTACCTCGCCTCTCTCACACTACCACTGCTGACACTTGTCCTACCATCAGTGCAATGTGTTTTCACATGTGAAACTTGCACTTTCTTCACGCTTCTGGGTAGGGTAGGAAGCTGCAGCAGACCAATAATATTCCTTCTTTGACGAAAAATGCCAGGGGAGGTGAGAAAAGATAGATGGTAACAGTAGAGGTCAAGACTGTAAATATGCAAATTTGTAAAGGTGCAAAATATTTTATTAGTCCAGGCTTCTGGTTCAGAAAGACACCTAGAAGCCCAGCTCCTCTCAGACGTATAACTAGCAAAATTCCACCTTTCCTCTATATTTACAGGTGGAGCTACTGAAGTTTTATGCAGAGTACATAGTCCTTAACATTCTTCTCCAGCAGTGAGTGGAGTTGAAAATTTGAATTCATATACATACTGATGTGTTAGGCTGAATTAAAGCCACAGCACTCAATTCCTTTCAGGGTCAACTCAACACGCACCATGAGGCACCTCCAATCTAGCACTGCACAAGGCTCCCATGAGCAATCCAGCCCTGGGTGACTAATAAAGTAATGAAGTGACAGTGGAGGCGATGAGGCGTTTGCACCAGATCAGATCTCACAGTTTCCAGATATCGTTACTCAGGTCAGACCAGGCTGGCAGTGTCCCACGCAGCTCTCCACAGCTCACAGGTGGAAAAAGTGAGCCAGCTCCCCTCATACCCACAGCACAAACTGGCTCTCCTGTGCCAGCGACTGCTGCTGCACTTTGCCAGACTACATTCATGCAACTAACTTGGTAATTTCTAAATAACTACAGTTAAGCGTGCAGAATTACTGCCTAGTCACAGCATCTTCTTGCTTTATTTTAGCTTGATTTCTCCCCCAAAACTGGGCAACCCAGAGATGTTGACAGGAATGGTCTAGTAAGACAGAAAGGAACAGAGCCTCTGGCACTAATGTAGTGTCTGGGAGAATGAAATCCCAGGACACTTTACAGTTCCACAGGTTATTATTTTTCTCTTTCCATTCTCACACTTTCTCCCAGATGGAGAAAATCCTCAACCACAGGCTCATAAAATAATAAGCTTCCACTTGGTTTTAACATATTTTCTTACATAAACTTTAGGGAAATATAGGATTATTTCCCCTTAAAATCACATTTTCTTTCTTCAGTTCTAAATACATTGAACTGACCTTAACTGTTTTCTGTGAAAAAGTACCCTTTTCTAGTAGAGAAGTTCAGCCTATCTTTGTTATTTCAGTTTTCACCTGACACTAAAAAAATGAGCAAATTGTTATCATTGTACCTGGTTTCTAAAGCTTCAAGAAAGAGTAATCACTTTATTTGAAAGTGCTTGATTTTTAGAAGATTACAGAGGCATGAAGTGCCACCATCACTACTTTGTGATATATACACAAACCCAAGTCAAAGAAAACTTCAGCCTGTTCAAGATTTTGCAGTTTTAAAATAACTTTTAGTGTGGACTTAGTAACTGTTGCTTCTGCCATCAACATTTTAAAAATGCAATTTAAAAAAAAAAGAAAATAATTTAAGATTGCATGTCAATGTTTTTGCTCTTGTAATTTATTCAGAAGAGTTCCTCACTGTTAAAACTCTGTTAAGAAAATCTAAAGGAAGAAAATAATGGATTTATGTAGAAACACTCTTTGAATTGTACTGCGAAGCAAAATCCTGGTAACAGTGACATTACTATCAAAGCATATGTTTAATTCAGAAAAAAAAAAATTTAAAAATTGACTAATCATCTTATACTTGGGTCTGTGGCTGCATCCCCAGAATTTAGAAGTTGTACCCTTATACACATTCCTTTCCCCCTTAGCATATACATTTTAGCTATGGAAACAGTCTTTTCAGCTCATGTCCAGTGGCATGAGAAAACACACAAACATAGAGATAAAAACAATCATGTTAGTCTTTAGTCTAGAAAGTTTGCTAGATCTCCATCACTAAATTCATTAAATACAAGATATAAATTATTTAGAAAGAATTAGAGATGTTTCTAGATACAGTGCTCAGGAAGGAAACTCCTAACAGTCATAATGGTTAATAGTGGTTGCAATTATAAACTAAAATTGCAATCAACAGGAAATTAGAGCTTTCTGAATTTTATTTTTCTTCTGAATCTGAAAGAAAAACTCATTTTCTCATGAAATCTAAATTGACCCCCTTTGGCCTTTTCAAAAAGTTCTGCTTTGATTACATTTAGAAATTTTTCCTGTATAATACAAAGAAAAAATATATTGCAAACAAAAGAAAAATGTCGAAGCAAACAAGGCACAGACTTACTGACATTTGCTTTACAATTTCTTTGCATCCAATTGCACTGAAAATGGCATGTGTTTCAGTTAAATAGCACGTTCCAACAGGAAAATGTCTTTTCAGCTAATTTTTCCAGAGCCTCAGTTCCTTTCGGGAACACATTTTGGATGACAAAGAAAGTAATTTAAAGTTTGCAAGTTTGAAAAAGTGGAGGCTGAATTCTGCTGCCTTGCCTCTCTGCTTTTTCACGGGAGGGGAGCTACTTCAAAATCACTGTGTTTTTAAAAGCCAGGATTAACTCTTACTCCACCATATCTCAAGAAATGAAATCTGGGTTCCTACCACTACTGTCTTGTAATTGGATTCTCTCACGTGTAAGGAGGTGAAAACTGACCAAAGAGTTTCCTGATGTTTACCTGTCTGCAGCATGTACAGAGAGAAAAACTCTCTGGCATCCCATGGAAAACAGGAAACATTGCAGGCTTTCCTTCAGTGGGAATAGTAATTGAGTCTCTTTGCTGAATTTGGTCTTCTCTTTCCCTAAAACATTTGAGAAATTTGAATCTTTTGGACCTCTAGTGCTCTGTCATAGCTGGCTGAAAGTGCTCTGACATTAGTAGGCAGGCACAAGATAAAGATGTATGGTGTGGTCTCAAAAGCATAATCTCTTTAGGACACAAAAGGCAAATTGCAATAGCTGCCTGTATGTGACATTGTTGAAAGAGCCTTACGACACTCTTTTGCAGCCACATTCAGGCGAGGAACTGTCTATGTTATGAAACAATTAGCAGTCTGATGAGCAAATCACTTGTGAAAAGTGCTACATAAATCCCAACATCATTATAGTTAAGAGCGGAGTAGTAATTATAACTAAGATTGCTTGCATAGTTTCATTCCCAGTTTGGGGGATTAATATTTTTTCCCAAAACACTCATAACTATAGTCTAATCCTATCCTCTTTCCTCTGGTGAAGTCCACTTTCATGAGACTGATTTAATGTATTTTTCCCCTGCTGCCTGCCTGGTGCTGGTCTTGTGAAAGACTCCATTAAAAGAATTCAGCTGCTGTTGGAAGAGTTTGCTGTGGTGGGTGCAGCAGAGAGCTACACATTGGGGTTTAATAAGAGCTTTCACCTTCACTGACAATAAAAAAAGAGAACAGAAAAAACACAGCTATTGTAAAATATTACCTGCAGCCTGCCCTTCCAAAAGGATGTCTTCTAGCCTTTTTTCAGAGGGCGGAGTATTCTTCCATATGCAACGGTAATTTGCCTTGCAAGCATAACGGGAAATGAAATAACCTTAAAATACAAATCAGGAATATATCCAGTATGCAAATCAACACCTTTATGAGATGCAATGATGAGGAACAAGCAAATTAGTACCATTTCAAACTACCTTTTAATTCTTTCTGCATTCTCTTAGCATCAACAGATAAACAAGGCCAAAGATCTCACTAATTGCCACATACGGCACCACAATTGGTATATACATATGACTCATATGACTTAAAAATAGCAAATAGTCACTACATACACCATTTAACTCACAGAGGCTGCCTGATTCTGACCTCACTCTTGTGTAAATTGGGATTTAACCTAGCCATGTAGAGGTATTTACATGGCTAGGTATTTAGAGGTATTTACATTTATGTAGCCACATAGATGTAAAGCTGGTGGGAACAATATCCTCACCAAACCCTCACCACTAGTTAATGCTATTCACAATTTAAAAATGAAGCTATCAAAACTTAGTAATTTTGTTAAACCAAACAGAGTGCTCATGAACCATCTTTTAAGTCTTTAATCAGGCACCTGAGCCTTTTGCATTGCCACATGCAAAATTCAGCCTACAGATTAATTTGATTTCTCCCATGTGCATGAGGTACCACGCACCAGTGGCTGGTTATCATCTGATCATATGGAGCTTTTAGTTGTAGCAAGTCAAGGGTTCCCCGACTTCTTCCCGGGTAGTGCCAGACCGCCCCAGCTTTCCTTCTCTTGTTTGTTGAGAATCAGGGCATGCACAGACTGTTTCTGTGGGGTAGATGATGCTTGACAAGGTCTTACCCTGTGCCCACCAGGTCATGTGTCGCAGTACTTAATTAATGTCAATGCCAACTGTTGGTATGAAGGTTGTCCTTGCTGGGAAAACTTAGGAAAAGCTGCTATTTTGCTGCTCACCTATATTATTTAAAGTTTTACACAGAAACAGTGGACCTTGGAGATGAAGCTGTGCAAGCTGCTCGAGAATTAGATTGCCCTCTAAATTCACAGTTTAGAGCTAGTTCTTCAACCAGACTCTCTCCCTGTGAACAAATTGGAGCTCATCTTACTGAGAAAGGGCTTGCATTTTTTTGTGATCTCTCCTTTTCCAGGAACGCTTTCTTAGTATACACACAAAAAATACGTTACTATCACTCAGATTCTCCCTTACTGATTTTGTTCATCATTAGCAAGCCAACTCAGAGTTCTGGCATTGCTTAGCAAACAGACAAAGTGCTACAAGAAAGGAAAACAGTGTCACATTTAGGACACTTCAGTATAATGGATCTTGTAAGAGGGGCACTGGGCATCCCTCAGGCAGACAGTCTGTCAGATCTATTCTTGGTTCTTGTGAAGTCCCTGGCTGGTAGCTGAAATTCAGCTGCAAAATCTTGCTGAGGCATTAAGGCTGGTCAATAGATCAGTTTTCCACCAGCACAGAAAGAAAATCATACTTTGTAAGGCCCCACCTACAAAGCTCAGTGCCAACAAAAAAAATATAGTGCATTTACATCTGCAAATAGACTAAATAGCACACAACGTGTTTAGGAAGTGTGGTGATTGATACTCAATTTTAAAGTCAGTTTTAGAGACCTTAAGGAAACCATGTATTTGATTAACCCATTCTTATAATTTAAATAGAGGTAGATTGAGAAGAACTGATGATTGTATTTCTTTTTTTATGAAAAGGCAAAGCATGCATAGAGATGGTATTCCATCCTTCCACCTACTCTAATTATGGTAATACACAGCAAAAAAAACCAACAATCAACAAAACAAAAGAAAAGAAGGTTACTCAGCCCTGATCCTGCAAACATCTGACCAGATACAGAATGTGCCAACTGGCTTGTCCAAAGCAAAACACGCCACTTCTGTTAAGTACTGACACAAAGGCCAGGGTGCTTTTGTGCTTTGCAAACCCGTAACACATCAGTAGAAAAACTTGCTCAAGTCAACTACTCTCAAAAAAAATGGTATAAAAATTATTTCAGTACCATCATGTAGTGTGTGATGTCTGCATGTGGGTATTTCAGATTCACAACATATTATTCGGCCAAAAGCCCAAGAGAATGAGCTAGTTATCCCCTTGCCTAGAAAGCCATACTTTCTCTATCACGGGAAAAGCAAAGGAGGAGATAATTTTCAGACAATGATAAACTTTAATTATTAGTCTCCAAGGTTATAATTATTACTATTTGACTGCTCATTTTTAATTATTTTGAGTAAACCTATTAATTTTTATCTTTTCCATATCAGAACTTTTCAATCCAGGTTATAACGTGAAGTAATATGTGTCAACCTGAAGCTTGACATCTAACACGAAGGACAGAAAAATTGACACTGGCACTGTTCATTTTAAGTGTCTTAAGTGGTTTACAGGGTTTAATATAGAGAAGATTGTGAAAATACTAGGTTTAAATACCTAAGGGACCTTGGGGAAGAATCAAGAACTGTGACCTTTTGGATGTCTGACTTTGCAGACACAATCGTTTCAGCGGTTTTCTTTCTCTTTCACGCCTTTGGGTTTTGGTTGTTTGGGGTTTTGGGGGTTTTTTGTCTGCTTCTGTCTGAAATTTTAATTAAGACGAGCTTCCCAAACACTACTGCTTGGAGTTCAGAGCAGAGACTCCAGAGAACTCCTCTGCTATCTCACGGCAATAGTTTTATGTGTAGCTTGAAAACTTGTTTCTACGACATCCTACAGTCATCTGCAGCTGTTGAAGTCTCCTCTATAGATATGATGACCATCAGTAACCTTATGTTCTATTGCTTGGTGTCAGTGCTTTACTCAGAGCTGACAGGAAGTATTGTTCAATAGTTCTGGGCAACTCCGTTTTACTTCTCTATTTTAATGTTTTATTATGGGTTTTGTCTATGTATCTAAGCTCAACTCCCGAGTCTTGCTGCCTGACTCCCCCACAGATTTTTGTTGCCTCCTTCCACAGTTCACATGTTTTTAAAAAGTTCTTATTTTATCTCTTTAACTAGAAAACACATCTGAAAGCATCATAGTTAACCTAAAAGAGCCAAAGAAAAGAGAGCAGTGAAGTTATGGATTAAATATTGAAATCAATTGCTTTCTTGCCCTGTTTCCCCCGGTGCCTCCAACCTCCTTTTAATAAACAGAATGCTCTTTCTGAGCAGTGCCTGCACTGAAAACCCCCCAGCCACCTGGGAAGTGCAGCCAGCTACTACAATAGCCATCAAGCAAGCAAAGCTCCAGAGGTTGGCCTCTCCACTCCATGGTCAACATGCCAAGCAGGAACCTTGTCCTAATTGTTCTCCTACTCAGGCCAAACACTTGAAAGTCAGGGCTGTAGATAGGGTCTGAGTACTTCCAGAGATGACACCCTCAATGGACTTAGCTTGAAACATGCTTGTTAAAGCAAGAATGAAACTCCTAGTAAGTTTGGAGGACATAAATATGCAAACACAGAGCATTTGGAGCAAATCTCATAGGCATCACCTCAGAAACTTACGCTTTTGCTACCTATCAGAGGAAATTAAAATGCCAATGAGGATATGAGACAAGATGGAATGGGAGCCATGGCAACTCTCAATACATTTATTTCTCACTGATAAATTGGATAGTCATGATGTAATTGGCATTTTGGTGCATTTTGTTGAAAAGGGGATTCCACAGGGTGCTATTATTGCTTTTCTGCAGCTAAGCTTCACTGAAATCCACTGAGCTTGAGCACAATTTTAAGTGCTTTACTATCCAGGACAAGAATGTTTAGCACTCCTTTCTTTTATAGATGCAAATTTTTACTTGTCTGCTATTCATGGATCATCTCTCCTAGCTTGGCAATGACTGACAAGAAAGTGATAAAATGAGGAAATGTAACTTGACATTTATTCAGCGTAAATACTTTGCAAGCTACAGCTTCATGATTTCCTTTCTTTAGGTAAATAATTTAGAATACTGTAAGCAATGATAGTGGATGACTGCAAACAGAATCCCTCAAAGTCCAGTAAGACTGAAAGATACCAAAACTGATGACGTATTTTCTTTTCAATTGCCTCCATCTATTTTCAGACAGCTCTGTTTGTGCTGGCCTAATGGCAGCTTACTAAAAAGCAATGAAATATATACAACATCTGTGCAAGTAATACAACTTCCACACAGGCTAAAATACTGGTAGTGCTGTATATCTATACATAAACCAAAAATAGAAATGTGCACGTTAAACTAAGCCAAGTTTTTCTGCAGATGTGCCTCTGATCTATGGAAGTTTGTGAGGTTTAAATTTTAATCATACATTCTCACTTACACTTAAGACTGGTTAACGAGATTTTAAATTTCTAGCACGGCAGGTTACAATGCAACAAGAGCTGCCTTTCTCGAAGCCTGATTCTCCATAGAAATGCTTGGATTCAGGAGGCAAGAGTTGAGTCTTAATTGTTCCTGATATAGCTAAGGATTTTCCCCAAAATGCTGGAATGCTGGATATTGAGGAAGGTCAGACCATACTCAAAGAGCCCGGATTTCTGTTCTATTTTGCATTTTTGTAAAATGGTGTATCCCTTTTGCTGAACTCCTGTAGGTGGTAGTGTTAGTATAATATGAACAATTATGAAAACTTATTGAGGCCTCTTGGGACACTGCCCAACCCTCCAGAAGGCTTCATTCTAAGGCAGGTTGGCTTAGTGCCAGGGTATACTTCCTCTAAGGATGGTACTCCTTGTTCCTAGGATCTAAAACAAATAATTAAATTACTTTAAAATCCATATTTTCTCAAGAAATAGCAACACCTGTGGTGTCAGAACAGGTACGGAGGAGAATACAAACGGAATCTATAACTAGGACAGACCCCGTTGATGCTGTTATTCTTGAAGTTTAGCTTCCTTCTTAAAATAGCGAACGAATAATATTGCTTCTTTTTCTACCTCAATCCTCTACCTTTGGCTAAACAACAAAAATCCACAAGAAGTAGTGTCATCTAGGTTTGCTACAGCTTTTTGATAAAGTTTTAAAAAATCCTAAGACTTCTAACTTAAAAAAAAATATTTTTTTCTTCAAGAACAGAAAAACAAAAGTTAGGACTTTATTCAAAAGCAGATACAATGCATTTTGATGGAAAAGATAATTAGCAAATTTATAGTTTTGTTCTTTGTTCATATAAGTCCAGTTACTGGATGTTGAACCAAACACACAGGAAATGCCTTCCTGTAGAAATGCAGAATTTCTGTTTCTTATTCTGCCATAAAACTCCTTGGTAATAATTGTAAGTATGTCAAATAGAACTAAGCTTCAAGCCTGGGTCATGGAAACAATAAAAGAGGTTCTTCCAAAGGGTAGGTAGCAATTGGTGATGTAAACAACTGCCATCCAGATGGAAAAGGGCTTTAAGAATTCCTTATCCCCTTACCAAGAGAAGGCTAAGAAAACCTCTCTGATAATAAATCAACCTCAAAAAGCCCTCTTGAAACAGGGTTGGTCAGAGACACTCGCGTGTGAACAAAAGAAATCATGGCTGAGGAAGTGTTTGGAAGGCAGCAGTCCAGCAGATCATACACCAGCACCTCTGGCTGAGAGGCCACTTTGCTGCAAGGATCTCAGCTCAGCTCAGCACAGGTCCCTCTCTTGCTCGTCATGCCCACTGACTCTCCAGGGCAGCAGCAATGAAACAAATGCCATTTCAGGCCCACTCTGGATTTGTCTGTCTTCAGTGAGCCCAACAAGGACTACAGGCCACTCTCCCTTTACCTGAATGATATCTGCTGCTCGCTCTTCTTACCAGTGCAAGTGATAGTGGCTGTTGTATCTTGGCAATGACGTGTTTCTGCTAAAGTTGTCTTTGAATTTAGCAGGAAAGTCGATTTCAGCTGCCTCTTCCCTTCCCCCTCCCCACCCCTACCCCCCCATCCTTTTGGGCGAATTCAACTGAACTGTTAAATGTCAAACACAGTAAAGATAAGGCAGTTCCAGTGAGCGGCAGAATTAATCAAATGTCTTAGTTTCACAAGATTAGGCTGGCAAGTCTCTGTTAAAAAGCCCACGCATTAAATTTAGAGCTTCTCTTTACCAATGAAATCAGCTGTTTGACAACATAGTATCTGTGCCAGAATATTCCAAGAATAAAAGAACTGCCCCCAGATAATCTCCTTGAGATCTGAAGATTCACAGTATGAAAATTAAGACAAAAATTAATAGCTACAGGAAGCTATAAATCATTATTTTATAAATCATTATTTTAGGAAGTATTAAGCAACTGCTAGTCTTCCCAAACTCTGCATCACACAGAAAAGCACTGTAGAGTCCAGTCCTCGTAGCTCATCTATGGTTTTGAAAAATCAAGTCCTTGCACGTTACCTGTCAGAGTAAAGCACGAAGACTACAAATCTGGAAGCAAAGTGAGCTTAAATGTTAGAATTAGGAGCATATCTCTGCTTGCCTGCCTCTTCAAATAAGATTCAGTATTGAGGGTTTTTTGCAACTTTTAAATACATTATCAGAAACAAAGCTAGCACTCCCCCTGCTTAGAAGTGCCACATTCCTCCTTTTAATATAAGGTTATGGCATACAAAACCTTACCCTTTTTAATCAATAGTTCAGACCTGATTGGTGGTAATTCAAAATGATCTTTTTCTGACAGAGGGTTTCATAGTGAGTATAAAATAACTTTGTCTGGTGCTCAGAGACTTGACACAGACATCACAAATGGTACTCATTAGCTGAGCCATCTGAGCCATGGGGTCCTAACTACCCTTCTGCATTACTGGCAGAGCTTCTCCACCAGAAGCAGAAAAGAGCAGTAAGAGAAATGTTATTCTGTGCTTACCCTGAAGTTTATTGATACAGAAAGTCCTAAGTGCAAATCTACAAAATGGAGTCTCCTGAGGTGAATTGCTATTAAGTGAATACTACTGAGCCTCTGTTGGAAAAGTCAGACTTGGATGGCCATTCCTTGAGATACTTGTAATAAATTCCTTTCACCCTAGATTGACATACTGCCTAGGAAAGATTATAAAACACATGGTTGTGGCTATTAGTACCGAACTCCTGTGCTTCCGAGACTTTCTGGGAAGCTTTAGACTATCAATTACAAAGAAAACATTCAGCAATACCTCTTTCATAACCTTAGTCTTCTAAAGAAACAAATTGAATGATAGCTCAAATATAAGCCAAGTAAATCACTTGAAATCTGAATTAAAGAATATCATGCTTCTATCACCAAAGCTGTTAGGCATCTACCATTGTCCTTCTTTCTCATTGAGTTTTTCCATGTCTTAAAAAGCATAAGACTGAGTGAAACACAAAGAATGACAGAATAGCAGGAAAACAATATCCACAGATATAGTCCTGCATTCCCAATTGTAATTTGTTCTGGCCTCCTTTATTCCCCTCTCGGTATTTTTCCAGGAACTTGAAGATGAGTGGTTACTATGCATGGAAACACTGAGCTTCCGTTCTTTGCGGGAATGCTCACAGACTGTGTGCAGAAAGAAGTTTTGCCTAAGGAAGGCAATATGCTAACAATCTCAAAAAATATACATCCAGGTAAGGAAGAGGCTCAGCCTAGTGTCTGGCAAACTACTAGTAGTGTTTGTTAGGTTAAGCTACAGAGTGAATGACTACAAGATTTATTGAACAAACAATCCATCCTTATTGATTTGCAGGTACAATAAACAAATTGCTTTTTACTAACTGAGTGCATACCTATTAGTAGAATCACTTACTCAGAATTAAACTGGGGGGGGGGGGGGAGGAATGCAAGTTAAAAACAACAAAACACAGCATAAACAGAGCCACCTAGGTAGAAAACATTTCCAGCAGGCAATTTTCATAACCAATTGCTCAGCTGCCAAACAAGCAGTACACACTTCATGCATATTCATTAAGCCACCAATGCATTGCATGACAAATATAATCAAGTCTAGGAAACAGAAAATGCAAGAGTTGAAAGAATTAAGGGAACTAGTAAAGGAAAGCAAATCACTTTCTTCTCTGGTCTGCTGTTTTGAAACCAATCCATATCAGTAGACATGAAATTGTAAACTTCCAGCATCTGACTGTGAACTGGCCCATGTGAAATCAGCTGGCAGATTTTTCCTGTCCTACTAAATGCCAAAGCCTGTGAATGCCTGTACATAACTGAGTTCTGAGCTCCTAGAAACCATGAAAGTGAGAATTAGAATCAGCACAGCAAAATATAAGCATCCACAACTACTGTCTATTTTCCTCGAGGATGCAATCTGCTCCTTACTACAGAGTTTACTTGCCTGGTCTAACCATCATTTTCCTGTTACTACAGAATTATTGTCATGCTTTGAAAGTTAATGTCTGGCCAGTTTCTGATTAAGGATCCAAAATAATATTAATATCTCTATTTCAGAAACATTAAGGCTAAAAAGCTGGAATAGAGAAAGTTGTTATGCTCTTCCACATATAAGAATTAAAAAATGTTATAATGTCTAACATTAGAAATTCTTAGACCTTGTCCAACAAAAAGAATGTTTAAATTTTGCACTAAAAGGTTGAAGTTTTTCTCTCCTGCAGGTAAAGTGTTAACTGGATACAGTCTTCATAAACTGTGTGAACATATTTGTCGAGCTTGGATCCAGTTTTGAAATAGCTATAAATTACTATAATTTGGCACCGATCTTTCATAAAGACAGAGGATTTGTGCAAATATTTTTTGCTTTAATAATCATACAAGATTATTTTATTTAAATGGCAACTATAATCTAAAACTTTCAGGTTCCATCCTAAAGACACTTGCCAAGTTGGGTCTGAATTGGACTTCATGTGCTGGGAGCCAGGGAAGCTCTACTTTAGCACCAGTTATGACCCAGTTCTGATGACCTTTGAGCACTAAAGAGCAGAGCACACTTAGTGCTACCAGTTCTCATAATTTCAGCCTTGACTAATACTTTGTCAGAGGAAGTAAACCATAGCTTCACTATAACTCAGTATTTCATGACATTTTGGAACAAATTTCCAAGACCTGCTTTCAATGAGTAAAGATGGGGATCTAGAATTAGCAACAGCCACTTGCAAAACCAAGTTTCCCAGCTTTCTGATACAATAAAACAACAGGAATGATAAATTGCACTTACATTTTGCCTTACTGCAAAGGCCTTCTTGGCATGTCAAGAGGAGCAACAGAAAAACCTCACTCTTCCAGTACCAGCTGAACTGAATTCATTGAGCTCAACACAAAGTTATTTTTTCTTGCTCTGTCTTCCGGCAGTAACCTCCTTTCTGTGAAGGAAAAGATCCAAAAAAACCAGTGGTGTATCTACAGAATATACACTTGTGAACTTGCCAAAAAGCTGAAATAGAAAGTCTTGGTAATTTGGAAAGCAATTCAGCCCCAAAGCATTTGGATTAAGTTCCACAAAATATTGTTTGGCTGCAAGACTCACCTGGCTGAAGAGCGGTGGTTCATGTAGCAGAGGTACTGGTACTCCACAGCGGTTTTGAGTTTTGTGGATTTATTTTATTTGGGGTTTTTTCGTGGAAATGATTAGTCTATTTTGAGATTCACCCTGCTCCTTCAGATGCCTAAGCCCCAGTGAGGTTCAGGGCTGCCAGAAAGGTAACAGCTTGAAGTCATTCTGACCTCCAAATCTTGCTGTTGCTGAGCACAGGTCTCAGAACCAACAGCTTCCTGTCCTCACACCTTTTTTCCTGGAGTGGGAATGCACACATGCTGCAAACTAAAGAGTTGACTGCAAAATTATTTAGTCTACAACAGCAGTATTTGACCAGCTCATGGAGACCAATGGAGTCAGTACAGGCCCCTCCTGTGGAGCTCTCAGAATCAGATTTTAAAATGTTACACAATTGATGGTGGCTGAAGCGAAGATGCCAGACGAACTTATGATTAAAAACAGTATTGCAAGTGGTCTCATGCACCAGTGGTCTCTAAACTAATTTAGCCACATCAGTAGCACTTTCATATTGGTAGCAGCTGACCTTATTTACAGAGTTATCATTTCCAAGGTAACAGCTGAATTCAACAGCTTGTAGACCTCCTTCCCACGAACATCTCATGGTGTAGGTGTGGAGGACTTGGAGGTCGGAGTCAGGAAGGAGCTGCTTTCTGCCTTTAATTCTCCCACAGCGTGAAGGCTGTTTGGAAAATTAAAGCTTTACACAAAATACACACAAGAGCCCCTTGGTGCTTCCTCAGTCCTATCAGCATGTCTCTGCTCAGAGAGGGCTGTAAGAGAAGCATATATGTAAGAGAAGCATATATAGTATCAAGATATAAATACATTAAAATGATTGCTCCATCACCCAACATCACAGGAAACATTCTGCCTAATTGTGTAGATTCAAGTGCTTTGAAGTGGGCCACCAGGGGCTGTGAGCCTAAAGAGAATCTGTGTGCCAAGCCATTTGAGTTTGTGTTTGGTTTTATTTTTCCACTCCTTTTATCTTTAACATACTTGCATTTAGCTTCTTGAGTCTGTGCCTTGCAGGAAGTGTCTGAAGCAGGGTGAGGCCTCACCAGCTGAGTAAGACTGAAAGCCTGTGTGTAGAAGGGGAAGATGAGCTGTAAAGGCATGAAATTTGTGCCTGGAGTGGAACACTCTAATCTGAAGATGGCAGGCTTGGTGGGGAGCACTAAAAAGCCTGACTGTCACACTGCCATCACAGTGAGTGAGGAGACATTTTTCTATTAACTGAGGTGCAGGAGATCTTGAAAATAGTCTCAGCATTTGAAATACATGGGACAATGCTGACATACCCCAAGTTTAGTACTGTACTAAAAATTATTCTAGCATATCTTCCAAAAAATGCAGTAAATGCAGTTGGAGGGTTGGCAGGCTGCTGCCAGTATAGCTCTGTTGGAAGAGCTGAGGAGCTTCCTGAGTACTTTTGTTTAAAACAAACAAGAGGCTTTCCAGGAAGTTCTGAGTAATCATCTGACCTTGTGCATAACTTAACAGCTACAGAGAGGAAAAAACTACCCTGAGATGGAGAGACAAAGATTTAAGTAAACAAGAAAATGCACCAGTCTGCTTGAGGAAATTAAGAAAGAACAGACTGAAACGTGCCACAGGAATTTTAGCAGAGAGCAACCAATCCAGTGAGACTCATGAGAGAGCTCCAAAGAATGAAATGTCGTGAAGACAGACTCCACATAGGGGATTTCCTCTGGTGCATAACTCCAGAAGAGCATTCTCTCCTCTCCAAGGTTTAAAGTTCTCTCTGTCTTTGTGCAGGCCTCTTACTGCTTTCCCCAACTAAAACAGCTTCTGTCTTTAGAGATGATGGGAGCATCAACATTCTCTATAAGAGACCACAGTGTCATCATAACACAGAAGGATGAAGAGCCCTTGCAACCTGCATGCTTTGTTCGGGGATCCCACCCCCATCCACAGAAATCAAGTCAACTACTGATAGCAATAATACCCTATGAGCAGCTTTTCTACTCAAGCCAAATTAATCATAAAAACACTATGGCTTTTCTAGTTAGGCAATCCTGCTTTTTAGGCTTTGATTTTCCTGCACTAGGAAGCTTCAAATGGACTAAAATAAAGAACAAGTCAAGAGAAAAAAGGAGATGAGCAGTTGCAGAGAAAATGAGCTTTTTCATGCCTATGAACAGACGCTGTGGGAATCTTTACACTGAATATCTCTCCAATTTAATTACAAGTACAATGTCAATTTTTGTTTGTTTTATGTATGTGCATGCATATAAATACGTTCCAACAAGTGTCTATTCATGTGCTACAGCTCTCACCTCAGCTCTTAATATTACCTGTCTTTGCAGTTGTGCAGATATATCTACACCCCAGAGGAAATAGAATTAACTCCTTGGACATTTAAGGAGGGGCCACAGACACACACACATATAACCACTCCATTACAGGTCTCTGCTGTTGCTCTATCATTACATAAATCACAATAGCAACATTGTAGATTAGCAGTCATTTCAGGGCCATGGATAGCACAGCATCCAGTCTTTCCTGAAGCCATCTCTAGCACTGCCCCTTAGCCATCAATATTTCGTTGTAGACACCATGGTAGAAGCCTTAACTTATGCGATATATATACCACAGCTCGTTGGGTTGCACTGCAAAAGATTCGTCATGCTTTAAGCTAATATTGCCTTGTGTGCAAAAAACCTGAGCACACACCCTGTCTCTGAGATAACCTTCTTTAACCTTTCATATCAGCACAGCAGTATTTCAGTGGTTCGTCATATCCAACACAATCCACTGAAGGGTCAGAACAAGAGATGAAAGAAAGAATGGATTACAAAGAGGAATTTAAATAGTAGTGTTCTGGCCTTGTTAGAAGTGAGTATTTGTGCTGGTGCAGATGTCTAAAAATACATTTTTTTACTTTAAAGTGGTAAACACCATCACTGATTTTTTTTTCCAGTCTGTACAATTTTTGAGATAAACTGATTCCGAAGTATACATTGTCCCTGGTTCTAGACTGACAATGAACACAGTTTTTGAGTGGACTGTGAGGCCTGTTTACTTTTAGACTTTTAAGACTGAGATTGCAAACAGATGGATGGATGACCTCCCCATTCCCCTCCTTTCCTGCAGAAGGAAAAATAAACAACGAAGGTTGACGATTTCTTTAGAGCAAACAGCAAAACACTTAAGACAATAGAAGTTTTAGTTCAGACTCCTCACCAGAAGCAAGCTTATAATCTGTAAAACATTCAGTCTTGATGTGCTGAGGAGGAGGAAAGGACAGCTGTGTGTCAGCATCAATCTTCTCTGTGAAAACACAAACCTAGTTTTGTGCCCTTTGATCTGGATGGTGATAAACAGTAGAATGACTCAAGACACCACTTTTTTCCACAACAGCTTAAAAAAAAAATAGCAGCAGAAAATAGTTTCAACTTGTATGAATACTAACACCCTAGCAGACACAAGCACTTGCTAAACGTAACACTGTCTTTTCTGTTCCTTCCGTTTCCACAGTTGCATTTAGGTTTCTGCTCACACAAACATCCTCCTTTTGCACAAGTCAGATTCTAGTCACAAGCATTATTCTGGGGAAAATAAACTTTGGTGTAGGCTTGATTTCAATCTTATGAATACTGGTATAAGACAGTAATCAAACACAGTGACATAGCTCCACTGCACAACAAGAGAAAGATGTCCCGTCAGACTCTGGCCCCAAAGTCCTCTGGCTTATGCCACTAATTTGACAAACTAACAGCTAGCCAGGTACTCAAGACTATGCCTAAAGTTACAAGCAAAGGAAGAGGATTTAAATTTTTTTTTAATGTAATCTAAACAAATATAATACACTTTTTTTATTAATAGACTTCTGTATTATACATTCACCACTGATAGGGCAAATTGGAGAAATTCCATTGAAACAGACTGAAAAATAATGCCAATATAATGCCCTTTCTCCTTTTTAACCCTGGAGTTGGAATACCAACACGTGTGATACCATAGTAGGACCAGATTATGATTCACCAACAGCAAGTAGCTTCATCCCCCAGAAGCAAATACCTTCCATGAAGCACACAGGAAACAGGAGCTCACAGCATTGACCCAGCATTAGGGGGCTTAAAGCTACACTTGGTGTCAGGGCAGAACAAGGAACTACTGTTCACAGTGTGACCCCGTGACCCCCCAAATTCCAGTGCATCCCTGCAATGAGTATGAGCCAGGGGTACTGCCCTGGTCTAAGTACCACTAATACATATACATTCCTTGAAGAAAAGCTGCTGCATGTTTATTCCTGAGAATGGAGACTGGAGCAATCTAGGAAGAACAAGTGCATCAAAGCTATTGATAGTGTAAAAAAACCCTTGCTTTTAACTCTGGAAATTTCATCATTCAAGGATTATAAAGCATTCCTGTACACTAATCATACATTGCAACACCTGTGTAAAGTATAAGGCACAACTATGCCCATTGTACAGGATGAAACCAGACCCGTAGAAGATAAAGACAACATCCTCAAAAATGGCTATTAATTTTGGAAACTGTGGGGATTAGAAGTATTCTAACTGCAAATCTCTCCATAAGTAAAGTACAAGCTGCTTTGATACCTTTTGTTCCAATAGCAGTTTTAAAAGTTCACAGCACTTCCGAGAAAAAAGAAAAATATTTTTCAGATGCTGAGACCTTCAAAACAAAAGTACGTTCTTTGAAGTGCTAACCTTATGACTGCACTAAGAATGTGTGCTGAGCCACTGACAGAGTTGGAGATGAAATTTCTGGGTACTCACTGCTCAGAAAACTAAATGGTTGTGCTCTCCCCTCTTGCCCCCTTTGGTAGGCATATGGATTTTATCTGTCATCCAAGCTGACCAACCCTATAACCCAGCAGCTGACCTTCAGCCACCAGGCAAATTTTGAGGCCACATTAGAATCTTGGTGCATAGTTTTGTCACTCCGATTTAGTATGCTAGTACAGGATGTAGGTAACAGACACTACATTGTTTTTCTTCTCAAAAGGTAATGCCTCTCAAATACACTTTTTAAAAGTCCATGCATAGGCAAGTACATGTCTGCAACATAGGCCATGCCCAAGGTCTGCCTTGGCCTTTTCACTCCTATTGCTTTAGACATCCATTTCTATCCCTATGAACAGGCTATGAATAGGAAAGAAATGCACAGGTTGGTAGACAATCCCCCACAGCCCAAGGAAAAATCTGCAATTATGTAAAATGCTGCTATAGACTGCACAAGACAAAGTTAACTAATAATTCCTAAAAAATGAGCTTGCAGGTCTTACATTTAATGGACACTTTTACCAGAGCATGAACAGCAAACACAACCTACAGCAATAACGAATATGTTCACAGTCCATTAGGAAGGAATGTCCAAGGTTCAATTTTTTTCAGCTTGTGTTCAGATTCCCTTTAACTATGCTCACTGTTAGGGCCAAATTTATTAGGATATTGTGAGAATTTTGTATAATGAATAAATGCCCCACAGATTATTCCTTCATATAAATGAGTTCAACCCTGATGAAAATGAACCTTGACAACTTTGCTATATCCTCTGAAAAAAGGGCCTGAGATAAAGCTGTATGAAGAAAAATAGGACACCTGATAACACAAGTACAAGCAATGCCTTTGCCTTGGCATAATCTGAGTACATACTGGAAGAGCAAGAGCATGCAAACTGATACTACCTAAGGGATCACTCCATCACATGCTGTCCATTTGCATGGGGTCAGCTCCTGAAAAATGTTTTCCATTTTATATTTACTCTGAAAATCAGAATAGCACACAGCTGCACACAAAGTCTTTCAATGAAAAACAGCCAGTAAAGGCCCTACCTCTCTAGCCTAATTATTTGAAAAGCAAAAAACACTGTTTCTGTCCATCATTCTTTGCTTCTCCTTCATTTCCACTTCAGCCTCAGGCCTCAGTGCTTCAAAGGCACAGAGTGGTTTCTCCAAGGGCAGTCAATGCCAGTCTATTAGGGTGAAGCTTTTAGCTAGAGGTAAGGGAGGTTTACCTGATGGGAAATCCCATGTACAGAAGTACTTTCATCACCTGTGGTTCTGCTGGAGGTGAATGTTTATTGGAGAAGCATCTGGCCTCTTGGCATAAGTAGCAGATGGAAAATTCCTTTATATGGGTGGGAGGAAAGACAACAGTGAAGTTAGGCCAAAGTTGTAGCAGACAGCCCTGTCTCTACCATGATGTTTCTGGGTGTAATAGAAAGCACATGGTATGAGAAGGGATCTGGTTTCCTCCAGAATGCCCTGCAGGCTGTTGGGAATGCAAGCAGCCGAGCTGAGAGAGTCCTGTCTGCTCTCTTCATCCACACAGATGCCCACCTCTGAAGTCAGAGCACTGCAAGTCACACAGCGCTCACCTACCACACCAGGTCCCACGACTTGTGTTAAACAGCCTTTTGTCCCTAGTGTCACCAAGCTGCGTCAGTCCTGAAAGGGACAAACATTTCCTATGACCGGCTCATTACTGTCTTCCCTGTGAGTTTTCTTGGGTAACCCCTCATCCAAAACAGATGGAGTTAAATTCAGTTCAATAGCTGACAATAATCACAGCCTGAAGTAGTAAGGCTGCAATGGCACTAAGTAACTGAATAGCAGGATAACATGGTATGATCACATCTTCACATTTCTTGTTTTTCCCATGCTGCAAAACTAAAATCTCACCCTACACTTCAAATATGAAACATTGCTCCCACTGCCCTGCATGTCCTTCTTATTTCCATGAAGCTAGGGAAAAAGTCTCACTAAAATATCAGAATTTGCTAATTAATTGAAATCTGTTGGCATTTTCTATCTTCTCTGTGTAAACATCAACAACTATACAAGGCTGCAGAAAATGGAGATACTCCTACCTCCTACTAGTCATTTAGAACACGAGCTCTTTCAGAGAGCACAGCTTTTGTGGAAAGTGCATTACCCAGCTCAACAGAGTTCAGATCCAGACACAGACCTCCTGCAAGTGTAAATGAGACTTCATGTGGAATTAGACAAAAGCTGTGAAGAGGAAAGGAGCAGGCAATATTTAATCTTCATAATAAGAAATATCCCAACATAAAAGTGCTGCAGTATAACCAAATATATCCTGTTCTGCTAAGACAGGCACTTAAAAACCACCAATTTTCAAAGATTTCCAGACAACTGGGCTTCCATAATTCTATAGATTCCATAATTTCATAGATTTTGTTTCCATGATCCTGGCTGTTTTGCTGCTGGCTTACAATCCACCATCTGCTTCTAAAGTGGATAATGGAATTTGAAAAGTGAAACAAACCAAGAAATGGTAAAGTCTGGAATTTGTACCTGTATTGGATCACTGACCAAGCTTTTTTGCCTTCCTGTAGCAGTATCCACCTATAGGACATGCTCCATCTCATTAAAAGCATAAAGTCAGGTATTTGTCCAAAACGTGCTTGGGGAAGGCAGTTGAGGGGTGAGAAAGATTTAAACATCCTTGGTCCCATCATTTTGAATCTCACACCATGCAGAAGAAGAAGCTGAGATACCTCTTATATATTTTTTCCACTTTCAGTACTGTGAATAAACTCATTGTAGGTCATTATACACAAAACTGCAAAACTCCATTTTGCTGTTTTAAGTATGGAGTTGCAAAGAAGTGTTCAGTCAGTTCTAAGAGTAGGGGATTTAAAAGATCTATCAATTTTGAATGAAATTTCTTACTTAGCATCAGATCAGGGTGACCATTTTACTAAGCACACATTGACTCCCTTTCCCTGAACTAGATGTGCAGTGTAAATCTGACAGACCATCTCAAAATGTCAGAAGCATTTAGAGTTATCATCTACATTTTAATAATGGATCATATCCAGAAACTTAAACAGCAGTTTTAGAGATGTGTGAGGCAATCTTTATTTCCCGTTACTGGAAACAGAGATGCAATGACGTTAAGCCCCTCAGTGAAGGTCACCCAGCACATTATCTGCATCCCCTCCTACTCATCTTTTTGATCTCTCTGAAGCACAGATAAACAACAGTCTAGGTCATGGTTCTTGGCCCATTTGAAAATTTGCCTACTACAACACACACTTCAGTTGAGGCATTTGGAATCTGAGCCCTTGGTAAGAAGCAAACCCTGCAAACAGGAAGCCCCAGGCGGGGGGAGTGAAGTGACCTAGGCTCTAGTCCAAATTTCTCAGCCTGTTGCTCATTGATTCATTTAACATCTTGTCTCTGCCAGCACCCTTCAGAACTCATCATTGCCTTCTATGGGCCAGGCCTGTGCCCTTCACCTGTCACACACAGACATCGATACTTTAGGTCACCACATAACAGCTTCAAACTGGAGCACAGAGAGCAAACTACTAATAACTTGGCACAAACAAATGCAATTATTTCAGCTAGGGAGAAAAGAAAATCATCCATACTGACATGGGTGGCATAAGCCCATTTGCCTGACACAGCGCCCACCTAGAACCCTTAGCAATAGCTAAGTTAGTCTTTTTTCACAGTTGTGTGCTACTCACTTTGAGTTTCTGTGACAACAATATTACAGATTCCCAGCCAGGTAGACTATAATAGAGTGGAACTTGCTGAAATTGTTTATTTTTGCACTGTTAGCTAGTTATAGTAATATCACCTTTCATTGCTTCCTTGGTGATGCTTAGGTTAGTATCTAAGGCAGCAACAATCTTTTTGTATGTGGTTTTGTACCCAGAATGGGCCATACTTGACTGTTATCTTGTCAAGTACAGTTGGAAATTGTAACATCAGTTGCCCAAGGGGCACAGTGAAAGTAGAAGAGTGCACAAATCAGTAATTTAGATCAAGGAATACACAAATGACTGTCCAACTAGCTTTGATTTCTTTTCCTGACTTAAAAAATTTATAGCAAGGGTTAGATACTCTGCAAAGGATACAATTCTTTTCAGCATCTGAGAATCTGACTCAGGAGAATAAACTTAATAAAGCAGGTTTAAAGCCAATACATCACGGGAGCCATTAGTTCACAGAAACACAGTCATGCAATGACCCTGCTATTATCTGTACACTTAGAACTATCACCCTGAAAGTCTGACAGAAGAACATAATAGGAATAATGTACCCATCTGCTGGGTTTTATCAATAATAAAATTATTTTCTGGCTATTTTCTTGTCTTCCTTACATGAAAAACCTTTGAAATAGGAACATTTTGGCTTTTGAATTCTCTGTGTGTGTGTTTTTTGAAACTGAAAAACTAAATTCTCAGGGCGTTATACATCTAGATCCTTGTGAAGCCAGTATTTCTTTTACAGATTGAGTGTCAGAGCGATGCTGAGAAAATACAAACGTGGACATTAAACACTTCTTCCTGTCATAACTGCCCAACAGAATGAGTTTTGCTACAGTTGAGGGAGATGAAACCTTCAAAAGCACAACTCGAAAGAGGCTACTTCAAGATATTTTCTGAAGGTCTTTAGTGCAATTAGAACCATACACAAGACACTTTCCTCATGTTCTCCTTTCCAAGGAGAGCCATCAGGAAGTCCTTGCATTCATTAAGAATCCCCTAGCACTTCACAGTATTTGTTTGTTAAACCCTCAGGATGTTCCAGGAAGAGATTATCATTATTTATGGTCTGGTTACGGTCTTTCATAATCTGGCAAATGAATAAAAAATGAGAAAGGGTAGTTGGCTGACTGCTACCATTGGGGGCCTTTTTGCTTTGGTCAAAATGTAAAAAACAGATGAACCAGAGAAAGAGGGAAGGGGAAGAATGTTTCTGATAAATTCAACTATTCAACCTGCAATTAGGGAAGCTCAGCTTCACATCTATCCTCGTTTCTACGTACAAATGCATTTCTGATGCAAACTTAAATACAAGCTCTCTGTTTCTTCCAACTCACCCAAACTCTTCTCACGGCTGTACGGTCCTTGATTAACACAGGCTTATTTGGTCACCGAGGCTTTTCTGATTCGATAGCATCTTCTTCATAAGCGCTGTGCTGACCTCCACCTGTATTTGCCTTCTGCAAATTCATAATTCCCAAGATACTTTCTTCTACTTAAACACGCACAAGCCATTTTTAAGAAGATTTCCTTTTGTTTTGGTAAGGGTGGGGGTTTTTTGTTTTGTTTTGATTTTGATTCTTTTTAAAGCCAAAGGCTGAAATAAAGGAGAGGAAGTCACTCCAGGACAGCATATACCAGCAACACTTGGTGCTCTGGCATCACAGAGTATCCCATAAGCAAGACACAGGTCATTGAATCTTGAGTCTTGTTCTGGGCTGTGGTGCTTTCTGGCTTCCATCATGCAGAGCTCCACTCCGGGTGTTCAACCTCCGTGATTTTGTTGTTCTCAAACCCTGTTTAAAGTTAACACCTCACCCACAGGCTAAGACCCCTAGGATTGAGGAAAATTGTCAGCACTCCTAGAAGGCAAGTTTTACTGCCTGACATTTCAGGAGGCAGCTTTGAAGGGCAAACCTCTACAAGTTACTGTAAGAGAGTCCTCAATTCTTCTGGGCCCCTGTAATTCATCACTCAGCAGAGGAAGCTTGAGAGACACACTGTCTTATGAGGGGTCTCCCTTTTCGTTACTGCTGATCCTGGCTTCGCAATGTGTCTGCAGCAAGTTTGTGTGTGGAAATTGCGTAGACATGACGTAAATCACCTCAGATTTCCTAGCAATAATGTGACCCCAAGGCAACATATTTAGTAAATTAAAAATAAATTACGTGATGGCCTGATGCGACTTCAGCAGACCTCATGTCAGACCGAGCCTGAGGGAGAAATGTGCCTTCCAGCTTTTTCATAACAACTGTCCTCTAACAACGAGTTAATTATCTACAGATACTGTGTGTTTAGAAGATGTAAAACAAGACCAGCTGATTTCAAAAACTTTAAAACAGACTTGAAAATGCACCTCAAGGGCCTCACTTACACCACTGCACAGTACATAAGTCTGGGTGACATCACTGCTTACAGCAGCTCTGAGGGGACACAAAGGATGGTACTGTAAAAACTCTTGGGAGTTTGGGCATGGCTATATTACCTAGGTGAGAGCTCACGAATGAAGAGTGACACTCCAAAACACTTCCAGAAATGCTTACAGGCTGTGTATACCCCATCTGCCTTCATTTTCAACAGTGTAGGGGGGCTTTCTGGGACTCTGTGCTTCACCAGAGAGATGTCCCACCTTCCAAAACATGTGCAGGGGTTTGTGTTTCCATCTTTGTGCTACTGGGACAGATGATGAACTTAATCAACCAGTCATTAAAGATGACCTTCCGATAAGCTGGCTGCTACTCAATTATCCCATTAGAATGGAAATTATGAATCTGGACAGAGGATTTAAAATTTTAGTTGGTATCTGTTTCTACAGCACCCAAAATCAGACCCCCATAACTTCAGCTAATTTAAGACAGAATGATAGTTTTGAACCTGAACATCACAAAATAAGTTCTGTTTTTTATAAATGTTTATCTAGCAACCCTTCAAGACAACAAGCTTTTTGTTGAGTAAAATCAAGGGGAAAATAGTTTTGGACTTTCAAGCTCTCAAATATGTTCATTTCATTTCCATATCTGGTTTCTCAAACCAAGTGAGAGCTTCCTAAAAAGTAGAGGACAGCTGTAGTACAGATGTGATGATTGAGTTCTGGAACTGAGATTTGCATGCAAAGTCTGCCCATAGCACTATTCCTCTTCTCCTGCTTGCATCTGGGTGGAAAAAAAATCCGCAAATCTGCATCATACACCTGCTCATCTTTTGTATGCACATATAAACATACAGCAGTGTTTTGATTTCACAGAAAACCCAGAAAGCAAAGGATTATAAATTCATATGCTTACTTTCCTTTTTTTTCCAAGATAGCTGACAGAGCCCCAAAAGAATATGTCTGCATCTTCTAATGACTTTTGGCTGGTGTGGTAGTTTAAAGCTGAAAATAAATAAGCTTCAGCTTCCTCTGAATATAGATAGATGTCAGCTCCAGCTCTTGTTTATTTACCAAACCTCTCTTAAAAATTATTACGGAAACTTTTTCAAATGTGCTGCTTCTCTCTGTTTCTAAGTTTTTATAGAAGTATCTAAGTTTATAGGGATTAGAGTCAAATACATGCTTTATTTTTTAGAAGTGTCTAACTGATGCACACAAAAAGTGTATTTTCATTTTCCCGATGATGGATGTTACATATCTTCATACATATGGTAAACAAAACATGCTTACCTTAAAAATGTAGCTCACTTTTACTCTGAAAATACTCTATTAATTCTTCCCATTATCTCTATACTCAAGCTGCTACCATAAGTGTCAATTAGTAACTTATACTGTTTTCCTCTTTTTTTTTTTTTTTTTTTTAATGTCAATCCTTTTTTTTTAAACTTAAACCATAGTTAACAGTGGGGATGAAGCCTTTCCTGTACTCTTGGAACATACTCTTCTAGCTGAACTAGAACTCTCCTTTTAGCTCAAACTCCATGTCATCTGAAATTTCTTTTCAGAAAATGGAGACCAAAAAAGAATTTACAAAATTTGATGTGGTCTCTTCAGTACACTGAAAAGTGGCAAAAATAACCTTGTCTCTGGAAGAAATTGCTTTGTATCTCTACCCTATAATACAGTCAGTATTCAATATTATTGAACTGAAAATTCATTCAGTTTAAATAGTAGTTGTTCCCTTGCTTTTCTTTCAGGCTAGTCCCCAGAGAAGCCTCTGATCTGCTTGTATTTTGTATTTGTACCCCTCATCACAGGATCTGATTTAATTCTGCCCTGTGTTCTCTATATCCTGGCTCTTCAACCTCTCTATTCCTTCCACAGGGCTTTCTTTGTGGGCCAACATCTCCCACTAAACCCACTGACCCAAATGGATCAAATATTCTCATTTTATCCTATGCCCTGTGGCTTCACTGTCAAGGCACTAGTGAAGTTCAGCCCTCCTTCTGGTAAGCAGAACCTCAAGGTAACATTATAACCCCTTATAACAAGGTAACCCCTCAAGGAAACATTATAACACAGTAGAGAAAATGATGATCAGGAGTACCTGGGAATGAAATGGCACAAGACCACGCAGTCAGCGAGACGTGTGCACACACTAGGTTAAGGCACTAGGTTTGGCCAGTACCTCATGATGAGAAAATTGTTGCAGCTGGTTACAACCTAAGATTTAAATTCCCTGTGAAAACTATGGAAAAAAATTGGCAAATTTTTTCACCTCAGATTTAAAGAACCCTTCTCACTTCTGCCCAGTGTTTTAAGTGCAGTGGTATTAAGACTGCCTAAAAATAGGCCTTGCACAAGTCGTGTGCAGGAAGACCACAAAAGAGGCCTGTAAAAGAACATGGAAAATTCTTATCCACAGGACACACGCAAAAAACTTACATTATCAATCAAGTCTATGAATCAATTCAAGTGCTTCTGAGTGGAGGAATCCTTCAAGCCAACATATACAAAGCTTTGAAGTAAAACCTACAAATGAAAGTTACAGCAACCAAATAGCTAACAGCTCTATGGTGTCTCCAGTAAGCATGAATTCATACTATTTTTTTTCCTCAAATGGTGTGGTTCTTAGTCTTTTCTAGGAGCAAAAGGCAATTTTCCACCAGTTGGCCAAAGCTAGAGAAAAATCAAGATGGAGAAATTTGACTTTCTACACCAATGGGCTCAAATCAATTCTTACCTTCCCCATCAACAGTTTTTGAACAGGTGTTTGAAGGAGGTGAGGGAATGGAGGCCATGAAAACAATAAGATGGAGGAAATGGTTCCACAACTGGCAAACTTTAGGGAGAACTTAAACTACTAAGCAAGTACTCCTCATTTTCAGGTTGATAAATTTAGCTTACAGTTAGTAAATTTAAAAAAAAAAAAAAAGGCTATCCTTGTTGAAGGGAGGAAGGTGGGGTTTTGCTGCCTTATATGTTTGGAAGTTTCTCAGACCAAGCAGGCATTAAACTCATCAGAACAGTATCCAGCCCTGGTCTTCCTCTCAAGTATGGGCAGGTGAAACACCAACACTTCACAGTGACTTCAGCTTTCTCCTGAATGCAACAATGCCTGACACTAGATTTTAGGAGAAGGCAGTTCTGCAGTGAATATTTTTAAGTGGATCTGGTTTTGATCAATGCTTTTTCTTTGTTGCAAAATCCCTTCCTCGCAAGCCTTTTTTTACCTTTATTACCCTTTCTTTTCTGCCTGGCTACATGCCCCAGCATCTACCTGTCTCTCATTCCTTCTCTCCACATCCCCTCAAAAAAGAGAATAATTTTTTCCTCTGTATTACTATGTCAACGTCTTGGTACTGGAATTAGAATCTGTTGTTTTTAGTGCTGGGCAAACAAATATTTCCCCAGAGTCACTCAGGAGAGCCAGTCCACAGAAAGTTAATACAGCTTGAAAGTTCTGCCAGCAACTGGACTTCAGGCTGTAATTATGTCTAACTTACTGCTTTGTCAGGCCCCTCTCCAACTAAGCAAAGGATACAAGCATCCCATTTGAAAAGGTCTCCCCCTGAAAACTCAGAAGCGTGGATTTCGGTCAGGCAGAATAAAGCATAGCAGAGCAATGGAAGAAAACAGTGAAATGCCTGGAGAAGAGGAAAGTTCTCAGCCACGCCAAAGTCCCTCTGAAATCTGGGCAAGCTGAGAAGTCATAAGGAGCTGGTTAGCTTGCCTGCTCTTTCCGAAATTTAGTGAACTTAAAGGGCAAGGCTAATTTAGATCACTAGAGCAAGTGTCCTCATGGGGTCTGATGCCTCCGGGAAGCTGCCTGTCCTGTCCAGAATGTTGTTCTGCCTGAAGAGACAGGTAGGGAAGGTTAAAAGTGAGCCAGCTGGCCTTGACCCCTCCCTCAGCCACATACCAACAGGAATTTTCCACCTCTGAGAGGATGAGTTCTCTGCCTCAAGCCTTTCTGTCCAAGTGGACAAAAGTGGCAGTGGACTACATCTGCAAGAGAAAGCAAAGAGAAAGAGAAGGAAGAGGGGAGGAAGGGAGGAGAAGAGGCAGCCTGGGACAGAAACAACTACTATTCTTCTGTGGTTCTGCGTTGGCAGAATGTAATGCTGATCAGTGTGCACTCTACCACAGCTGAAGCGGAGTTACACACATCTACAGCTGCCTTGATGCTGATGGATTAGTGCCTGTTGGCACAGATTAGATCAGTGTCTCCCTTGTGCCAATTAAGATCACTGTGATATTAATTTATGCAAAGATGAACCCAGCTTTCCTGTACTTACAGCTCTGTACTAACACCTGTTGCGTCTTTATGAACGGGGGCTCTGCAGGGCAGAGATTAACTTAACAGTGTCGAGCACAATGAAGCCCTTATCCCTGGCCATTATCACCACTAAATATCAGAAAAATAGATTATACTTTCTTTCCTGCACAGACTTATTACCTATTGCCTGAGGCAAAAGAGAGGCTGGTCTCCCCGTTCAGCTGTAACAGGAGACCTCAGTGATTTTCACTTTAACAGCCTGCAACCTGAAGAAACCTCTTGCAGGCAACCTTGATCCCACTAAATTCAGAGGACTATCAGAGGACTCTCATCTCATGCAAAGGACAGTGAAGTCAGCTGTAAATCACTATATTAAGCGGGGAGCAGATCCATTCTTTCCCTTCTCCTCAAGCAAATTACGGCTTGTTCTCAGAGCAAGCAGTCTCTGGAAATGGTTATTTTCTACCTGGGCTGATCTGACAGTAGGTGTTTTCTTCAGGAAAAATAAAAAATAATCCACAGCAACAATACACAAACTGTGCAAGACTAACAGCTCTTTCCACTCCCTGAGATTTCTCTCAAGTATCCTCCAGTTAATTGAGATTAAAATCAGCTTGACCGTTCATAATGCAAGAAATCAAACAGAACACACCCTCCAACTTCCAACTGTGTACAAGTATATTGTTCATTACAGCAGACCCCTTCCAGACAAGGTACAGCCCATCCTTGTAGCACACAAAATGTATGGATGCTCTTTAACCCAACCCTCAAAAAGAAGTTCCAATTCCTATAAAAACTTCTCAAATTTCCACGTCCTAAAAGTCAAGAGTTACATCTATCATCCACAGGTAATAAAAATCTCTTCCCATAATTCTGTCTATCTTTAAATTCTTCATGGCAAGAATTCCCCCTCACTTAGGTCGTTTATAGAAGGGCAAACAGCTATTTATTCTCTTGGCAAAGCCACAGATGAGTTTAAAGGTTTCACCAGAGACAGTGTGACACACTCCAAGGTGAAATCAAGACATCTGAGTTCAGTGCTCTGCCATGGTACTGACTGACTAAGTTAGGGCATGCAATAACTCATCTATGTGTTCCTGCTTTGCCCCATCTCCAAGACTACTCCATTTATTCATATTCATTTTTGTCCAGTGCTTTCAAAACTGTAGAGGTAAAAAATACTCTAGAAACCACAGGAAAAAAAAAGAAAATCAAGTCCCTCTATCATTTCAGTGAAAGTCAAAGTTCCTTGGAATCCCAAGAAACAAGATTTTCTTCTTTTTGGCTAAATTTACTTCTGCTGTCTTCATGCCAATAAAGGTATTGCCTTTATTGCCTCACCTTTTTGGCAGATCCAGGCCTCTGTTAATAAAGATTGGCCAGTAAAAAGTACGGATAAATGTATGTGTAAAATTAGGTTACTTTTTTTTTTTCTGTGCTAGAATGGTAACTTGGTGTGAGAGATTTTCTTTTCTCCTTAAGCAGTTATTTCACTTAATTCCCCAAATTACAGCATATCTTTCTGCCGAACTTCTTGTTTGTTATGCAAGTGCATACAGCATGTACGAAAGTCTCAGCTCAGTCTGGGTAACCAAGGAAGGGAAGAAATGTGAAGGAAAGGAATAACTCGCCTTCAGTAATGATTAACTCTTCCCACTGGTCCTCTCCCTAGTCATGATCAAAGAGAAACTTCCTACTTCATTCAAGATATTAAAATACAGGATCTGTAATTATTTGACTGAATTCAATATGGATATAAGACTACTTTCCTTCCCCTAGAAAAGTGTTTTTCATTTTATTTACTTTAACCAGGAAAAACCTTAAAAAGGACTTCATGATTAATCACATGCACTGTCTAGAAATCCTTTGAGTAGTTTGCTGTGTATTCACTAAGTAAGTCTTGGGAGCCAGTCCAGTTGCATTGTGGCTCTCTGAATTACTTAGCAATTGCTCCTGAGGCACTGCCTTACTGCTGTACTGTGGAGAATATGAAGCGGCCCCAGAAGGCTCAAGCCACTGTCAGCATTCCTTGTCCTCAGGGGGAGCACATGGCACATTGCACATCCCTGCTCACTCAGCCCTGCAGCACAGAGGAAACAGCTGGCAAAGGTATCTCTGCCCATTACTGATGGTTCTGATAAAGGCCTTTGGCCCCATTTAAAACACATCATGGCTGGTGTAGTAGGCCCAACCCCATGGAAGGCAGTGAAGATGGGTCACTGTCCACAGACCTGAATGAAGCTTAAATAACAACAGTATCTTTTGGAAGACTAGGGAAAAACCAAACCAAACCAAACCAAACCAAACCAAACCAAACCAAACCAAACCAAACCAAACCAAACCAAACCAAACCAAACAACAAACCCAAAACAAAACAAGAAGCCCCACCAAAACCAAAACCAATACGTATAGACAAAGAAAAAGGCTCTTGATCATAGTCACTGCCTTGGTCCCAACATTCCTAATGATAGAGGCATTCACCTAATTCACAAGCAGGATCAGCCTTTGACTTGATGAAATAGGCTGCGATCCAGGTTCATAAACTGCTGTGGACAGAGACATGGTCATGCTTCCATGGCCTTTGCTTGTACAAAACACCAAACTTGTGGGTACTGTCCCACCAAGAACAGTCTGTGCATGAGGCAATGGAAACTGCTGGGGAAATGAGCTTTTCTCTCTCCAGCACCATTTAACAGCTTCACCATACCACCCTCAAGGCAAGAGAAGCAAGTCTTGCTCTCTGTTCCACCTCTTCTATTACTTGCTTGCGATGTCCTCTCTTGCAAGACGAGATTTATCTTCGTGGCAGTAAAATTGGGCCTTGCCTGTGTGGCTGAAAGCTTTAATCTGTCAATATCTTAGTAAATTACAGAAAATAATGCTGTTCTTCTTTGAATGCTGTTAAAAGCAGAATATGTCATAAAGGTGGAACATGGTCATTATAAACTGCACAAGCCAGGGAAAATTTCCAACTCTTTGGAGACCAAAATAGGTAACCTTACAAAAGGAATCAAGCAAATGGAGAATCTGATGATAGGTTCTTTCATGTGAAAAGAGTACAAGCCTACAAATGTTTTGTTGCTGTAGGACAATATAGAAGATACTGTCATTTTGCTTTTAGAGTGAAAAGACCATGAAAAAGCTAAAGATTTGACTTCCTGAAAGTAGCCAAAGAATGTGTGGGGAATAAGATGAAGAACATTCAACCAATCCATCTAGAGTTCATAGAGCAACACTAAGAAAAGATCTTAGAGAGCTGAGACTTGCTAGTTTCTGAGAGTGACAACCCTGATTCAATCACAGATTCATCAATTCAAATTCTAAAGCCTGTAAAAAAAAAGCCTGCAATATTTTTCAGCAGCTCTAAGGTGAGCTGTCAGTTAACAGCCATCAAGAAACTGGCAATATGCAGACACATCTCAGGTCTGTATCATTCTTCACTCTATGCAAAGGCATCACTAACATGATCTGGTACTTATACAAATAGAAAAACAACATGTTGGAGGAGGGCTTAAAACAGGATGTGCTCTTATCTCCTACTGTCTTTGATCTTGTAATTTTTTTTTCTTCTGGCCATTTGGACACAATGAAGAAAACTGAGCATAGGAGCATTAATGACAGAAGAAATGTTGGTGATGCCAGTTTGTCTAAGTCTGTTAAAAAGTTTCTCTATCTCTTTAAAAGCTGTTAAAATGCTATACTTTTACCACCAGGAGTGAGTCAAAGCAGTAAACAGCTTCACTAGTACTCAGCACATACATCATTCATTAGAAACATAATAGCAAAAGCTGCCACTATTTCATACAAAAGAATGCTGCGTTAGGAAACCTAGTTTAAAAGCATTAATCCTTTCCACTAATATCTGTCAATCACTATATCTTGGGCAATTCAGTACATTTATCCAGGACCAAATCTCAGGAACATAAGCTTTTCCAAAAAGCACATATGGATATCTATGATGGAAGTAGGCCAGTGCACCAGACAGCCTTCTCCTGCCACCTTTCAAAATGAACTATTGTGACTCCGTTGACAATGAATCTCTGTATTCATACAGAATAGTATGCTTATTTCTATTTTGCTTTGGAAAAGACAGTTCTCTCCAATTTTGGTTTCATTCCAAATTCAAAGTCTCTCTTGAAACAGAACCTCAACCCTTCAGACATTTCTGACAGCAAGCACTATAGAATAGCATTTGCACACTGCAGTTTCATTTTTCCTGTGGCTGCCATCTTTATGCTACTTAGCGCCTGTAGTCCTTTTCTTCTCTGACTACTGAAGGTTTTAAACCGTGTGTTTAAATGACTAGCTGAAATAAGGCCAGGGAGAATGAGTAATTATGATTCTCTTCTTCCCTCCCATTTTGCCACTGTACTATTAACATGTAATTAGGAGTCTAATTTTTAGTTAGGTGTTTAAAAAACCTTGAAGCAAAGGGTTTTAAATTATTAATAAGCCATTTTTTAAAAGGGAAACTGAAATAAGTGTACCCTCCTCTTCGTATATTTAATGACCATAATGGTTTAACACATTATTCTTCAATTACTAAAGACAGGCTTGCAGAGAAAGGCAGTATTTTCTCTAATTAGAGGTACTAAATTTCCCTTTTAGCCATGGTGGTCTATAGATATGAAAACTACCTTCATTATGTGCCAGCCTGAAACTGCTCACAGGAGGACATTTTTCAAATGCAGGAATGTTTCATTATGCCTGTACTGGTGCTTTTCCCCTATTGGTGTCAGAGATACTTATTGTTAAAAAGATCTTCTTATCAACTACTCATTTATTAAGGCACTTATTAAATATAAATGTGATAGAGACACAGGTCAATCACAAAAAAAAAAAAAAGGCATGCAATCATAAGGGGCTGTTGCTTGTTTGATATCCTGTAATGATTTTGGCTGTTAAATGCTCTTTAGATTCTAGCGGCAACAGGGAATTTCATCATCAAGAGAGTGCCTGCAAAGTCAACTGATTCCTGCTCAGCAGGACTTAGGCTTACTAAGGACAGCGACCCATGAAGTGCAAAATACTTCAGCCTGTGAGCGCAGCTGTTATGGTCAGCGTGACTTTATATGCTCAGAAGGTTTGCTATTTCCTTAAAGGACATGAAAATTCTTTCTCTCAGTCCATCCAAACCTATGCAAGGCTTCTTGCAAAGTCCTACCAGCTTGGAGGAGGTTAATGGAACCTCACTTCTTCTTAAGGACACCACTTGTGATAGATAGCAGATACCAGTTTTCATTAACAGGGTTGCATGACTTTTAATAAAATACAGAATAGCACCCTCTTGTATGTTTTGAGGCCGAGACTGGCACGTGGCTGAATCCACATGCATAGTTCACTCTGCATCCTGACACCATACCCAAAAGTAAAGATAAAACGAAATCTCTGCTTTTGAGCCTCTCTTCAGATTTGTACTTAAGACAACATCTAGGGTACCAAACTTCTGAGTGTACCAAAATATCAGCTTTCAGTTAAGAACTGAGATGTCAACAGCAAGTAAAGGTAAACTTTGAAGCCTGCCTTTGCCTGAACTGATGCAACAGTGTCAGCATGTTTGAGCAGGGGTATGCTGCTGATTACAGACAAACCAGAGAAATGTGGACTACTCTGGAAACCCCAAAACCAGAAATATGAATAGAGCACAGTGTAAACACCCGGACTGGTTGGAAAAAACCAGCCTAGGTCCAGGTTGACAGTCACATGGCACCAAGCCCAGCTTAGTAGATAAAATTTGCAGTGGTCCTTTCAGGCCCTAACCAGTTACTCTATATGGCACAGTATTGGGTGAACTTAATATATCAGACATCCTCTGTCTTTAAGAATATGCTATGCCTCCTTTTACAGCATCTGCATGACTTCTGGGGGTCAATAACTTGGCCCATTGCATGAGTTCTGCAAGGTGACTATTTCCATATCTCTGAGGCACCCGACAACACATTCCCTTGAGTTTCTCTAATCACAGCAATAAAAAAATAGAAAATAGCATCTATTCCTATCCATCACAACTACTGAGGAAAAGCTTACTGAACTTACTGAAGAAAAGCTATTAGCATTAAACCCCTGCCAGGGTAAGAGGAAGATCCCTCTGGTTATTAGCTATTCCAAGTTCAGAGCACATACAAGCTATCCAAGAAGGGTCAGGAATATTTTTATCATGACCAGCCTATGGAACCAGGTGAACATAAATCAGCCTCATCTTCTTACCATCTGGAATGCAGCATGTATAATTGCAGATGTTAGGGGATTTTCCAATGTCATTGTCACTCTTACATCTAGCAGCATGCTTCTTCAAGCCTTCCCTTCACTTACTGCCTTATGACTAAAAGGGTCTTGCTATCAATCTTACAGTTGTTTGTGTTCTTAGAAGAAATAGAAACCCAAGCAAACTTCTTCAGCCAAGCAAACTCAAGAACTAACTGTTAAGGTAGAACATTATTCCACAAAATTTATGAGTAAATCACACATTAGAGCTCCCAAAGCAATATAAAAAATTCATTTAAAAAGGTTTATTAGCCAATATGTGTAGTTCACTATGGGAACTGATTCTGAAACCATCTTTGGCATACCCACCACAAGATTCCACAGGGGCCTATCCTAAGTACAGGACTATTTGATGCTTTCCTTAATAAACTGGCTTATGAAAAGACAGTAAGATTATTAATTTTGTAGGTATATCAAGCTGGGAGTGATTGCCAGTGTGCTGGAGGATACAAAGAGAATTCAAAATGATCCTGAAAAAAAAGCAAAAGAGAAGTCTTAAAAAAAGGAGAATGAAATTCAACCGGTAAAATGCAGGTTAGCATGCGGAGGCAAAGAAAAACAACTAGACAAATGCCCAGTGAGAATAAATGGGGTAAAAGGGCACTGGTCTAAGTTTCTGAGCAAAAGAGTCTCCAGCTCCCGATGGCTCAGAATGCCTAACACCCTCCCCCATAATGCCGTAAATTGGCAGAAGCAAACTAAACCTCAAGCAGATACTGCAAGGTAGCTCAGTAGTCATTCCTACCTGCTCAATTACACTTGAAAACATCAGGTTGTCAACAAGATCAGGCATGTGAAACGCCTCAAGTTACAGTCTTTGGTGGTGAAAGATTCAGAGGTTAAAACACAGTTGTTCTTGTTTTCCTTAGAAATATACTGCAAAGCCTGCCATTTTCAAAAACATTCACCTGGAGACCAAGACTTCAAAGAGCACTTAGCAGCTAATCCCCACAGATCTGCTATTGAGAAAATTCTAGGTTATGTAGCATGAATAAAGATGGCCAGCATAGACAAATTCTCTTCTGGATCTCAGCCTACTAAGAGAGTGATATGTGATAAAAAAGATGAGGTGTTACTTAAGGACAGTGGGTTTTAACTTTTTTTTTCTTCCAACTGTGTTTAAATTAAATTAAAAATACTATGATTTTTGCTTCTTCCCTTTTTGTACTAAAGAAATGTACCATAAGTAAAGCAACCTGGCTTGCATACTGATTTATTCTGCATGGTGACACAATTCCAGCAAAGAACTGGGATTCCTAGTAAACAGGAATTAAGGATAGAATGATGATCTATCTGTCTCATCTCATTGCGTGGGTGTTTAAGATCAGCACCAGATGTCATCTCGCTTCCCTTCTCCCATACCTCAGCACCACACAACACACAAAGGACTAACTTAACCCCTCCATCTCTCCCGCCTTCCTCCCAGAAAAGCAGCTCATACCACATGCACGTCCTAAACCTTGTTCTTGGAAAGATGAGCTGGTAAAATATTAAGTATTAACCAATAGACATTTTAATTCTCTCTCTCCTTTTATTTACAGCTACCATGGATTTACAAGGAGACTCTCTGGCACACTCCTACAGCAGAGCACAATCTGGCTCATGTAATGAAGACTGGATAGGATGTCCCCTGCTCGGGTCCAGACCCATCCTCCTCCCCCATTATTGCTTTAGCAGTATCCTGCTCTCTTCGCTTTCAATTCATTCTACTGTAAAATATCTTCAGCAACACTACTTTTCCCCTTAAGCAAATGCCAGGAAATAAAGTCACTAATTTTTCAGAAGTCTGGATTTCGAAATCACACTTGTCACCTTTCCACAAAGAATTATTTTTCCTGTAATCAGTGCCAAGGAATTCCCAGGCACATAAGTACAGAAGCTCATTGGGATTCATATGTGAAAGTAATGTGATGTTTAATAATTTAGTTAGAGAACACTGTCATTTCTGTAAATTTTTACTGAAGTCCTTGATTATCAACACTTATGTTGTTGCAATTAAGGATAAACATTCTTGAGGATTTTGCTGACATAATTATGAGCTGTTTAAGCAAATTACTCCCCAAAACCACAGATTTCAGTGGTGGGTTTTTATCCTACAGATGTTTTATCTTGGCACTAGTCAACCACTCACCATTTTCAGCCAGCTTCAGTGATCCAGAGTGTCTGCTCTCAGGTTTTGGCACAGCAAAAATTGTGTAACACTAAAATTCACTGGGAATCACAAAAACGTGTTATCAGCTTTGAAAGGTTACTGTTGTGTTAACAGTTAAACATTTTGGGATGTTGCTTTGGCCTTAAACCTCCTCAGCTGAACAAAATTTTCATTCCAAGGAACAGCTGCTGCTTCATTTCCTTAAATTAAAAGTACATCTTTCTAAATATATTCAGCAAAATCATAAAAGTAAAAGTGAGCAAACACATAAATCTTTTCAGGACTGCAACAGCCATACAATATTGATCCAAGCTCATGTTTCTGGCCAAGGGACAGGAGGTCTAACCTATATATGTACATCTGTGGGCATGAAAAGCATGAGGCTTTTCAGAGCGGTTACTAAAGATCATTGTTCTTCTACAAACTATGATTCATGCTTGAAGCTGAATTTTATTACAGACAGTAGTCTAGTCAAATAGTGAAAGGTATGATGCAAGCCAGCTATTTGACTTCCACCAATTCTAATATTAAAAAGTAGAGGGGAAAAACCTGATTTCTCCAAAACACTGGTACTTAATGATATGACAGACATCACTAGAAATTCTTTAAGTAATAGTCCTGGCCCTTCCCCCTTTCAATTCCCTAGCACAATTTTAACAAAGGATGAAGCAGGCACAACATTCGGACCCTAGTAAATCTGCTGGGAAATGGACACTCTCCTTGTTCTGCTGACTGGCACATGCAAATAAAGCATCAGTTGGACCTTCAGCTCTCAAAAAATGGTAACATTTGCCTCTAATCAGATATATTCTGGTAGTTCACACCAGTCAAGAAATGCACATCTGCAGTAATTTCATAGCAATGCAGCTCTTAGTCACCCAAACGTGGGACTGAGTTCACTAAAAGACCTAAATGCTTTCTAAATGCTGTGCTAAAAAGTCAACCATCCTTTTTATATTTTATAACAAACAACCAAAAAACAAATTCAGCTATGTTTGTAGAAACAAAAAAAGGGCGTCTACAAATATAACCCAGAATACTTAAAGAAACCATCTTATTCAAGCTCTTCCCTACTTTTTCATCTCACAGTCTCAGCATCTCAGTTCAGACTGTGCTATAAAGAAAGCCAGGGATATGTAACTAAAATGAAACTAGGATGGATTTAAGAGACGAACTGTAGCAAATCGTGCTGCTGCAATTTATAACGATATTTTACCCAGCAGTCATCCTTGGAGAACAGCAGAAAGAAATACACGAAGGCATCTCAGTGGTGTCATTTCATGCTTTGGCGTCTGAGGTTGAACTCCTCATGTTTAAGTTGTCTGATTTGTGCATGAGAACATTGTGCTAAGCGTACTGTGGGGTTGGCAGTCTCTAGCAGAGGGCTAGTGTGAGCACCTGAAGCTAAAGCCTCCCAGTGACCTCTTCCAGAACCCAACACCAAAACCTACATAAAAAGCTCTAAGGCAATTTCAGCTGCAGTAACAGCTCACAATTTTTTACATCATAATCCTTCAAATGGCAAGTATTGCTTTAATAGGGCAAGTATTTTCCATTTCACAGCAGGGTTTAACTGCTATAAGTCACTGAATTTTCCAAGAAAGCTCCTAATATTTCCCTGAGTATTCAAATATGTGACTTCCACTGCAGCTCAACACAGTGGAATGTAAGAGTTCAGCATCTCAACACTTTTTGGGTTCACTTTTGTCAGAAATGAATTTGGAATTGCATACACTGTAGTCCAGTGGCCATGTTATTTAAATTCCATTGGTCACTATGCTCTTTCAGCAAAGTGCAATTCCTAGGTGGCCACTGCAGAGCTTGGTGCTTGGATCCCAGTAACTGTGATGCAGTTTAATAGTGCGAAGTATCCTGCTGCTTATGTGCTCAGCTTGATGTCCACAATACAAGCAAATGTGTAGAGGAAAAACTGGCAAACCACTTAGGTAAAATAGAGAAACAGTGCAGGGTTCTGTGTTTGGCCTCAGATGGGAGCCAAACCCTGAAGGTTCAAGTGCAATTTTGTTGCTCATTTCTGTCCCAGCATTCATGGTTTACTTTCACAGATCTCTGTACCTGCTGATTCATGTGGGGGAAGGAAATGAAGCCTCCAAACGAGAGGACATATAGGGGATTATATCCTGGTTACCACTCTGACAGTTTTGTTTCTTTCCAGTAGTTCTGTGCTCTTTACCAAAGCCAGTATGTTTGTTACCACAGAGCTGCAATCTCGACCTCAATATTCCAAGAGATCACAACTAAGACTTTTACTGCAGTACTTTACTTTAAAAAGAGGGCCTAAACATGAAGATCTAGTCATCAGGAAAAGAGTTAATTGTATAGGAACTATGTTTCTATGACAGAGGAAGCAAGTTCATGTAAAATGAGTGTGTATCTCTTGATGACGCACTGTACAAACAACATTACCGTCACTCGTTAGTCACATTTGTAAGTTTCCTCATGTTAGTAGGAAATTTTATGGCTTGCCAACGGTAGATATTTCCAAAAGGTCTCTCCTCCCAAGTCCTAGATGCATACAGACACACACACTCAGAACTGAGTAATTAATTATGTTTTTCATTAATTTCATCTTTAAAAAGGCTCATGATAAATAGTAGTGGAGCAGAATGTAAGAGTTACGGCTGTGAGGAACATTCTGGTACTCATGATAAATTCATAGGCTATATTCGTAACCTGATGATGGGAAGTAAACAAACCCTTTTAAGGAAAGAGAAGGAAGACAAGACAGTCATGTACTGTGTGGATATTTATTTCTAGAAATGTTAAAAATAAAAAGCGAGAAATTAACAGAAATGCTTAGGCAATTACATAACACCATTAAAATGATTGTGGATGTAAAGGGTGAATGAGAAGGCAACATCACTGAAATTAACAAAGAACTGGTGTAAGTGCTGGGAGGCTCCAATCAGCAAAGGTTTACACTAGCTCAGAATCCAGTATGTTGTCCTTTCAGATTTAGAATCCAAAAAAACCTACTACAGGTACGGATGAAGACCCTTAAGAGTAACTATATAGGCACCACAGCTTAACTCAGTGTGTGGATTCAAAGCCTTGTTCCTACTCAAACATTCATGAAACAGCTGGAGGTGAAACTCATTGTCAATCATTGCTTTTGTCCTAGAAGAAACTCTGAGATTTTTTTTAATGAATTGGAATGGAAACTTGAAAGAGAAAAGGAGAAAATACAGAATATGTCTGTAAACACACAAATAAAAATATTCTAGCATTTCAAAATTGACTAAAACAGTTTTTAAAAAATCAAACAGAAAAGAGATGTTTTGAGCTAACTGGACACAAAATTTTCTTCACCAAATATACTGCAAATACAGGTCAGAATATATAGGTCTGAAAATTATAGTTTGATGTTATTTGCCCATTCCTACTGCCTGACTCAGAGTCAGTAGATAGGGCTTCTGCATATACGTGAAAGGACAGATAAGAGCAAGGCCAAGGTAGGAAACAAAGCGTCATGAATATTGCAGTTCAGAGAGGAAGCCCAAACCGTGAGGTTACCAGGACTTTCAAAATAACAGAACTCTTTCTATGTGCTAACAGTGGAGACCAGTTTGGTACCAAACTCCACCTTTCCGTGATTTGTGAAACCACATGTTCAGATTTCAGGCAGACCAAAATATTTCTTTGCAGCTTTCACAGCACAGAGTGAGTTTCTCAAACACAGAATTTGAGAAAATGATTGCTAAATATTTCTCCAGCTGCAAATTTTCAGTATACAAAAGCTCTCAGAAATTTTCCAGCCAGCTATAAATTGAAGTTACAGTATCTAATCCCACAATAACTTAAAAATATGGTAGTGTAAATGAAGCACAATCCATAAAAACCTAATGTTTTGTCATTTTAAATTGTCCTTTTATTCTCAAAGTAACAGTTGTAAGCATATTAAAGTTTAAATTATAATTAATGTTCCAAGAAATATAGTCAATTGTGTAGCTCATCTAAACTTTATCAGATCTTTTACAGCGAGTTAATGTGCTGTTAGTGAATCTCTTCAACATGAATTTGACCATAAAATGGTGCTCTTTACAGGATCTGAAGCTACTCTAGCTTATTCTAATTAACGTAAGATCTGCTTAAAGTTTCTGCCGTGCAAAACCCTCTACAGTTTATTGTGGTTCATTTTCTTTGCAATGCAGTGACTGAAGACTAGAAAAGGAGAACATGAACCAAGTTTTATTCCAGAATCTGTGAGCATCCATTTATCACAAGACTGAGATATTTGTGTTTCATTCTCACTCTCTCTGGCCTTGGCCCAATCACTGCACCGCTGTGCACTCCCAGAATTCTTCTCCATCCACACCCATTTATCTTATCCACTGAAACTCTACAGGTCAGGGATATGACCGATGGCCACAATGTCATTGGATGACAACTCCTATGAGGTTATGCATTCCTGACCCTCTCCATTTGGCTTTACTCCATGACAATCTTGCTTGATCTTGCTCCACCATCATTGTGCTGTAAATTCCCAATAAGCTGTGTACTAACTGGGAGGTCTGTTCAAGGGGTCATACCTCCCATTTTCTCTCTAATGGCATCCTGCATCTTCACTTATAGTATAATGAGATCTGTCCTTAACTTTAATGTGAAAGTAATCTGGGTTATTCATATCCTTGAACTGTTCCTTTTTCTCCTTGACAGTTGCCTTGAAAAATGAGGGACAGACTAAAGCAGGGCCTCAAGGTACTGCTGCAATGCTACATATCCAGTGATCCAGTGCTGTACACTCTCACTCACCCCGCTCTTCCTGACAGTATTCCCCCACAAATTAGTAATCTTGAATTGTGGTTCCTGCATATGTTTGTCGTGACTGTAATCACAACTCATTTAGTAACTGTTTGTTGAGACTGTGTGAAGATTAAACCATTAAACAGCAAACAAAGCCAGATGACCAATAGCAAGCATTTCAATAATGATCTGAATTCCCGCTATGAATAGCTCAATCAGACACTGTTTGTGTAAAGTACTGCTTATAGGCTTCCAAATTACTAATATTTTTGAAGCTATCCCAAAAATGGACTCAAATCTCCTGTATAATATTCAATTAAAAAAACATATATTTTTTTAATAAAGTCTCAAACTTTTTGCTCTCTATTCAAGAATTCCACTGGTGAAAAGAATATTCTGGGGAGTACAGACTTCAGTAAAAATTGCATGAAGGTCCTCAACAGATGAATAGTATGAAGAGGAAAAAAAGAAGATTAAATACTACAAATATATTTTAGATATAATTCAACGCTGATTAAAAACCACAGAAAGATCCACCTTACGAGCACCTTTTCCTTTGGATTTCAGATGGAACAAATTTATTCAATTTAATTATGCAACTGAAAGCTTAGTATCTCAGAGTACTTGGTTTACAGCCTAAATTCCCAAGCAACTAACAGATTTGTGAAGTATTATCAACTGTTGGCTACAGTTCCTATCCATTCGTTAGTTTGTTTGCTATGGTAATTTGTATGCAGCTACTAAGAAAAAGCACTAGATGCTCTTGAAGTGGCATCCAGACATAAACAGAGGTCAGAAATTATTGGAAAATATGAAGGCTGTGCAGAAAGCATCACTATGACAGAAGGTGTGAAGTGATAGAAAATCACCCATACATAACATTCATCAAGGCAGTACCCTAAAAAGGACAAAGAAAGTAATCCATCTTGGTAAGAACACAAAGTGAGAAGAAGGTAAAGTAAATATCAATAAGCTAAACTGTGATTACAAAATTTGGACCTTGGAAAATAGCCTGTTTGAGAAATAATATATATCAAGCATGACTTCTTCTAAAATCTAGAATAAAGATTTACAAATCGGTCACATAAATCAGTCAATTTTATTAATAAAATAGGTATTTACATCCAACATATAAAGTATTGCATTTCAAACCATCTGTAAGACAGTAATGCTACTTATAAATCAGGTACATGAACTATCCATTATTTTCTACACTTATAAATCAGTCTTACTCGCAAAGCACTTGCCTGACTGGAAAATCACTCTCTTGATTAATAGATCAGGTGCCACCAGACAAATATATTACTGAAACGAATCATATATCTTTTGACCACTGGGCCCATTTCATAAATCAAAATCTCTATATATACCGAGTGCTCGTAAATGCTCAATTATGAACAATTTAGCAATCCAATACCAACACAGAATCCCTTAACACACACACACACACACAAAACTTTGAAGCCATAGAGATAAGATTTGCTTCGTTGGGTCTTTTTTAAAGCTAAAGCTTCGCTGTATTCCCTGTTCTACTTGCCAATATGTAATACATCAGGATTTTGTTTACCTAAAACTAGAAAGCAATTTAATGCTTTGAGGTTTGCGAAATGGGGGGAAGCAGAGAAGAGAGTGAGATACTAAGAAGAGTTCTTGTTTCTGCTTTTTCTATACTTCACACAAGATTGGAAGTCAAAATCTCTGCTACCTTATTCTAAAACCTCTTGTGTATTTATTTTGCCTTTGTTCCTCATCTTTCTCTGAACTTTTGTATGAAATATATTTACATTTTTTTAAAATCTCCATTATGAATGTGTTACGTCATTAAAAGAATTTATTTAGGAACTGCTGCATTATGAAACCTTTAATTTAGTATAAATTAAATATAAGGTGCATAAATTTCTCTAAGGTTAAGAGAGGATGTGGTATGACAAACTTTACATATGTGAGATTCCCAGCAGAAAGGTGAAAAGCAGTTCTTACATTGAGAGGGGCCTCATTTACCTTGCATCCGTTTAGTAGAATGCAGCTGCGGCTCAGTCCAAGTGATTTCTAACTAGTTCATAAATATGGTTGGGATGATGATTGTATAAATACTTGCAATAAGACAGGATAATAAAACCAAGTAAATGCTTTTTTCATGTATTATGGAAATAAGTAAAAGTGTCATTTGAAGCTGTCTATTTGAAGTTTACCATAGCAATCCCCACGGAGAATTCCAACAGAAAAAAAAATATAAATCAAAACACTGTGTTTTAAAAACACAAGTAAAATTTCTAATTAAGAAGCAATAGATCTTATGTAATCTAGAAGAAACAACAAAACATTTCAGCTTGAGGTAGGTAGTATGCTTTGGTACCCTTTGAAATTATTTTTATTCCAACCCAACGTGACCACTAAACTGGATAACTTATTACTCATACCAGCTCTTTATCACACTGATGTCCTTCAGGTGAAAGGCACAGATGTTGTTATGGTTACTGAAATAAGTGAATCAGAGCTCCTATGTGATAGAGGTATAGCTAAGAATCAGGTTTTGCATTTTCAGCATTTGCTGCTGTAAGAATAAACAAATGTGTTGGGGACAGTAAAATGGAGATGCTCTATAGGGGCTACCTCTGCAAGAGTCTGAAGCAACTCCTGTTGCCTCTGTTATGCTGTCTGTAGGTACTGGAAGGCGGGCATAGAATGGAGCACTAAGTTAACAGACAGTGGGCGAATGGGTAGGTAACAGGATAGATGGGAAATATAGCTGAGAAATAAGGGTTCACAAAAGAACTTCCCATTAAAAACAACCAGTGTGTTTACCTCTATACAGAGTTTCTCAGATTTAAGAAAAGCATCTGCATACCATGGAATAGAAGAATTATTCCATAGCAGGATGTAGTAAAATAAACTGCAGACTTAACCAGGTACCAGCTGGCAGTAATAATAGTTAGTAATTAACTAATGCATTTCTCTGAAGTGCTCAAGAGTAACAGTTGAGGTTATGCATTCAGTTTCTGCTGTTATTACAATGGCTTGGGAAGAAGTCTTTTCCTTGTTAATAGTTAAGGTTAGCACTAGTGCAAGCTTTTGACCGCATTATGGGCTAAATTGTATTTTACTTCTCAAAGATAAGAAAAAACATGTCCTCACGCTGCATTTGGCTCTGCAGCCAGGAGGGAGGGGATCATAACCAGTGGATAGGAAACAGCCACTCCTTCCCTCAGATTTCTTTCTTGACCAACATCACTAAATCATTTCAGTAGAATCATTAAGAGGGTTCAGTGTGGAGGCACAGCAAGGACAGAGCCACAGAAAATATGCAGTACCTTTCTATGCTGGTGTAAAAAAATATGCCTGGCTAACCCTACTGAAGCAGTGGGTTGGAAGATTTTTATTTTAAAAAAACTCTGGCTGACAAATTTGAGGGAAATCCTCATTAGCATGTGAATACTTTTGAGGCTGATTTAAAATTGACTGAATTTTGCTTTTTCCTACAATACCTGTTTACTTATAATCCAATGTAAGTAATATTCTCTTAACAATTTTTCATGAGTTTGTGCAGCTGTCTTACTTAAAAGTATCTATTAAATTATTAATATTTTTTGAAGAATACATAAGAACCATAAAGTGGTGGGTTGCTGTGGGTTCAGATTTAGCTAAAATATTTTATTACAATAAATTTGGCATTATATAAGAAATTTTATCTAATAAAGGCACACGTTCAGGAAAGATTAGGAGAGTTTGATGCTTGCCACTGGTTCTAGATCGATATTCAAGACTACACGACAATTTTGGAGGGCAATATATTCTAGTCTCAAATCAAACATCTGTGTGTGTCATGCCACTTTCAACTAGTTAGAGACAAGATACAAGTTTTTTGCCAAATGTATAAATGGAGCTACATTTGCTTACATAGGTGCTGCAGTTCTAATTCATTATTGCACAGCAGTCTGCAGTACCTTTAATACAAAAGGCAGTTCAAAGAAACAGCCTTCTCCCAGTTAAGTACATCACAGGAATTCTACCTCCGAGCAAATGACCTTTTTCCCCCTGGCAGGTACATTTCCACTGCCTCTTGTAATCTAGTCTAGCCCTATCCAGGAACAAATACAATTTCTTTATATCTTCAACACTTCGAAGTTTTTGTTCATACTCTGCTGATAAGAGGGGTCAGGATTCTGAGACCTTAGGAAGATTGAACTATAATGATTTTCTGTACAGACATTTGAATAGGACAAAGTACTGGAGATGGTCTATGAGCCTCCCAAAGTCCCCTTGGGAAGCAAGTTGAAGTTAATGAATCTTCAGCGTTGCAGACCTCCATACAAAGCAGCTCTCCCTGTTGCTGTCCAACAGGCAGGAAACAGCACCCTAGCAGGGGTCACCAGAGAAGCTGCCCACAAATTCAACAATTGCAGCATAGTCTGGCAGCGGGAGACCCTGACCTAAAGGCCACAGGTCAACGGATCTCAGAAGTGAAAAGCATGACCGTCTACTGCCGTGGTGTTTCCTGCAAGTGCCATTCAAAACTGGTCCACGGTATGTCTGTAGGCCAAACTTTACTCAGCACCTACCACAGATCAGAGTCTTATTTAGAGTGGTAAGTGTAGAAAGCTCAAGAGGAGCATTCACCAAAACACACAAAAAAAATTCTTTTCCCCTTAGAACCATTATACAGCTACTGCCTTTCTTAAACTTAAAACACCCAAGTTAATTAAACATAATGGTTCACCAGAGGGCTGCATGGTTTGCCCGCACAGAAATGATTTTCACCTTTATGAAAAAGTATACAAATACTGACAAATGAAAACTATGAAACAAAGTGATATTTTATTATTATTAGTCTGAAATTTGATTATAAATGCCTGTTATTGTAGCATGAACCACCCTAAAAGATACTCTGTCAAAATAAGGGGAACAAATGTTAAAAATGTGAAGGTTTTGAGAGGTTGGAAATTTACTTGGGGAAGTATGGAGAAAAAGTAAAACAGAGGGAACACATAATGTGAAGATTCAGACTGGGCTTTCAATCTTTGTCTATAAAAAGACATTTCAGTCTGGGCTGGCCAAGGAGGTGGTGGAGTCACCGTCCCAGGAGGTGTTTAAGAAAAGACTGAATGTGGCGCTCAGTGCCATGGTGTAGGTGAGTGTGGTGTTTGGTCATAGGCTGGACTCGATGATCCCAGAGCTCTTTTCCAGCCTAGTTGATTCTGTGATTCAGTGAAGTCCAGTTGCAGAGTAAGTAAGAAGGGGGTTTCAGATTGTTCAAGTGCTGGCCTGAGCAAGTTGTGTATTAAAAAAACCCAAAACATAATTGAATCTATTTAACAAATTGTTCACTAGAATGACACCATAAATCAGAAAAAAGAATTAGAAATTGCATCTGATTTAAGATGCATAAGGGTGAATAAGGGTGAGACATTAGCACATATGAGTATGATCCCAGAGTTTTCCTTACAAATGAAAGGTACAGTGGCAGCAACCACTGTCAGCTTTCTTTATCAGTGCTGTGAAAGAGCCAATTAGGCCACCTCTTCTTAAGAATGCAGATTCTAGAGAACCATCATCATGTCTATGATGTCGTAGGACCGGATACCAATCTCCTCTTTGATTGCAAAAAGCATCTGATTTCACAAACATTTAACTACCTTGGTCAGAACAGGATGCTAACAAAACAAGAAACAGATTGTATGCAAATGTTTGTGCAGGAATTCAGCATTGTATCATCTCAGGCACAGAAAAGAAGACAGCAATGAGAGTTAATTCCTCCAGAACTCTTAGTACAGTATTTCATTGTTTGTAACAGAGTTTGCAGCTAGGAAGATATCAAGCTTTTTTCAACCAACAAAAGATAACAGTGATTTATATGAACAATAAAATTCAATGAGAGACTTTGTTTCAAGATTCAACCATTCTGTACCATTTCTGTGGCCATGCTCTTCCCTATCATTACAGTGACAAACCAGGCTACTGCCAGTATACCCAACATTACTTCTTCCACAAAGGTAAAAGTAGATAGTGGAAAGCACAGGTTAGTCCTGGAACACATAAATTCCAGAGGGATTTAAGCAGGTATACTTTAAAGAGATTGAAAATACCTGAAAGAAGCTACAAGTTCTAATTTATACTGGTCTTCCCTCTTGTGTTTGGGCCAGACAAAAGACCACTTATTCTCCAAAACCAGCAGCTCCCTAACAGAAAACACTACAGGTATCTACCCCTAAAAAGACACAAGCAATCAACTCTAGGAACATTAACTACGTTAGTCTGTCAGGCATCAGCCTACCACCTTTCTGACCAAGATGACATAGGACCTGGAATGATTAAAGCTTGATATTTCTCCAACAAAGTCATCAAGAGATTTGCTGTTGAATTCAAAAGGAGAAGAACCAAGGCTTTAGATTACCAAAGGCATGAATGACAGCCTGTGGCTTTTGGGAGTGTCATATACACTTGTTTCTTTTGACCTGTGTCTCTTCCAAGTGAACTGTGTCCAAATTCGCTTTATCTTCCTTTATCCACATCCTTTGTTTCCTAAAGCCATTGTACAATTCTGTTGCCTTTCACCACTTTTACTTGAGACTGTAAATTTTCCTCCCTTAACATGTATCAGTTAAAGCAAATTAAGGCCTTTAAGCTAAAGGAGGTTCAAACCAATTAGGGGCTGTTAAAGCTCAGGCTGATACTTCTGAATTTTAAAATCAATGCAGGATGACCAAGCATATTGAATTCATCGCACAAGTCTACAGATGCTGTGTTGGGGAAGATGAAACAGGAAAGCCTTGTAAATATGATTGCTTAGGTTTGGAGAATATGAAATCTATAAGTGAAACAGAATTAAGGGCAGAGTTCGATATCTGAAGTGCCAAGCCTCAGTTGCTGAGCAGCTGGAGGACAATGGTATGGTCAGCTGAAGTTTATCCCCCTTAAAGTGAAGGGTGCCCCTCTCCTTATCAAGAACTTGAAGGTTACATAGTATGGTAATGTAAGGATTCTTATAGGTTGTATGTAAATGCTATAGGATTTTGTATCTTGTACTAGATTGGTTAAGTAAACTAGAATATTCAGTAGAAAGAGACATAAAAAGGCCAGGAACTTCCTGTTCCTCCTCTTTTGCCTGCCTCTCTTTGCCTTCTTCTCTTCACCTGCTCCTCTTCGCCAACTCTTCTTCTTATCAGCTCTCTTCTTCAGACCTGCTTAGAGCTGCAGCTGGCAGCCCTCTGCAGGGCCCCTTCACCCACGTCCTAGCAATAAACCACTTGCTTCAAGACAACCTCTGACTCCAAAGATCTCTCATCGTTTGTCCGGACTGTCCAACCCCCGCGTTCCTACAATGCTGTATAAAATTTTTAAGAGCCTAAATTAATGGTCTGATAAAACTCATTTGTTAATTTAAGAAAGATTGGCGTTTTGGGGTGATTTACTGAACATGTGTGTTTCTAAAGAATATAAAACATTGTGCAGAATGATTCAGCAATTTCAGTAAGAATCATTCATAGCCACTGCTGGAAACCCTGTCAAGCAATCTGTGCTTTTTTTTTTTTTAATGATTTAGAAGTGGTGGATGTTTCTTGGAACTAATAATGGGAGATATATTTTCACCTCTTACTCATTATCTCAAACTTCTCTTAGATCATTAATAAGAGGGGAAAAAAAAAAAATCTGAAGTATCTTTTGATGAGCTAGAGGGTTTTAAAATTATTACTCCATTAACTTTCACAATAAACCAAAGGGATTTGGTAACCATTATCATCCTTTACAGAATGAAAGTGGAGAAAAGAGAAGTGGAAGGACTTCCTGAAGGTCACACACTAACTGAGCAAGAGAATGAGAGACACCTCCAACCATGTCTTTGACAGACCAAAGATCCAACAGTGAATTTTGGGTATTTGCTCCCAAATTCATCAGGAATCTTGACATTAAACCCCAACCAAAGTGTTCATTCTCAACTGCAGGCCTAGAAAAAGACTCAGGTCTATCTATTCCAATTACCCAAAATAAAGAAACACTTGAGGCCCTATAGCATTAAGTGATGTGAACTGTCACAGCTGTGAAGACTTGGAGTGAAGCTACAGTCTGAATCTGAGCTTTCTGAATCTGTGTTTCACTTCAAAGAAAAGAAAAAAACCTCAAAAGCTCCAAGTTTTTAGACAATATAAAAGGAATCACATTAGATTCCATTAAAATTATATTGAGAATATGGAGGAACTAGGAGAGTAAGTTCATTAGGCAAAGCATACCTAATGTTAATAGAATTTTGGGCTGAATTGTCTGGCAAACACTGTTATTGCAAAAATAGTGTGGGAATTTTGCTAACCACAACTGGTCAGAGGGATTCTGGTTCACACTTCATACAAAGACTATTTGTCATCAGCAGGAATTTCTTTAGCAGTCAGGAAGAAAAAATCCAGTAAGCCAAGAAGACTTTTAGAAAGGCAGGATCTTCTCATTAACTGAGACAATGGTGACATTCCATGGAAAAATGGTACTTTCCGTAGGTTCACAATCATTTACTTCTTTGTGGAAATTTAATCTAGGCTACAGATGAAGTTCCACAAGGGTTTTAGTCTTAAAGTATTCGAATTTCAAATACAGAATTTTGTATCTCTGCTTCAGACAAGAGAAAAATTGATTCCAAATCAAACAAAAATCCCCACAAACTTTAAAAATTATATTTTTCTTCGAAAGGAATTTTTGCAAACCTACTTCAAAATTACTATCATCAGTGAGAACTCAAGTGAATCTTCCTGAACCTCTCCTGCAAATTGAACTCACCAAAATACACCACAAAGGTTTTGAAACATGGAGATTAGGCTTTAATAGAACAATTTATTCAAAACATGAAGTAGATACATGCAAAAAAATATAAATATACACATACTGTCTATATGCCTGTCTGCTGGTGGGAAGAATCACTTATTTTCAGGTGTGTTCCCTTTCCAGCCATAAGTTCATTGAGTTTTTTGTGCTGTAGCAAACTGTAAATTCCTCCTGGGGACTCTGAAAAACACTTTTTTTTTTCATCTCTGAGTTTTTACTCCCCTTGCTTTTCTTCCACCACCCTCCCTGCTCCTGACACCTGCTCTGAACTGGGTACATACACCTTTGCATGACACAGGAACATCTTTCTTTCCTTGGTTTTCTTCTCATGCCTGAAAGGGGCATTTCTGTGCCAAAGAGGCTTGCTGAACACTAGGGAAGGAGGTATCTTCCTTCCTCACAGCCCTTTGTAATTAAGTAACCTGAAAATATGTTTTTATGTGATCTTAAAAATACTGTCCTTTCTCCTACCACTGAAATTTGAAGCAAAACAGTCCTAGCATTTATGCGCTCGTGTTTTATCCACAGGTTTTTGAGTACGTTATGGAAAAGTGGATATGTGTCATTACCGGACTTTTGCCACATTATGAATCAAGCTTAAATATAACAGAAGCCTAGCTGCCAAACCACATTTGGTTTATCCTGGGTATTTGGATAAAGCTGAGGTCAAATGATCAGCAGTCAAGAGAAGATGGAATTAGAGAGATTGTTTATAAATGGAGTTTTGGATAACTGGGAATTTCCTATATGCAACCACGCATTAGTCACTCAAACAGTGTTACTAAATATATAAGTTCACTCTTACGTAGTAGTTCCCTAAAACTGGATGTAGAGAGGATAGGTGCTCCTCTCAGACTTGAAGACGTGTCTTGTGCTTCCAGCTGATCAGACTTGCCAGAACAAAAAAATAGCAAGAATCAAACAAATCAATAGCCAGATGAGCCAGTAACAAACAAAACTAAATTTGCATTAATATTTAAACTCGATGTGGGGATGAATTTCTTAGAGCCAAAGCACTGGGGTCAGTGGTAGAGGCATAAAAGAAAAGTGGAGACCTTTTCCCATGACATAAGGTGTCCACTACTCAGTTTCCCCTTCTTCCCTTACACCTATAGGAGGTTTCAAATTAGGAAAATGCACAGAGAGGGAATGTAAGAAGACATAAGTAAGTATTTGTGAGGGGGGGAAAATGCAAAGCTGAAAGTCTGCAGCAGAAGAAGGAGCCAAAAATTAGTGCCGTAAATGTATTAGTGCATACTCTCACCTATCTAAAACCTATTCCAAAACACAGATACTACCATTACTATTTCCCGATGTTAAAAAATAAAAGTCCAGTGAGCTGTGCTTGGACACACAGAAGAGTTCCACATTAAAAGGAAACAGACAATAAAAGAGTCACATTTCGATACTTCTCTTTGCAGTCAGTGTTTTCATGGAGTCACACAGAAGAGGTTTGGCTCCAACACCACTTCCTTTCCCCCTCTCAGCCCCCACAAATGCAGAAATATCTCTGTCCACGTGTGGCTGAGCATTTAAAACCCAGCAGTACGGGCTAGCTGCCCAAGTAACTGTTTCCTATCTCCTACAAGGGAAACTATACACACAAGAAGAAGTCCCAAGGACTAGACCCAAAACAAGCATCATCAGTGCAACAATGTAGACTGAAATGTTAGCATATTGGTAGATTTTAGAGCGTCATGTGCATATCAAACTGTTCTCAGTCCATGACAAGCACATTAAAAAAATCAAGTGTTTAACATTTCACGAGTTATTTTATTCCCTTCTATGCTATACATTGTTTTAACCTTTTTTTTTTTAATTTCTCTTACTACCTTGGAAGAGCCCACAATAAGAATTTCTATCTTGTAGCTACAAGCTGGATCAGAAAAAAATCACTGATGTAGGTGGGATGTCACTGATGGGGTGGGATTTTCCATCTCTTCTCCTCAAAGTGGTTGCAGTGCTGCCAACTCTGCAAACTATTCAGTCCATCCACAGGCACACACACTGGGACTCAGCAACTGAAAGAAAGTCAGGACACTTGTTCTTTCTTGAAAGTGAAGAAAACACATTGCTTTGTTGTATTTATAATTTTATCCTCAAGTGCTATAATTTAGTATCATTTTCATGAGACTCCAGTGGGGTTCTGGTTCCCATAACGGTTATATTTGTTTCACAGACATGCACAAATAAAAAAAATCATTGAAGTTCACCTAGAGATTTTCTAGTCCAACCTCCTTGACTGAAGGAGAGTAAACTCAATCAAGTTAATTCAAGATGGAGTCTAACTGGACACAGGACATCTCCAAGGATGCAGACTCCACAAACTGCTGGGAACTAAGCCAGTGGAAAGCCACGCTGTCAGAAAACAAGCTGATTTATTTCTATTGGGCTCAAATGGAATCGCCTGTATTTCAGTTCACACCCTCTTGACCTCTCACAGGACGCCACTGCGAAATATCTGGCTTCATCTTCTTTGCTCCCTCCAAGAGGTATTAATGCACAATGATAAGATACATACAGTGTTAAATAACCCCAACTTTTGCTTCTTCTTCTTGCATGACTGATGCTCTGGTCCCTTAATCAGCATAGGGGACCTCTAGGAGACTCACTCCTGTATGTCCATGTCTCTCTTGTGCTAAGGAACACAGAAATGGACACAGCACTCCAGCAGTGGTCTCACCAGGGCTGAGTAGAGGGAAAGGATCACTTCCTTTAACCTGCTTGTGACACTCTCCCTAATGCAACCCACAACGCTGTTGGCCTTGCCCAGCCTGCCAAGATCTCTCTGAAAAGAAACACAATTATCTTGTCTATCAACAATTCCTCCCAGTTTTGTATGATCTGAGACTTCCTAAGGGTACACTCTGCCCCATCAACCACATGATTAATGAAGATATTAAACAGTATTGACCTTTAGCGTATACCACTAGTGACTGATCTCCAGCTGGAACTTTATGCCCTCAACCACAACACTAAGAGCCTTACAATTCAAGCAGATTTCAATTTACCTCACTATTCACTCACTTATCTGGTCCATCCTTCATCAGTTTCTCTATGAGGATGTTTTGTAAGACAGTGTTGAAATCATTACTAAAGTGAAGATAAGCATCCAATGATCATCTACTTGCACCACATCATCACCAACCACAATCACTCATTCCATGCAAAAGGCTATAACACAATGCAGGGATAATCTTCCCTTCATAAATCCATGCTGACAAATCCAATCCCCTACTTATTCTTGCTGTGTTTGGAAAGGGTTTCCAGAGCTATTTGCTCCAGGGATCAAGGTAAAGGTGACTGGCCTGTATTTTCCCATCTCTTTCTTCCTGCCCTTCTTGAAGACAGGCACATCATTTCCTCTTTTCCAGTCCTCAGGAACCTTCCCCTATCAGCACAACCTTCCAAAGATCAAAAGTGGCCATACATTGACATCAGCCAATTTCCTCAGCATACATGGGTGTATCCCATCCAGACACATGGATTTGTGCTTGACAAGGGTCATTTAAAACTCCCTAACCTGATTCTCATCCCCTAAGCTAAGTCTTCCTTCTTCTAGACTTTCCCACTGGTCTCCCAGGCATTTGTGAAGACAAGTCTTACCAGCAGCAATCAAAGCAAAGAAGGCATTGAGCATGTCAGTCTTTTCCTTGCCATTTGTCATCAAGTCCCCTTCCCCATTCAGCACTGAGCCCATGTTTTTCTTGGTTTTCCTTGTGCTGCTGATAGACCTGGAGGAAGTCCTTGTTGCTTTTAAATCCCTTGCTAGATTGAATTCTACGCTGGTTCTGGCATTCTTAACCCTGTCTCTGCACATTTGGTTATACTCCTCCTAGGTCACTTGACCTTTTGAACCTTGTGTACGCTTCTTTTTTATGTCTAATTTCATCAGAAGATCATTGTTCATCCACACAAGTCTCCTACTACCTTTGCTTCAATTTCCTGTGTGTTGGGATGAACTACTCTTGGACTTGGAAGACACAACCTTTGAGAGGAAAACTACAACAAACCACCCAAGCAGCTGTCTTGGACAGTATCCCACAACATTCTTCCGAGGAGACTCCTAAATAGGCCAAAATCTAGTCTTCTAAAGCCCAGGGTGTGTAATCCTGCTGTATGCCTTGTTTCTTTTTCTCAAGAGCTTGAATTCCAGCATCCTGTCCTCAGTGCAGCCAAGGTTGCCCCTACCTTCATATTTCTTGCAAGTTCTTCCTCACTTGTAAGTGTCAGGCCCAGCAAAGAGCCATCCTTTTCAGGGCCCTCAGCAACTGCAGCAGGAAGTTACCATGAATGCACTCCAGAAACGTTCTCAACTGCTTGTGCCTTTCTGCATTCACCACTCAGCAGACACCACACTGGTTAAAATTCCTACAAAGATTAAGGCCTGGAATATGAGGCTTGTTTCAGTGCTATGAAGAAGGCTCCTCTATTAATTCTTCCTACTTTTAGACTGCTTGTCCAGATAAAAAATGCAAACATTTTCATTGACAGGCAAACAGGGTGTTATTCAGTATTAAAAAGATTCTTTGCTCTACATCTTCAGCACCTTTTATCTTCACAGAGCACTTTCCATGCCTTCTATAAAACAGACATTTCCAAGTATTACTGCTCATACTTCAGACAGAGCACAGAGTGTAACTTGTTACCTCCAAGTATATGTATAAAACATGGAGGTGGGCATGGTGGATACCTAGTGGGAAGAAGTTATTGAAATAGCCTAGCTGAGGAATTACCTTTCAAAGCTCACTGCACTCGAAACATGTACGTGGCTTTCAGATGTGAAAAATGAACTAGGTGTCAGGCATATCAAATGTCTCTTCCATCTCACCTGCCGCTCTCACTTTCGTTCTCTAAGCAGCAGAGGCTGTCACACCGTGGGTGGGGAAAATAACTGAATAAAGAATATAGCAGATCTCTCATAATGAATCTTTAATCTTGCGTTATGGGCACAGAAATACTCATAGGTTTCTGGAAAGTTTATATTAGTCAGCCTTCATGAGCACCCCAAGACACCCATTGCTTTGGAGTGGCTGAAAGACTGGCTGTCACACTCTGATGCCAGGTGAATAGATGTGAGTGTGTCACTACCATTCTTGCTTCCCCTGCCGTAGCAGTATTTAACTCCTGAAGCAGTTGGGGAACTGTCATTTAACAATTTTGTCTAGAAAGACATGACAGAACAGGGAAGTGTGGAGGTCATGAGGAATAAGAATTGATGCATCGTCCACAAAACCCAGCAAGTCCACCCACCTTTTCTTAGTTCCTCCCAGCCTTCCAAGGCCTTAGCCTTAAAAACAAGCACCTATAACAGAGGTTGCATCAACACCCCCCCAAACTTCCCTATGAATCTCTTTCTATAGCTTCTCTCTCTACTTCCCCTGTTCTAAGCCACAAAGAATTCACTTTCTGTCTCTATTTTGGTCCTGTTTTGACAGAACAAACTGCAGGACAATCACCACCTCTGAATACCTTGAATCCTTCTTTTTCAGACAGTCTTCTGTGAGCAGGACCCTTAATTCAAGACCTCTTCAGAACCAAACATGGGTAGATGTGATATCAAGCCTCGCACAGCGCAGAAGGATGAATATAATCTGAAAATCATTACTTCAATCAAGAGATTCAAATTAAATTTCGTTCACTTTGGTATCTCAGAGGGAAAGATTTTCACACTTCTGCTGCCTGCTTTTTACCTTTGTTATGAGTGTCATACTAATTCTCTAATTCATGTAGTGGTGTTCTACCCTTTGTTGCACTTCTTCAGCTCACAAGTTCTCCTCTGTGTCCCACCAATGGACACTGAAGATTTTAGAAGTATTATCTAATTGCACACACACTGCCATGAAGAACTTCACCAGTGCACGAAGCAGATAAGTGATTACTCTTGCCTAGCAGTGCCAATATCAAAAGTGTTACGGCAAAGAGAAAAATTTTTTTCATTTTCCAAAGTTATAACTCTGAAAGAGCAAAGGCAGCAGAATGTTCCCTCCAACCACTCTCCACCACTTACAAATCTGTTGTACCAAAACTGATTATTAAGCCCCTGGGCTGTTATACAGTTTATATACTCTCTCTTCTTACTGCTGAGAGCAAAGATGCATTCTAAAAGAAAAGTATGCTTTCCTCCCAAAAGTTATGTTTGCTCTAAGGTACCAGGGAAGCACCCATAGTTTTACTCTAGCACTTTTGAGAATTCATTATCTTGTGCCAGCTCTTCTGTCATACCCTGTGGCACATGTGTACACAGTGACAGCAATAAATAATAGCATGAATTTTAATGCCCTGATATTTAAAGTTTGGCTATTAAGTGCATTTAGGGTATCTGATGACTTGGGGACTAACTATAGGAATTTCATTTCTTGTAATCTCAGCAGCTTGTAATAGTCAGTATCTTGGCGGAAGAGTCTATGGATATTACCAAGAGAATTGGTGAGAGGCCACATAACAGGAATCAACCACAAGTTTGTGTCATCTTGATTTCTAGCATGCTTATAAGTCCATATTCCTACATTGCAGAGGGGGAAAAAAAAAAAATTAAAGATTTACCAAGTCGTAGAGAAATCCAGAGCTATTTACTGCCACAGTACAGTAGGCTTCGATTTAAATGCATAGGTAGATCTATCTAATGGACAACTTCCTTTAAGCCAAGAGAAGTGATGCCATGTCTTCGTATGGTGCATTAGGTCTAAGTTAAAACAGAATGACCTATCAGGCAGATGTGGGCTGATATCAAAACTTATGGTTACTTGGCAGGGGTGACTCATTGCATTATTTTCATGTGTTTTGGTTAGATGATCATAGGGGCAATGATCACCTAGGCAGATGCAAGTGCAGCAGGGCAGGCATGTTGTATGCACAGGCATACAACTAAGGCTTGCAGCTCCAAAATGACTCTCAGTTTTGAGTAACTGAGCAAAGCATGTGTTGAGCACAACCTCTGTTGGAGGGCAATTTGTCTCAAAAATCCCCAAATGGCATATTTGTCTTCCTTCTTCCCCCCAGGCTTTTTCCCTCTGCCTGTTTCTCCCTCATGCTGTTGCATGAATTTCATTTTCTTTCCTCTTCCATCCTGTCGTAAGCCTCGCTGAGAGCTCTGCCAGAGTTCTTAAAGCACTATGCAAATGAGACAATAGGGCCAGAAACAGGGGTAACTTCACAGAGAGCTTTGGACGTATCCAGTACTTCTCTTGTCAACACACAGAATAAGAAAATAAGAATGGTCTGGTACTGCAAGCCTTTGTCAACTGTGTCAGTGATACCATCCCACCAGCACAGTGCTGCACGAGGATCTTTCCCATTTCAGTTACCATCGTCAAAACTGCCGATGTCCAAATTTAAGCTGCACATGAGCAATATTCATACCAATATCGCAATATCCAGCCAGTAGTACCACTCTGCTGCCCAGAGCCAACTTGGTGCACCTCCTCATTTTCCTGATCTCTCGAAGAATACAGTACTGCTAGAAGAATAAAATAAAATTTCACTCTTGATTATTTAAAAAGCCAAAGTCTAGTGGGCACATTTCTTGATGCCTGAAGTGGCTACGTGGAAACAACAGGAATAAGGGAATAAAGGTGATATTTATTTGAAAGGCCTTCAAAGGCACACCCTGGGGAGCCCAGAGGCTACTGCCAACATGGACCCCAAGATGGACAACGAGTCACAAGTTCTTCACACTTCTATAGGTTTGGTTCATTTGCATATCAGCATAAATTTGCCAATTAAAACTTTAGCTAATGATGTAATTTCTCCAAGCTTACCCCCTGCTTCTCAAGATGTTGGTTTACACATTTTGGGCCTAGGACAGTCTGCGTGTCCTCGGAGAGCAAACCTAGAGAGACTTTGTTATGTCTATCTTAGCATGAGAGAACAGCAGCTAGCAGGCTTGTAAAACACTTCAGAGTTTCACACTAAGCAATACAGAATTTGAAAAATATAAAAGCTAAAACCCAAGGCATCATTCTCTTCCATCAAATTTTCCCATACATAAATTCCAATGAGAGTCCAGAAAACAACAAAAATTTACTTTTACCACCTCCACTTAGGAGGGGAACCCTCTATTAATACAGAGAACAAAAATTCCAGGCACAAACAGTTAATACGTGAGAAAGAACCAGCACTATTTTTGCTTATGATCAAATTCATGGCTACCATAACCACCTCTGTCTGGCCAAGACTTCCAAGTGTTTGTTTTGGGGGATTTTGTTCTTTGTTTTGTCTCCTTGTGTTTTAAAGTGTGGCTGGATTCTTGTTTTGTGGTTTTTTTTTTCTTTTTGGAGGAGGCTAGGTTTGTTAGTTTGTTTTACAAGAAGGATTTCAGAAGGTATAGAACCTGAAGCTAGGGATGCAAGTGGGGTTTTTTTCCATTCCATCTCCTCTGCACAAACCAGGACTATCCATATACTTCCCACCTACTCTCAAAGAGAGGGACATAGTCTGGCAGCTTTGATACACTTCCCACACTAATGTGCAACCAGAAAAAGAGCAGCTGCAGTTGGACACATGGTGCCAAAAGCCAGAAAATGTATCTGAAATAATTATACGTGTCTTTGGAAAAAAAAAATCAACAAAACACTCAGCAAGTATATTGATGTAGACAAGGATTATCACACTTCATTCTTTTTGCTGCATATATCCCTTCTTCCTGCTTAACCTGCTTCAGCTTGTTTCCCTGTTCTTCCTTGAGGCTTTCATGTCACCGCCTCTCTAGACTTGTGTTGCCTAAAGCTGAATTATCACAGGGATCCAACAGGAACAAAACCCAAAGCCCTATAATGAGCTACTTGCAGCTGTTACTAAATCCACCATACTTGCTGCTCCTTGCTGCCCACTCCCCCATGCCCCTGCTTTGCCTTAGTGAAAACAATTTCCGATTCTGTAAGGTATTAAATGCTTTACTGCAGTATGTTGAGTTAGAAGAATCAAAGACAGCAATAGCCAGTGGCTCTACAAAGAAATAAAACTGTCAAGTCAAGCAAGGAAATATAGACTTATCAAAATGATTTCTGAATCTTTTTGAAAAGATTCTTTTTCCATCTTCTACTCATGCTGCCTCAGGCACCTCACTGGAGTCTAAAGATGGAACCGAAAGCTCAACCCACTTTGGCTGTCAAAAACATACACAAAATCCTCCTTACCACCTAAAGTCCTTTCCTTTAAAAATTACAGGCAGCTGAGAAAAGATACAAATAAAAATAAATTGTGGGGTTGTGTTGGTTTCTGTTTATTTTTTAAATTAAATATCTTCTTTATGGCACTATGGAATAATTTACTCTTGAATCCAAATCTATAGCTCAGCATTAAAACCACTAATAAAGAGATGGTCATTAAATTTTATCCTGTTAAGAGAAATTAGGGAGTTTTTGACATTAATAGGGCCAAATTTTGCTCTCTGACACATCAGTGAAAATGCATGATACATTAATCCATCTATAGAGACACCTAATTTTCAGTTGAACAAAGGATGAAATTTGACCATATCTCTTTAAGGATCTCTGAAATATTAGAAAGCCGAAACAAAAAAATTAAAATATGGTTTGCTTCATGAAATACACACAGTTGATAGTGTTGCGAAAATGACATTAATAAATTGTACATTTAATGCTATGCTTTTAATTTTGAGCAGTTAGAACATTATTATAGAATAGTATGGTGCCTTTGTTCCACTCCTACCTGTATAAGCTATTTATTACATGGCCTCAGGCAAGATGCTCACAATATCCAATTTGCTCTAAAAGCAGTACAGACCTCCCCAGTTGCTTTAGTAGAGCTAGCTTGGGCTTTTCCCCCTCTTTTAGCTTCAGTTTATGGATCAATAAAATAGATATTTACCTATTTCATGTATGTTCGAACTGCAAAATAAAGAGCTAGGGAAAATCACCACTGATTTTTACAGCTACATGGAGTGTTTTTACAGTGCTCTGAAAATGATAAAGGAGAGAGGTGTGTGTACAGCACAGTGTTACTAACTCTCTAATTTCAGTTTGTGATTGCACGTGTGTTCATAAAAGCAGTACAGATGCCTATGGATCCTGCAGATTTATTACAGGTAATAGAAGCCCATGGTCTCCTCTTACGTCATTTCAGGTAGAGAGAAGGGGTCATGAAGAAAATGTGTATAGTTCTATCCCATCAGTGTTATTATCTTAAAAGAGTATCTGTTTTGAAAATTTATTCTTTAAAAAGATGAAAGGTGTTTCCAAGTGTTAAGACATGGATAATGCTAAGCAGCTTCAACTCCTAGTGTCTCTTGTTGGTGCACAGAAACTCCAGGAGAGACCTTGAAATTAGATCCTCTATCTCTCTTGGTTTTACCAAGGTTGTCAAAAATGGGCAAAATGGGAAAGGGCTGCAGGCAATTAAAGATTGCCCAAAAATACCTGAAAAGCACATGGGCATTCATTCAAACAAAAAGCATTGTTTGTGCCACCTGCGGTTGTTCAGGGGCATTCTTGGGAGCTTATCAGCCCAGTAATGGCTGTTTCAGACTTTACATCACCATCAGAAATATCCAAGAAATGGATGACTAAAGTGTCATTGCTCTCACCCATGGCTTGTTGTGGGATACATGCCACAGCAGGAAGTGGCAGTACCTCCTTATGGGTACATCTGTGCCTGATTCACTGACCTTGTACACTGCCTATACTGTCCCTCATGATAAATCTTTTTTTTGGGGGGGGGTTTGTTTGTCTGGGGGAATCTTTTTATGCCAAGGATAAGCAAACAATAAATAAATCCTTTGCTCTTGGTGGCAGCTGGGAGAGAGAGGAGAAGAAAATAATGACTAGCCTTCCCTGCAGCAGGTAAACCTACACTGTAATTGGCAGGCAGTTTTAGGGAGGGTGTTCTCCTACAGTACAAAGTCCTAACACAGTGCTTGATTTCCTACAGGTGCTACCATAACATGACTCATAAGAGCAAGCAGGATAAAAGTTCAAAAGATAGTGAATGAATTTGTAACGGAAGGAATAAGCACCAGGGCACACTGGATTTTCTAACCTTTATTAGAAGTAACATAATATTCAGCAAAACTTCACCAAACGAAACATTTTTGTATAGCTATAAAGTAGAAGGAATTAGAGGTCCTCTGGAGAAAAGCTTGAAAGCACAAATGTAATAAAGAAAAAAGACAGTCAAAACCCATAGTTGATTGGACTGTTTATTTCTTAACCTAGATTTTGTGAACTTGTGAAGTTATAATTACTGCACAGTTTAAAGCAGTGATCTATTCTTTAAGTTACTGCAGTGGAGCTTTTACAGTTTTTTATTAAAATAAGTGAAATTTTGGGTGAATGTACCATTTGTAAGTAACTGTTGCTTTCACAATAAAAATAAATCAAAAGCCTGTAAACTACTAGAAGTTACAGTTTCAAGAAAATTACTTTAAAGAAATTAGTTTCAGTTTTTAATGCATCAGCCAGTCAACTGCTTTTAGAAACAGTTTTCATTGGTTAAATGCTGGCATAGCCAGGTTTTCCTTAAAGTCCAGGAGTTTTAGCAATGACATTTCTAGTGGTGAGCTAAGAGGAATACCAGGTGATCTTTGCAAGCTAAAAACTATTCCTATTCAGATATGAATCTGTCCAAAGTTCAAGGTGTTTTAATTCCTATAATTGTTCATCCCTATATTTCGTGAGTCTGGCTGCAGAAGGAAACAGTGGAAGACCTCTGTCAAGGAAATAAAGCAGATACTATACCTTGGGAACTACATTGTCATTTCATGAATAATTGTCTCATGAAATGTTCCCATCAGAATATATTTCCCTGCAGCACAGATGAGGCTGGAGAGAAAAAATGGGCACCTTAAACATTCATTAGTAGAACCAGCTGCTCTTCTGTCAAAGCCAGCAGAAACAATAGTGGTATGAATAATAACCCCCCCAGGCCTTCTGCAACACGAACACACACGCACACATATATAAACATCCAAAAATAATGTCCCCTTGAGTTTTATACCAAACCCACACACACGTATCTAATGGTAGGTAACAGATCAATTTTAAAGAGGATGACGGAATTTCCTACGGGAGAATAATCTCCAGACAGACATCCACAAAAATCCCTACAAATCAGTCATTAGCTCTAAAGAAAGTTCACCTTCCAGGTTTAAAACTAACGTGGGAATGAGAAACCAAAAGAGATTGATTAGAAATGACATCTAATTAGTCTAGAAATTATGGTTTCACCTGGTCTTTCACCATCAGATCTGCACACTTTGAGCCCTTTTGTCCACGTACGGTTTACTATTGAGACTGAAAGTACGTGCTCAGCTCCAAAGACAGAATGCAGCGAACAGTTTTACAGGCCTGGGAGTGGAAAAGTACGACACCAGGAGCAAGTATGCAACTGTATTTTTGATATCCATTATTGTCTTATAATCGGAAAGCTGTGCTGCTAAGTTCTGTATTCAGGTGTGGTTTTTTGCTTTGTTGTTTGGGGCTTATTTCTTTCTCACAACAACAACAACAAGCTTACTAGAGAGACATCCCATTGACTAATGTTTAAAAGACTGAAAATGCGTTTTTAGATCAATAATTTAACTCTACAGACTACGACCACTACCAATTTCAAAGACAAAGACTGCTAAACCTGAATTCTAGCAGGTTGGAACAAGATAATATGCAACCACTACTCAACCAGAGTAGCACTTCTTGGCAGAATAGCAGTGGTAGGAAGCAGAAGCTGCTGAAGGTGTTTTTAAGGGATAGTTGATGTACCTATCACAGTCTTAAGAAGCCAGTTCTATTCAGATGCCTCAGGCAAAGCCCTTGTAAGCATCCAGGCACAGATTCCAAATTCTGTTCCTGCCACTAGCTGTAATTATACCAATACATCACCTAATTATGTCTATTTAATGGTTTGAAACATGATATCCTGGGACTAATGCACCTATTTGCTCTAAGTACAGAATAGCATATTACAGTATGTGCTATTGGTCTGCAACTCTGCTTGAATTTACCATTGTCAGTTCTCCCAGACTTAACAAAAAGTGTTCTAAAGAACGCATATCCTAAATTATTCCCTCTGCTTAGGGCCTAACATCTGCTTCTGCTGTGATCAATCACACCGAAACCAACAAATGGAAATAGGTTGCAGCTAATGTTCAGCATAACAAGCAGCTACTTATCATAAGATGTGCATTACCAATGGGGAGGATGATAATTCCCATATTATAGATATGGAAACTAGACTCCATCCTCACCACATTGTGTAGATGGCAACAATGGAAGCAAATCCACACAGTCCCAGAATCTTCCCTAGTTATCCCAGCGCATGAGCTTGTATTGCTCTAGCAGCATTAGCCTTGAGCAACCAAGACAAGCTTCTGAGTAGAATTTCCTTTGTGCACACATTGCTAGCAAGTAATTTATGAAACATTTATTTGTACTGATACTACCAGGTCATTTTATTTTTCTGCAAATGGCACCTTTCTATCAAGACTCCTTCTTCTCCTTCTGTCTGACATGACTCTTAGGGCAAGGCAAGAACTGTAAATCTTAGCTAAGGCCACACACACAGAGTCTCACAGAAACTTGTGACTGAAGTTTATCCCAGAGAAAGGAAAACTAAACAAACTACAAGAACAAATCCATTTCTACTTGCAAGGATTTGCGTGTACCCATTAATTCCTAAGAACTACTTTAGAAATTAACCACAAATTCTTTATGCATGAGCACTCCTTGAGGCTGCGTACTCTACAAAGTAAAGGAATTTTAAAGAAAAGCACTTCAATGTCTTGAATACACACTGACACAATAGATCAAACTAAACATAAAAGACTTAGATTATTACCCTCTAAATTAGGTTAATTAAACAATACTCTCTCTAGCCAATCCTCTCAGTCACAGTCTGATATAACAAAACCACAGTCTTTTTCCCCAAGTCTCTACTCATTCATACAAATGAAAGAAATGATTTGTCACTGGAACCCCTTGGAAATCAGTAATTTTTAGGCCAGTGCAGTTACTATCCTTATGTTAGTTTTTTAATGGCAGCTTTTTTTTTTGTAGGCAACTTTTTTTTTAAATGTTATACAAACGGAAAGCAATGTAAATAAAGGTTGGATCTTCTATAAGACCTACGAAGCTATGTGAAAGTTGCCTACTGCTCCAGAAACATTGCCACTCACAGCTCAGAACACAGTTGGTGAGGTTCGTGCATTTAAGATATTTAAGCGTGTTGTGTCCCTGTAACTCCAAATGTTTGAGAACAGCTTATATAAAGACAATGAAACCAGTTTGACTACTAATGAAATAACTGTTGTGGTCCAAGAAGTTCACACTGATAAACATACAATAATCTGATACTTTGAAAATAAGGAAAAATTCTAGCACACTCTCTCTTCTACATTGTATTAAAAAAAAATTAAAAATGCCAAAAGCATCAACAATAGTGATCATGACATTTTTTTTCATTTCAGAAGGAATTAATTTTTCTTCATATTTTGAAAAAAACTCTGGAAAAGACTCACGATTTATAGCTTCAAATTAGCATATTCCAGAACTAGCAAAGGAGAAGAAATCTGATAAAACAGCATTTAAATCCTAGATACTTTAAGAATGACAATGTCTTAAGATAAAATTCTTAAAAATGACACATCTCTCATGATTTTTCAAGGTCTAGCTTCAAGTGGCCCCTTTTTTTTTTTGACCATATGTTCTAAACTTCCTTTACCATTTCAAAGAAGAATATTTTATAATTGACAAAACCAAAAAGAAAATGCGATAATCCTACTTGGCATTGCTCAAAAAAAAAAAAAAATCAGCACTTCATAAGTCTGAGCTATTGTATAGATAATAAGAGAAATACAGGGAAAACAAAAATATAACCAAGATTTTTTCCAACAGGGAGACTAGTTCAATAACATTAAAAAGTCCCTTAACCACTGAGTTCAGAAAAAAAATTGCAAAGAACACGACAAAAACTAGGCATTTTGTAAACCTGAATTTGCTCTACATTTTTCCCCACTCACTTTAGCATGGGGAAAGGGTAAACCACTAGGGTACTGAGTTCATTTCACCGTGGAAGGAAACCTACAATACAAGCAACTTAAGCCTCAAATTCCACTGGAGTTAACAATTCCCACGTTCTCACATTTCCTGTGCAGCTTCCTACATGTCAAAGCTCAGATAGCCCAGCATCAGTGGATTTCACTGAACAAGGGTGGGGCCAGGATGCCTTGTGGAATAGGTTCTTCTACTTGGCTTCAGTGTATTCAAGCTTGACTAATCCACTTTTGCCACCAAAATAAGTAACCCTGAAAAGGGTCTTAGTGGTTAAAATTGACATAATTACTCAGCTACAGAAAGGAACCCAAGAGTCCTATCTCTGCTAGTCACTCTCGTAATGAAAATTTGCCTTGAGCCTAAACTCTGTCTCTGGTAAATAAGAGCCCTTAAAAGCAAAATTATAGTAACGGATTTTTCTTTGTCTGTTAGTAACAGAAAAAGAAAATACCAATAAGAATTATTTTTCTTGACATTTCTCTTATTTAGATTTGCTTTTCTGAGATTACTGTCCCGGGACTGGGAATATTCTTGGCATCCATATACTGCAGAACTAGAGATCTACTCAGAGAAAAATGAAAGAAACAGCAAGGAACAACACTAAGTTAGTAGGAAAAGTATTTCACTAAAGTTAGTAACAAGAAAAAAATCTGAAAGATCCAATAGCCAGTCTGTAGAAATAGGATACCGTTCTATTTATATAAATTTCTAAAGCTGAGCTCGGGATAGATTCAACTGAGGAAAACAGGAGCAGGTGGCGGATTACTGCAAACGTGGTGCATTCTAGGCCAATTGTGAAAAAAAATACTGACTCTCACCTAAATATAGTGCCCTGTTTAAGTGTTTTGCAGTTCTTCCGATGTGGGGAGTATATCACCTAACATACTAAAATTCACTTAGCTTCCGAAGCACATAAAAGACAGTATTTTGAATATGCCTTCATCAAAACAACATCAGCAAGATGTGAAACCATGGGATAAACTAAAGCACCTCTAAAGCAAAAGGTGCTTGCATGCTGTCCACTAATGAACTTTTGTTTGGATTTTCTCCCAAGAGAATAATTAATATTTCAATGAGTTTGACAAGCACTTATAATGCTTCTGGACTATTTCAATATAAGAAACAATAAGAATGTATAGCTAGGAGGAGGGACTTAAAGAAATTCTCTTGTTCTGCTCTCTCTGAAAGTCTTCCTGTCTGCCTTCCGGCCAGAACCCACAACATAACTTCTTTGTTATTCTATTACATTATCTGATTGATTGATTACTTTGCCTTTGTACCTTGCCTAGAATGTACCTTCCAGAACAGCCATACAGAGCAAAAGAGGAATAAGATTGCATCTGACTCTCTGCCTTCCACAGCGGCCCCCAATGGAAGTCATCATTTAAGCTACAGTGGTGGCCTCTGTTTTCTTAAGGCCTCTGGGCAACTTTCAGTGTTAGAAAAGCTGTGGTGTTTGTAACAAGCTGGCAGACTATGTACAAAAATATGTTGTAATATGGGAGATACTGTCCGGTTTGAAAAGGAGAGGTCAGATTCTCAGCTGACACATTGACTGTAGAGTCTGCATTCATCGGTGTTGGATTTTGGATGGTTTTACAAATTTTTAAACAAGGTCTAGGTCTTAGGAAAATGCAGGATCAACATTATCCAAGAAATCAAACCAAGAGGGATTATTTCTGTCATCCAAAAACTCTATATGTGTAATTTTATTTTGTTTCAGAGAAGAATGTCAAGGAAGTTAGAAATGGCATAAGGGTCTAAAGACGAACCAAATCTGTAAATGTTTTGCATAATAATGAACAAAGGCATCTGCAGTTTCATTCTCCGTAGTGACATGGTGACTACTTGGAGAATAAGTATAATTTTAAAACTTTCTTGGCTTTTGTCTTTAATGCCAAAAAACATTAGTCAAAAAATGAACAGCTCTGCAAACAAAAAGCAGGCAGCTTTGATTTTATCAAGGGAGAGAATGATTTTCCTTTTTTAGTGAGCCTTACATAAATCACAGACATACTAGCTCTGGTTTGGTACATTTAATAGTTCTCACTGTGAAGTATTCTACTTCACATTTCTAAATGTATGAATTCAAATATTTTCTAATTCCTTTCTGAAATCAGCTTACATTTTTTTGTTACTGTTTTATGTTATTGGCTGCCAGTGCTACATTTCCTGATACGCAACTGTTGGCCCTACATCAGCATTCCAAATCAAACTCCCCTACTTTATGCAACCCTAAATCTTTGTTCCCTGGTGTTTAAGGGTGATGTTGAGCATCTATGTCCCCATTCTCAGTAGTATCTGTGCACTACTTTCCAAATTAGATAATTAAGCACAGCTGACATGGTATTGGGGACCCTTCAAAATCTGACTCCATGACCTCCAGCTAAAGTATTTATTTAGGTTGCATATCAAGTATACATAAACAAACTTTTAAATTCACAGGTCCTGAACGACCCATTATTCAGGCCAAGCACCCAGATCAAAGTTATAGCTTTTATTTGATTATGTGCTTGCATTTTTGATTTATCAGGCCGTGTGAAGTTTGTCTGGCTTGTGTGCACCTTGCTCTTAGACTGCAGCTGAAATGCTTATTGTTCATCCAGATCTAGAAGTTGAGGTGGTCAGAGTCTCCAAGTACAGATACAGTTTAAAATTCTCTGTCCCAACTGGTTTTCATTTTTCCCAAATTAGCTGTTCTTTTGCCTTCTCTTCAGATACAGGGACATCCATCTCTCTCATGTTTCTTCACTGGTGAACCATCCAGGACAAATGAAAGCCACTTTCCTCAAATCAGTGAGTCTCCCACCTTTGATTTGAGTGAAAAGTACAGCTTGAGGTTAGCAGTTTTCCTTTATACAGTATAATCTCATTTCCCTTTTAAAGCTTTACAAGGAAGTAATCAAAAAAGGCATAAAACATAGTACCTGAGGTACAGGCTACTTTGAGCCTGCAGCACATCATAATTATGAAATTATCATTTATAACAAGTATAATAACATAATGTGAAATCATAGAATCATTAAGGTTGGAAAAGATCTTCAAGATCATCGAGTCCAATCTTTGACTGAACACCACCTTGTCAACTAAACCATGGCACTAAGTGTCATGTCTGGTTGTTTCTTGAACACTTCCAGGGATGGTGACTCTCTCACTGTCCTGGGCAACCCATTCCAATGCCTGACAATCCTTTCAGGGCATAAATTCTTCCTGATGTCCAATCTGAACCTCCCTTGGTGCAGCTTAAGCACATTTCCGCTTGTCCTGTCACTAGCTGCCTGGGAGAAGAGGCCAACCCCCACTCGGCAACAACCTTTCAGGAGGTTGTAGGGAGTGTTAAGGTCCCCCACAGCCTCCTTTTCTCTAGGCTAAACACCCCCAGCTCCCTCAGCTGCTCCTTGTAGGACTTGTGCTCCTGACCCTTCACCAGCTCTGCTGCCCAAAAGCTTTAAACTATTTTAAAAAGCTTTAACTTACTAAAAAGTTAGTTAATGTAAACCTAGGTTGCATCACTGAATTTGAAATAGTGACACGGACTTGCACCATTTCAGAGCATCAGTCACGGTTTATGTTGGCACTGTCTCCAACTTCACAAGCATGAAAGAGAGAAGTGCATCTTTTTGCTTTGTTTTTAGCTTAGGGCAATGAATGTTGCTGAAAGGAATTTTTCCTTTTGGCTGTTACTCCTGGATGGCACTATTCCAGCACAAAGCAAAATAGCTTTGTGTGCCTTTGTGGGTGTGGATGAGTTATGCTAACACAAGCGACACACAGGGCAGCTGTAGGTATACATTTTCTTGCTGCATTCACAGGGAGGAGTAGAAAGAGAGCTTCTGTAATACAAGAATTTGACTTACGAAGTTCCTTAAAATACATTTTTCTTTTTTGTTCTTTCAAATGATCAAATCTTTCTTGTCTGTTAGGCCTCCACACAAGCACAAACATCGACCTTGAATTCGGCCAGCTACATAGAGGAGTTCTGCTCATCTCAAAAAGAGCTTTCTGAAAATCTGGCAGACATTGCAAGGGAAGGCATGTTATATTAATGAGAAATTACATCTAGCTTGCTTTTGTTACTACCACTTTTGTTGAGAATAGTAATGTCTTTTTTTATCCTAGTTTCGAGGACAGCTTCTGCATATGCAGGCATTTCTCTGTAAGTAACACAGGGCTCAGGAAGACACTGCTCATAATGTGTTTCATCCTTCACCCCAGTTACAGTAAAATAGGAGGTTTCACAGTCCAGTCATACTGAGGACAGCTTGAACTCCTTCACTAGCTCTAACTTGAAGAATTTGGTTGCAGACTAACAGTAACTTCAACTGTTGAAACCCTGAAAACAATATGAACGCACCCTAACCTGAGCGCATTTCATTACTGAGGGGATGGGGGGGGGGTGAACGGAAAGGAGAAGGGGAAAAAAAAAAAGTTCCTGGTTCTTCCTGCACCAGAATTTGGAGGTTATTACTGCCTTACTTCATTCATCTACCTTTTTCTCTAAGGACATCTATGTCCCTGTTTATTTCGCCTTCTCTCTAGGCATGCAAAAGTTACCGTGTCTCTAATAAAAATAGCCCTGAAATCACGGCAGGGAAAAGCCAGAGCTTATGTTCTTTCCCGTAATTTCCCACTTCAGCTCCTTTTATTCTTTATGAGTCATAATCACTTATTATTTCAGTTGCCCTACAGCTCCTGGAAGTCATGCAAAAAACTTCCCAAAGTTACACTTAGGTCATTTTCTGATATCATAGAGACTTTAGCAACCACTTCAAGCAGCCATTTGCTTGATCCAATGTGCATATCAAAATAAAAAGAACTACTGTTGGATTTACAAAAAATAAGTTTAAATGAAAAAGCAATATGTTCTATTTTCACCAAATAAGTAACATTTATTAGCAACCAGATTGCAAATGAAAGGCAAGACAAAATGGCTCATGACACTAGCATGGCTTTAATTTTTTTTTATATTATCAAGGGGACAATTGAGGACCCATATACTGCAACAATTTAAAAATTTGGCACTACTCATCCCATTTCGTGACAACAAAATCTCCAAAATATTTACGGGGAACACAGCCTGTGGTACAGTACTGAATACTGAAAGTCTTATGATCAGGTAGCACTGAACTCAGCTGAGGAGGGAGAAGAATGAGTGTCATTAGATAATTGTGCATCACATCTAGCTAAACAAGGATCCCTCCCCTGAGCTCCTTCAAGAAAGGAAACTCAGGTTTTAGCCTGAAGCAATTGTTTATAGAGAGAGGCTGGGAACTAGCTCTTTTTAACCCAGAGTCCATTGAAAGAACTTTAAAGCTAAAGAAATGGTTGACTGCTCTGCTGAATCACATTCCAAGAGGAAAAAACTTTGTTCATATCGAAATAGAAAGGACGCAAAAAACGAGTAAATAAAAACCTACTTTACAATATCTCCTTTTAATGGAGAAAGGTAGAGAGAGAGTGCATGAGGCCACAAATACAAGGGCCAGATAACTTCCAAAAATTCATTGAATTGCTACAGAACTACTTTATATAGGGTATTCCTGTCAAAGCACACTGTTTTGAAACCACCACAAACCAGACATGCAGAGCTGTGAAGCATGGAAGTTGTCATTTAGCATGTTTCTGCAGACTTCAAATGTGGTGAGCCAGCCATGCTGAGAGCAGAGTTTGAGACCCAGGCCGTGGCTTAGGATATGATGTGCACCACAGAGTTTCTGCCCTGTAAGATACCTTGTTTAGGAAATATGGCCTTTGCACCCACCTGACTTTTAAGGTCTCTAAGTTCCCACCTCAACCTCTATGTTGGGTTAAATTTTTTGTTTCAGAACAGACATTCCTAGGCAGCCCCAAACACTCCACTATCACAGAGTTTTGGTTGAAGCTGCCATTTTTAATAATCAATTGCAAGAATGAACTGGCTTCTCAGAGCACAGGTAACTACATCAGGGATTAAAAAACACATAGTAAAATTAGGAAAGAAAATGCTGCTCCTTGTCTAAGTAGGCAGGAATCTACTTTTTTTTTTTCCAAGTCACACGGGATTCCCTCCTCTGAGAAAATGTGGTATGACTCCTACTAAGTAAGACACAATGCTTCCAAGGTTGCTATTTCCTTCCTCTTACCACACAAATTAGACACGGTTTCTGAGAGTGCAGTAGTGCCCTTTGCAATGGATAGGATGATATGGTCCTTAGTAATTTTTAAATGGGGAAAACCAGAATTATGGAGTCACTGTCCAACAAAGAATGATTCAGGGGGATTTTAAAAAATCTTTTAAATCTGTTTTTTAAAATCCTTTGAGTTTAAGGCAAAGAAGAAAAATTACAAGGGTGGAGAGAGAAAAAGGATTTCATAACCTCCCCAGAATGAAATATAGTTGCTTGGATGATGCTAAAAATCTGCTGTACTAACTGATGGAATGGCATTTCAGTAAACAAAAATCTTTAATATATTCTTTTTATTACATTGATGGAATGGATTCAGATGGAAAACTTTAGTTTTCAAGGCATTTTTTTAATCTATGCTGGTTGAAATACATTTTAAAAATAAAGTCAAACTTGAAATCAACTGTAAACACCGAACTAGAATTGAAGCAGCAATCTAACATAAAACGTATTTATGCAGGTTTAGTAGAGTAAATAACCACTGATAAATAAGTGACAATGTAAGTTGCTAGGTTCTTTCACGAATTAAAACCTAACACAGCTTAGAAATGAACCTTTGAAACTCCATCTGGGCTTGACTGTTTTGTTTTACAGAGGCAATGATAAAATACTCCTGTTGTTTGATTTGCTTCCTATTCTGTTACAGATGCAGCTTGATCCATAAATTTTCAGATTAGGAGCAGGCTAACTTCTTTAGATACACAGAGGTGCTGTGAAAAAAGTATAAATTTGTTAAACATGAATGTTCCAGGAGATAGAAATAACCGTCCCTATTAGCAAAAACTTGTTGCTCAACAAGAAAGAACTCATATCCTTACAGGGTGCTGCAAGTAACTACTTTTTCAAGGAAGTAAAGCTTTTCAAATTGCCAAGTGACACACTCACTCTCAAGGCTAGGAACTCTGTCTGGAACAAAACAAAAGTCCAGGCTCAGAGTACTAATAGCATTGCTGCTTCCTGTTCTGTAAATGTTACAGAGGAACCAAAGCATACTCATTCACCAAAAAAGGGAATAGAAATACACACCACATGGAAATTAACCACACTGCTGGACAACTCCAAACCCTTAAGAGTTTCAGAAATTACTCAGTTGTCTACATAAATGGAAGTTTTATTTTTTATTTTCAGAATGAATAATGAAGAGCTGGAATACATACAAGGTTACTTATGATAGACTAATACAGATAACAATGAAAGGGCTCAAGAAGGAGCAGGATTAATGTAAAACCTTAATTTCTCCTGTTTTCACCTATTATTCCCCAGAAGCTCTTAAGTCCATAAGTATTGGTAAAATGGGTTCAATTGCATTTTTTTATTAGATAAATGAAACATTTGCATAGTACCATAAGCAGAAATACCTGTTCACTATCTATTTAAGACCAGATTTTAAGAACCTGCACTTAAATAAAAGTGGAATAATTACACCTAAAGTGTATTAAAAAATGCTAATATCTATACCAATACTTAAATGTCTCCCAGTCCTCAGCAGCTTACAGTCAAAATGACTGCACATTTACTTATTGAAAAAGAGTTAAAGTGCTGACAAGTATGTAGGTATAGATAGGTACTCAGTGACTTGTTTATGCTGTATTTTCACTCATAAGCACTAGAGACTTATACAGTGCACATATTTAGGAGGATTAATCTATTTTTTACTTGTTTGCTACAATTCAGAAAACTAGATTAATGAGCCCAACTCCCATCCTTACTTGAGAGAAATAGACACCTAACTTCACTGTCAAAATTAAGCATGAAATTACCTCCCTAGACTGCCACCAATTATATTCTAATAAAATTAGCTTTTAGACAAGCACATCAATACTTGAATACAAAGCATTTCTACCCACAGGTCACTAGTTCCAATCAGAAAGAAAAAGCTGCTGTATGTAAAATTGGTGGTCAGTGTTCAGTTTCAATGTTGCTATGACAATGCAGCCAGGAGACTTTGCATAACCTTAGAAAAGAGTCCAAGGATTGTGTAAATACCGACACCAAGTTCTCCACATTCCTCAGTAAGTGGTCCCTAAAGCTCTGGGAGAAGTATAGCTTCTGGAACACTCTCAAGAAAATGCAACTGCAGCTGTCTGTTATATCTGCTCTGTGAATAACCAGAGGTTGAATTTCAGCATCCAAGTCTGTCAGCAGCATTAAAAATTATACTTCAGCAAAAGAAAAAGAAGCTCTTTGTTAGAAGCTTCATGAAGAGCAGTAAAGACTGAACACAAATACTAAAGTGCCCTGATATTTGTCTTGTTAACTTACAAAGGACATGCACCAGTGCCTTAAGTTCCCATACTTTTTTTGTGAGTACATAGAAACATGAGTTTGTTCCTGCTGTCATTTTAATGCCAGCTACAGAGTTAAAAAAACAAAGGCAGGGAAGAGAGGAAAGGAAGGTTTGCAGTTAATTCCATCCTTGTATACAAACCTGTACTCCTCTTCCTGCTTAAATATGGAAGGAAGTCCTTCTATATACAACATACTTCCTTACAACATTCCCAAAGAAGAGACAAAGAGACATTTTTATTGGAAAACAATCAGTTATGATTTCAAGGCCCTATTATGCTTAAGATGACACTGGGGCAGAATGTAGTCCTCGAAAGAAGCAAAGACTTTAGCAATGGAAATTGTTTGCCATGTTGTAATTTTGGGTTTGGTGGCATGGGCTGCAGAGTTCCTTCCCTCACCTCTGTCATACAGACACACACACATGCTTTGTTTCACTGCATGACCAGGAGAGATTGGCAACACTCAATTCACTGTAAATCACGTTGACATATTAATCTTTAACAAGAACAATCTAGCAAAGCACTAGAGCTATGTTCACCACATGTTCCAAATTTTCTTGTTTCCTCTGGATGTCAATCCTGCAAACACATCAGTGATTTCCTGTATCAAAGTGGCCCAGTCTAAGCTTATGAACAGAGTTGGAGTATATAATATAAAACAGTTTTATAACTTGTGTGCTTGTAACACTCATCCATGACTTTCTATAAACAACCTAACAGAAAGCCTGTAATAGGGGCTTCTAACTCCTACTTGTACAGGGAACCTGAGGCCCCAAAATTTAAGTCAATCTTGAAAACTAACCACAGGCATCTTTCAAAATAAGTCAAGACCCTCATGAAGACACATTGCCAGACTGATGAATTTTTTTAGAACATGAGTATACAATGAATACAACCTTTACGAGCAATACTGACCAACACATGTGGTTATAGAAACCATAAGATTTCCACAGCTGTCAGATATTTTAAGATTTTCAGAGTTTCCAAAATACTACATACATATAGTTTATAAATGTTTTAAAATACGAGCTACACTTACTTTCAGTAGATTACTGTTACCAATTTCTATCATTCAAGATCATAACTCACATTTACAGAGACTTAGATTTCCAAAAACAATTAAGAGTTTTTAAATATTTGCTTGCAAAATTGTAAATACCTATCCTGAAAATGATGCATCCGCAATGAAATAGTTTCTAGCAGGTAGCAGTTTGACCCAAGTACTTGGTGGCTCAATTCATGGAGAAAACCATGCACAAGCTCATTTCAAAAGCACATAAATAAATTATAGAAACCAAGATACAAACAGGAAAATACGCTTGGGCATTGAAAGCATGCTTTGAATCTCTAGTAGAGTAAAAATATGGTCCTGTGCAGCTGCTACCACTCCCTGCTTCTGAAAAGAAATCTTCCATCCATTAATGGTCTATATAATGTGGATTACAGATCCTGAGAGGCTTATTTGAAAGCAGACTGGCCAGAAGACAGTCAAAACCTTATATCTCAGGTGCTTACCAAATATATAATTTATAGTGGTAAACGTCCAAAAAGGAAAAGAGAGAGAATGGGTTATCAATCCCACTCCTGCTGCTGGTTGATGCAGACTCTCAGTGTAACAGAGGCTATGAGCTCAGGTGTAGAGACAGTCTGTTAATAAACAGCAATAGCATAGAAGATAAACTATTACAAATAGGTCACTAAAGGAATATAATCTACTAAATTAATATATTTATGAATACCCAAGTAAAATATATGCTTTAATACAATATACCTTCTTTTAACTGAACCATGTTCATGGTTTATACTGCACTTAACACATTTCTTGCAAACTCATTACTCAACAGAAAAAGTTCTTTGGAAGAGTGTATAGATGATAATGATTTGATACCTGTTGGAGGTTGACTTGGGCCAGACGCTAGGTACCCATGAAAGCTGCTCCCTCACCCCCTCTGCAGCTGGGCAAAGGAGAGAAAATTTAACGAAGGGTCCATGGGTTGAGATAAGGACCAGGAGAGATTGCTCACTAAATACCATCATGGGCAAACCAGGCTCAGCTAAGACATATAAAGTGAATTTATTACTAACAAAATCAGAGCAGGATAATGAGAAGTAAAATAAGCCCTTAAAAATACCTTCCCCCACCCCTCCCTCCTTCCCAGCTCTACTTTCTACCCCAGTAGTGCAAGGGGACAGGGAATGGGGTTATGGTCAGTTCATCATCCGAGGCTTCTCCTGCTGCTCAGGGAGAGGAGTTGTTTCTCTGCTGCACTGTGGGGTCCCTCCCACAGAAGACAGTTCTCCATGAACTTCTCCAACATGGCTCCATCTCACGAGCAGCAGCTCTCTGTGAACTGATGCAATGTAAGTCCATCCCACGGGCAACAGTCCTCCCAAAACTGCTGCAGCATGGGTCACTCTTCATGGGGTGCAGTCCTCCAAGGACAGGCTACTCCAGCCTGGAAGCAGGGTCCCTCTCTCCACGGGTCTCCCATGGGGTCACAGCCTCCTCCAGGCATGCACCTGCTCTGGCGTGGGTCTCCTCCACGGGCTGCAGGTGGATCTCTGCATCCCCCGTGGATCCCCATGGGCTGCAGGGGCACACGTGCCTCACCATGGTCATCACCACGGCCTGCAGAGGAACCTTTGCTCTTGTGCCTGGAGCACCTCCTCTCCCTCCTTCTTCACTGACCTTGGTGTCTGCAGAGTTGTTCCTCTCAAATGTTCTCACTCTGCTCTTCTCTGACTGGAATTAAAACTGCGCCCCAACCTTTGTTTAGTTATCTTCTCAAATCTGTATTCACAGGGGCGTTACCACCATCTCTAACCGGCCCAGCCTTTGCCAGCAGCACATCCACCTTTGGAGCCATCAGGGACTGGCTCTGCCAGACATGGTGGAAGCTTCTGGCAGCTTCTCACAGAAGCCGCCTCTGTGGCCCTCCCGCTACCAAAACCCAAGCCATGCAAACCCAATAGAGTGCTAATGAACTTCATGTCAGTTGTCCTCAGTATTTCCACCTACACTTGGAGATTTTGTATGTTAGCCTTTAAATTAAATGCAAGCTGAAAAAATACCCCAAAAACAAAACCCAAAAAACCATGAGATAAAAATGATGTAATGACCACTCTGGTTCTTCCCCTGAGTTTAGTTCTGTTACACACTTTTTGAGTAGTTGTCCAAGCATATTTTTATGCCTTAAGGGAAAAAAACCCCAAAAACCAAGAAAAAACAAACCAAACCAAAGCACTTTAAACTATAGGCAAGACTAGGTGCTTAAGAAAAGATTTTCTGCAAATGCCAGTAGTCTCTCAGAAATGCCCATTTTGACGTAACTGGAGACAGCCAGAATCATCCAAAGTAAATTCACAAAAAATGCACACACACGCACAAAATAAATACAGAAGTGAGTCTCACATCCTAAAAGAGGAAACTGGGCAAATATCTGGTAGAGGACTTAAACAGAATAAAGATGAAAACTCTGTCCCAAGGTGGAAATAAAGCAAATTATACATAACAGAGACTACTGACCAATGCATTTTTCTTACTGCAGTGCATAGCATACACTGAAAGCATCTCACCATTAGCGAAAGTGCTGATCTTTTGTTAGCAATCAGATTAAGAGGCTTTTTTGATAGCTTTCATTAAATGTCATACAGATGTGACTTGTATCCACTGATAGAGCACTTCGTGAGTAGACCTTGCGTTGCATCAGAAGCTACTTTTGCTCCAGGATTCCTGAATCTTTTGGTCCTTCTACCTGGAAAACCTGGTAGCTTTGCTCTGTTTCTCTTGAGAGCCTCCAGAGTGGGTCATTGGTGAATGGGTTGCAATTACCTACTGCAAAATTTCTTGCATGCTGCTGATGATGCCAAATAAGCAAAGACTATATCAAGTGCTTAGGAAGACAGGTTTTTGAAGATGAGAAGTCCTGAATGAATACCTAACCCAGGCAGGCTGTCGCTCAACCTAAGCAGAACAACCCAAAGCATTGTTTGCTGAGCAATGCCAAGATTTTCAACACACTGCTAAGAGTTAAATATTTACAAAAAACAACAGTTGCAGGTTCTATTACTAAATGCTGGTAGACATGTTCTAACTGGTTAAAAAGATAAAGAGCAGTTCTATATAGTGAATTCACAAATTTAAACAAGACATTTTTGTGTGCAAAAGTTAATATGCAATGAAGCATCCACACGGTGTAAAAGCCCTGCCATGTGGGGTAAAGGGGAAATAATGACTCTGCTTATCAAATTATGAATAAACCATTTAATATGAAAAATATACCACAGATTCACTCTCGTAACCTGTATTTCCAACAGCCAAATTCAGACCTGAAACAGGATCAGAGTTGTTCCAGATCTGACAGGACCAAGCTCTTAAACTGTCATTACTAGATTTTGGGTTAGATGATAAAATTAATTATTTTTTGTTTTTATAAGCTTTCTGCTCTCTTCATTTGACTCAAAATCAGATCTGTAAGACATTCCTCTTTTAGTTCTTATTTCACCTCAAATTTATATGTCTGTGTATAACTTGGAATCCAAACCATGCTGAATTCTAAGGAACCAAAACTTGCCTAGAATTCTCTGATTCTGTCCCACTATTCTCATAAAACAAAAGGTGCTTAGCATTTTAACAGTTATTTTTTGTTCCAGTATTCCCCAGACTGAAGCAGGTTGTGCTTAATAATAGGAAAGCAAAAGACAACTTCTGCACAAGGTTTGCTAGTTATGTTACATATGCTGCAATTTATTACAGAATATATTAAATAAAAATTTAAATCTTTAAGAAGTTTCAGCAGCTGTACGTTTGAACATTTAGACTGACTATCATTGCTCAAACAAAACAGTCTTTCATATTTCCTTTTTGTGAGCAGGACTGGAATAAAAACCAGCAAAGGAGAATGATTAGTGGTGGATGTTCCTGCTGCTGTCGCTTAGGGGTTGTCCCCGTCACATCTGAATAAGCCTTCTAAAACTTGATGGTTGCCTTTTTGTAGCAAAGGAAGTGATCGAATTAACCACAGACCATTTGTTTCTCCTGTCGTTAACTCATTTCATTTCTTACTGATGTCTAAATATATTGTAGGGTGGACTATTTTTTCACTTATTAGAGATTATTGTCTGCATGTCTAATTAGGTATTCTACCATTACAATGATCAATGCAAAGATGTAATTTTTTTTTCTGCAATTATCTCTTATTTCAGTTATGTAACTTGAAATATCTCTGCAAAATAGGTAATTCAGCACTTGTTTCAGATCCTTCAGAGGATCTAAGGCAGACAACCAAAAAAGAAAAGAATCAAAATCATTGGCTTGTTTGAAAAAGATAAGCTGTCAGTGCTTTTAAGAGGACATTAAAAATCAATAGTGAATTATGTTCTGAAAAGTAAAACTGTAATGCAACAACAGAGGCACCATGAAGAACATAACTGTGAAACCAGAGGAAAGAAACCTAATTTAAATAAATCACATTACTATCCTCTAGCGAACCATCTTGTGTAAGAATCTCCACTGCATTTAAGAAACATCATGACCTTTGATTTTCTTCAGTCCAGTTCCTGTTTATGTAGCTTATGACCTGGTTACTTATCAGTTCTGAGAAAAAGAGAGTCCTTTCATAACTTGCTGCCTACCCAAATGGTGTGCTCAAGCATAGAGGAGCAGAGTACTTTCCTGACTGGTTGCCCTCTTTTCAGAATAGATGGGTTGGAAGAGGACAGTAAGAGACAGCTTAGTTTCACTTCCGCTGCCTGCTCACATTAAGAGAGACAACGCAGAGGTTGAGAACAGCAGTAAAGGTTACAGGTGAAGTAAGAGGCAAATTACTACTACCGGGCTGCAGGAAGGAAGCTACAGGAATTCTGACTCACAGGTGTGTCTTAGTCAGTGTTTCTTGTGACACCAGCTGGGAGAGGTGGCAAAACTATGCATTTCCCTTTGTTTGGGCTATGATTTCAGAACCCAACCAGCTGTGGACATCAGCATCATAACATCCCTCTTCCAGCTGCAGCAGGAAAACTTGCAACCACCGGATTCCAAATCCTTTACAAATGTATAGGATAAGGGGAAAAACTACCTCCCTCCTCCAAGCCTGATAGTTATAATTTGAAATTCAGTGAAAGGAATACTTTATGTTAATATTATTTACGAAAAACAACCCATGGTTATACTTTCCAGTTGTATAAAGACCCATCCTATTTCCACTGCTTTACATCCCAAATGACTTCCCAATTTTTACCTCACACAAAACATTGCTCTTAAATACAAAATTTCAATCACAAGAACACGTGTGCTTCTTTCACAGAGGTCATTACCACATGCATTGCAGTGTTATTCTCTCTGAAGGGAACCATCAATACGCTTGGGAAGCTTGTTGAACTGAGTCATTTCCACTTTTGCTATGCACTACATATAGCACAGCCTTATTTTCTGGCTGTAGCTGAAAGCAGATTTTTAAATGTTATTGTGTGGGATTCTTGTAATCTTTCCTAGAAGGCAGGATTGCAAGAACTACAACCTTCCTCTTAGAAGCTGGAAACTAACAAAAGGGTTCTCTAAGAACAATAAAAGCCAAGTGATTACAACCCTTATACTCGGTTTCCTACACACAAGACAGAGTTAAATTGTTCACATTACAATAGAAATTCTCTGCATTTCAACAGTAGGATCCTTCTGAAACATTAAGAAACACTTTTTTTGTTTCCAGTGACCTCCATTTAGTTCAAAATTGAACCAGAACTATCACACATCTAAATATTCAAAAGCTTTTACAGCTTCATCTACAACCTAACATGAGGGAAGAAAAATATTGGGCCATTCATTACAAAGGATTTCTGTCATCAAAGGGGCATGAGTCCATCTCAAACAACAAATCAACCTTTAACTGTCCAGTAGACAAGAACACTCTCAAATATTGAGTGACTATAAAGCAGGATAACTTTGTCCTTCCCTTTTTCCTCTGTATAATAAGGTACCAGATAGCATAAGTATTGTCATGATCTCTCAAGGCAGGGAACGGCCTCTTAAAAGTTACTGGAGGAAAAGCCTTTTTTTTTAAATTAGGAACTGTTTGCTGCATACTCTTCTTTTTTTTTTTTTTTTTCAAAGGAGAGTCACATGAACACACAGGAAATACATCTGCAGCAAATGAAAATATCTGCTCCTGGACCTGGTGCCAAAACAAAGCATCAGAACTTGGATTGAGACTCTGAGACCAAAGCAGAAGCAGAGATGTCCACTAACACTGGTATTGCATGCTCACCCTGTAAGGAACAGCATTTAATTCTTAAAAGTAATGCTACTTTCATACTGAAGAATGATAGTTAACCAAAACAGTCAAAACCAATTTTGACCTGCTATATGTCATGCAGTCTGATGAAAAAATAGATTTCAGAGCCACATAAACCATCTGATTACACACAGTAGGACATTAAACAGAGATACAATAAAAATAATACTGAAACTACTGCAGAAAAGAATTCTACGGACAAGGAAGTAGCAAACACTGATGAGCTGAGCTCTACCCACAAGTATTAGTGATTTATTACAAACCAGCTGCACTGGGACATTTAAACCACTTCTCCAACCCCTTCCCCCCTCCACTTCTAGCTGTCTGCTACTAGTTGGAAAGAGACTGTCCGTTCTACTTCTCTGCTTGGCATTTAGCACCATTCTCCACCCACACAGCCTACTCAAAATGGCACCCACACTGGAAATTTTGCGCTTTTCAACTCCTATTTTCCATCTGTATCAAATTTCATAACATTCCAGCTGCAATTCCAAAAGTCCGCTAAACTTATTGTCTTCATGCCTGCTCTGCTGTTCAAGCTCATTCTCCTCTCTCTTCTTCTGCCCTCCTATTAAGCAAGTTGGGCAGTTTAAACACCAGCATACCCCATGGAGGTTAAAAGTTAAGAAACATCCAAAATGCAACATTTGAAGGAAAAATAAACAGAGCAAAAACAACTGAAAAAGTGAACGTTGGCTAGTTCCTGCATTTAATTTTCACTGAAGTTCAGATTTCATGAGGCAAGCGTCCCAAAGCTTTTAAGAAAGTTTACAACTCTGGAACATGCACTGCAGAATTCCTCTAATATGGGAATGTACTTTATCCTTTATCTGTAGGTGTCATAAAAAAAAGAAAAATTGAAATCAGAGATAGCAATTCAATTTGGTATGCAAACTGCAAGAAAAAGCAGCTCTCTCAGGACCATTTTCTGCTCTACTCCTGCACCAACTAGCAGACACTATGCTGCTAAACAACAAAACGAAGCACTTCTCTCATTCCCCATGGTCTGCCTGTATATGGTGCCAGCTCCTGTCAAGGATAACGTATCCCACAAATGCCTTCCACGGGCAGCCAATTGAAAGCACACGCATGCAGCTACCTTACCAGGGGCAGCTTGCTCCTCACAAAAGCCAGCTGCCCATGCACCTTTGTTACAGAGCAGTAGTGCTGAGGACAGTAACTTGGGAGACCTCTTGCCAGCCAGTGGGAAGTGAGGAAGTTCTCTTGGAAGTGTACTTTGCCACAGCTAAGTGAATACAAGAAGCTCATGTTTTTCAAAAGTTTAGGAACAGATAAGCAGCAGACTGGCAATATGATGCTAAGTATTCAGGCTTTCTACATTTTTCTTATCAGCTGTGGTTTGTTCAAAGATCCCTCACCCATGAAATAAATGGATTAATTTTGAAACGAGCTGAGAAGTTTTTGTTCTAAGAAATACTTAACTTATGCTGCTGGAAGATTGCAAAGTTTTAGAGGAAGAGTTCTCTGTAGCGGTTCTCAATGGACAAGGCTGTGTTGGCCTTGGAGTGGGGCAGAGTGCAGAACTGCAGACACAAACAGATGTGAGAGCTCTTTTCTGTTCCCGTTTTTAAGAAAATCATAGGGTTACAACTGAACTGTCCAGTGAAAGCAGCAAGTAAGAAAACACAAGACAAGCACCCCAGCCCAGGCAATCCATTTACAAGCTCTTTCAAAGTCATGCAGTCAGGAAATGGAGACAGACCTGTTTGAAAATATCTTAGAGACAGCACAACTATAGAATCCATTTCTATTAATAACCACGCTAATATGATTACACTAAACGAATTTTAATAGGCCTTGACTTTAACACAAAGGAAATTTGTTTCTAACTTTATTTTCTGGACTCCAACACTCACTTTGCTGTCACAGTTTGCATTCATGTTTATAGCATTTCATTCCAATACCTAAATCGCCCGGTAAACAGGCTCGGTCCAGGAAGAAAGTGGTACATCAAGTCTCACACAATAGCAAGCAACCATTTCATCACAATCCACAGTGGACATGCTCCATTATCCATTCCAGCAGACTTCCGTGGATCTGGATGCTCCTGTGTGATGCAACACCTCAGCTTTGCATATTCAGTTGTATGAAAATATCATCCACAAGGGTGAAAAAGGCCCTTCAGTGCCTCTGATGCTGAAGGACTCACACTGGCACTAGGAAATACTGACTAGAAGTATATGCCCACTGAAGAGACCAACACATTTTTGAAATCTTTATTACACATAAAAAGAAAGCAGTAAGTGTTGGGCATTGAGAAGGTTCCCAGGACGCTACAGTGAACACCTTTTTCAGATTGGATTTTCCATCTGAGTTGTCCTGAACAGACAGTTGTCTAACACCAAACCGATCTGAAATAATCAGAGCCAGCAGGTTTTGCACAGTGAAGTTCTTCCCCCATGGCTGATGCCATTGCTTGTCAGTCCACTACTAGCACACATTCCAGCTGCTGCAAGCCCATAGCAGTGCTGCATCCAAGAAAGGGGCTCCAGACAAGTGCTATGCAGAACAGTGAGCTCAGTTCTCCTGCTTATTCCTTGCCATTAGACATGCTGGTAATGAATCCAAAGCCCTGTGAAAACACAGAGCTGAGCCCATCCACAGAAATGCCCTTAGCCATAGTTAAGTCTCTTGCTTCCTATCCAAAATTATCAATACAATATCTCCTATTCATCAGAGGTACAATTGCATAATCTAGTTCAGGAAACAGAGAGATCAGCACTTCTGCCTATGACATGGGAAATTAGGGGGGGCTAAGCAAGAAGAAAACACACAGAGTAGAAGTAAAATCTTCTCCAGAACATTTCTCCAGGAAATAGCAGTTGGAGCCTGGTAGGGGCCATTTAAACTCTGGTTTTTGTGAGGTAAAATATTTTTGTCACCTTTGAAAAAGAAGGAATAACAGAAGCCCAATATGGTACATAACTTCCTTTTCCATCTTATTTGTCCTTCCAAGCTTTCCAGTTACCAATATGCAAGGTTAAAGGAAGAGAGCTCATGAATCTGTGTGGGCAGTAGGAGCTAAGATTACAACTGAACCACTGTATTTGCTTTTCCGTAATACGCACACTGTCACCATCGCACTGTAAGCAAAGGCCTCTGGGGACCCAACAAGAAAAGGGCATGAAAGAAAAAAAACAACAGTGACAGAAACAAAGGGCAGACTTTACTTCTATGCCTTTTTCAACACTTCAAAGTGGATTTAGATTTTTATTGAAGTTCATTTCCAAATAGTTTAATTTTTTATTGCCAAGTCTATCATCCATTATTTTTAAAAATAAGTTTTCTTTGACGGGCAATTATTTCCCTCTTGTCCCTTGCATAGACATGTGAAATCAGTTTTACTAAAGTATTGAACAAGACAAACTGAGAATGCCAGTGAGAATTTGACACACTCAAGATCTTAGTTAACTGTGCAGTTTAAAAGCATATAAGAAAATGAGATGCACTTTAAACAAAGTATTTTCTTATCAGTGTAAAAATTAGGCATGATCCTATTCATGACTATATGAAGTCATTATGGAGAAGACTGGGCAAATACAAGAATACACCACCCTCAGGATACCCTTCTCACTTAAAAAAAAAAAAAAAGTAAAACTCTGCATAATGATGATTTCCATCCTTACATGATTTGTATATTTGCAAAAAAAGGTTTACTCATGTTTTGATGAGTAAAGGTTTTGATTTCAAATACTCATTAACATGAATGGTTTGAAGTCTGTAAGGGGGTTTTTCAAAATTTAATTTTAATAATGAATACAGTCTTGAGTTCTCATGCCAGTGTAACATAGAACAAGGACACACTATTGCCATGAGTTTTTATAAAAACATGGCTTTCATGTCATGGTTTATGGCATTACTAGTCACTTTTGGTCTAGAGTTGTTCCCACTTAGTTTCTTTTATTTTCCTCCCCCACTCACCCTTTGGTAATGACTGTCACAACTATTTAAGAAGACCATTTATTTCTGTTACATCAGATGTACACGGTTAGGATGAAACTGACTCATTTGGCTGGATGGGTAAACCTTATGCCAAAAAGAGAAAAAAACACAGAGAAATTTGACCAGTTTTATTTTTAGGCAGTCCCCAGTGTCCACTTTAAAAACAAAATCCATTGAGAATTACAACCAAGTTGCATTTAAGCAAGCTCATCTATGGAAAAAACTGAAACCAAACATACCCACTTTATAAGGACAAAGTTCTGCCTGTATGAACAAGATGTGAGAAGTTGCTGAAGTTTGCTTTTCTAATCCTCACACACACACATATATATATACACAGACAGAGAGATCCCAAACAATTTCCCACAAAGTCATGCACATTTTTCAAATGTACATTTTTGCATTTGTGCTGCTAACCACCCTTGAAAAATTACCCTTATTTTAGCAACACACTTGGACAAAGATGAAGCTTAAGCATATATAAATACTTTAAAAATGAGTGAATGAATAGGACACTAAACAGAGAAAGTGATTAAGCACAACTGAAGATATATAAATCAACAAAACTAAGCAAACTTGACAATTTAGAAGACAATCTGGAGAGCCACATTTTACATTTTGGTTTAAACCAACACAGTCCCACTGATGTGACTTTATTTTTGTACTTTTCCTGAAAAAGGCTCAGTATACTTTAAAAATAAGGCCACCATTAAAAAAAAAAAAGCTTTGAAAACATGAAAAATTAAGTATCTCAGACTACGTGGTGCTTAAATGCTTCATGCAATACAGTGAAATATTAGTCATAATTAGTGCCAATGGTTTTTCTGTTGACTCTACAAGCCTGTCATCCTGAAAAATAACATCAGCTGAGTGAAAACCGAATCTACCTAATGTTACTTGCCCTCCTACAAGCCTGTAGTAACTTCAACAAAAAGAACACTACTGCATTTTTCTACTGTTTTTTGGGCTAATCTGACGTAATTATTTCCAAGATTATATTAAAATCCCACTAAAATACAGTAGAATTGCACAAGGAAGATCCAAACAAGATTTCACATAACTGTGTTTGTGGGTACACCACTTCATAGAAGAGCTGTAACTGCAGCTAACTGATTAGATGCTAAATATTGCCAAAATTATGACTAGTTCTTATTCTACTTCTTATTCATAAGAAGCTTATACAGAGTATTTTAATATCTTAAATTTTGGCAGGCAGGCCTAATTAAAAAAAAAGAAAACAAGTCTCATGACATTTTTGTGTTCTACTCAGCGGAAGAAGGAGTTACAGTCAATTATTCACAAAGAATATCAAAGTTTTTGAGCTCAAAACTCCTTTCCCAGGCACTGCTTCCAGTATTCAGTCATGTTTCACCATTTCAGCAAACAAGCATTCTTTCAAAGGAAGCTGCAACTTCTCCAATGCCAAACAGAGCAGCCGCTCAAAGTGAAAATGCAGAAAGCTTGAGTGAGCACCAACATACAGTAAGAGAAGCTGAACTGACTGACAGATAAGCTGTGCAAGTAATTGGGAATAGATCAAGCGCTACTCGCAGAGGTAGTGAAGAACACATATTTCCTTCTTACAAAAATAAATATCTTCGTAAATGAATACCTTAGTAAATACTGTTTAGTTTTAGCTGTGGTACCTACTAGGGTTCAGAAACTCTGGAAAATGTGATAAACAAATGCATTTTATTTAACCATCAAGTCTGAAGTCTCAACTCTTCCAAAATCGTGAACACATGAGAGCCCTTTAAATAAAATCCCAGGGTGATGTTTGCATAACGTCAGTGAAACCAAGGCATTTAACTACAGCCACAAGCCCGTATTTTAAAACAGATTTCAATCTCAATTTATTGCTTACAGCATATTTTCTCTGATTGCTCTTTCTGATTATTTTACCTGGTCTTTGATTCCTTTCTTCCTCCTTCAGAGGTCATCAATACAACTGCATATGAAGATAACAGCCTTCTGCTATTTCTGCCCTTACACAGTAACACAAGAGGACCTGCAACTGAACACATTTTCCATTTATATAAGCACTACACTCTTTGAAGATTTTTAAAAGGTTTTATTTACTGTCCAAACGGTCTTATTTCTGAGTAAGTTACCTGCTGTATTGCTGCTTTTTGGCTCAACCAACTACACTTTTCACAGGCTTTGCTGCTCAGTAATCAGGTTAAATAGAGTTAAAAGTCCAACTGGCATAATTTAGCCAAGTGGAAGGAAAAAAATAAATATGGAAGGCCAATGAGTAAAGGGAAGTAAGTCCACATGAAAATATTTTCAGCCTTGACCAAAGGAAAAAAAAAGGAGAGATGCATGTTATGATTTTTTTCCTTTCACAAAGTGTTCCACATTTTAAAAATATTTGAACTGGCATGCACTCTGTCACACACACCACAGTACCTACCATGGTCTGCTTTGTAAAAGTGCAGATCTGCCTGTTTCTATAAAAGTCACAACCACCTATCATTTCAGTGCCATTAAGTTAAAGCAGATATTCTACATGGGCAGGAGATATTGCACTAGTGCAGGAACAGACATTCCACTGAATGGTAGACTTTATTATGTCATGAGGCTGTGCAAGATTATGAAATTGGGTTGAAAAGCCTTGGAAGTGAGGTCTCTTTGAGCTTAAGAGTGGCAGAATGTACCTTTATTCAGGCTCTACAAAGTGAATTACTCCTGCCATTAGACGGCTGTAGCTGACAACAGAGTTATGAAGAAGAAAGGCAGTAAGAATTCCCACACATCCCTAGAAGTTGCATTGAGATTGTACAAAAAAAGGGACAAAATTACTACACTTCGCTTCTGTTTGTCACCAAAAGGAAAAAGCTCTCTGAATGTATTAGCTTTTCTGCTTTAAAGCACTCATCTCCTTCAAAAGATGACTTTTAAGATGAATGAAAAGATGAGTCTTTTGGATGTCTTGAGCCAAGCTTCAACCAATCCTTCCAGCATGTGGACTTTGTCCCCTGGAATCTGTACAGTCTCTTCAGCTGTATTAGACAGCAAAGCCAGACAACAAAGTAGCAATTCTGTCGTATCCACACAAACAGTGTGTGGACAGTCTTGCTGAGACAGAAGTCCAAAGCCAATTTATACACCACAGAAGAACTGAGGAGTTAATGAATCCATATTATCCTCCTTCAATCTGATAATATTTAAGTATGCTACACTTGTAAAATAAACAGCCCGAGGCAGTTACCTATGGAAAAAGTGAAGTATTTATTTAAAATTAACTTCAGGCAGAAGCAGAGGAAAGCATGCAAGGATTTTAGAAATAGCAGGCAACTCTGAACTTCAATGTACCTTCAAAAAGAGAAACCTTCACCTTCAGTAAGTTTTCCAAAATTACCAAATATCTACTTTTATGAGATCAGCCTGCCTTTTCGGGGATTCATGAATAGGCACCTAATCAGATCACTACTTTCCTTTCAAAATTCTGGATACATTGCCTATAGGTAAAAGAAAAATACATGCAAAAAATTTCCAAGACACAGGGCTTTCCTACTTCCTCCAGGCTTTCTTTGTACGTTTGGACACAACCACCAAATATTAAAAACTCAGTTTCTGATATTCCTTTCTACCACGACTGAGTAGAGCACAACACACTCTCCACACTGCTGACACATAAGAATATTAACAATATTTCTTGTGAAAACTAGCATTTAGACTCTCCTCTCATAAAGAGAAAGGGACAAAAAAGGGCAAACTTGAAAATTAGGGACAATATAGGCAATATTATAAACTCTGTCTTTTAATCATATCTACATAGAAAAACTCAAGAGAAGTTTTCACTTAATGTGGCAGAATGAGTACCAACCATGTAAGTACCTGGTGCCAAAATTATACAGCTGTTGAGAAACACAAGTCTTTAATCATAAATATTTCATTTCTTAAAAAGTGAGCACTGTGAGACACTGTCTGGATGATTTGCACAAAAGCAGGATAAATCCTATGAGCAGCATGGATTACTGGTGGTTAGGTAGAAAAATTGAAGTGTTCATCATCAGTTCTGATGAAGTAAGAGTTTGAGAAGAACTGAACTCTATAAGAAGACATTTTTTGTTATACCCTATAGTACGACCTATTTCAAGAAAAGCTGTAAAATACCAGACCCTTTGTAAAAAAGCCAAGAATAAAAGAAAGGAGAGAGGAGAATACTGGCACAACAGGCTTGCAAGCCAGTATGGCTGGTTTTGCATTTACCAGCAAGTGAATGGTAACTGAACAAAATAAAAACATGGGGAAATAAATCTGCAGAGAAAAAAACCCCAAACCCAAACCGAAATAAAATCACATTCCTAGTAATTAAAACTACTTTTGTGTGGTTTGATACCAGGGTCACAATGTTCTGCTGGACAACTGCTGACTGTCTAAACAATGAGGGCATCCATGTAGAACTAGATACATTGAAAACTAGACAAGAAAATGAAAGAAATTCAGCAAAAGAGGTTAATTCAGGCTTCACTTCATTATTAGTTTTACTTTGACCTCTATATATGTCATTGGACACAACACGCCTTAATCTGAAATTTAATGGAAACAAATGTTATACTCTCCCACACAACGTAATTAATAGAATAATGTAAAAGCACATTTCAATGTAGTATTCACTGTTGTTCAAAATATGACTTCTTGATGCATTAAAATGAATATTTTCAAAAGGCAAAAATCACTTATTCCTCTCCCTAGAAATCTGATTCACTGGTTTTAATTTTCCTCTCAAAATAAAAAAAAAAGGTCTTGTAATGAAGTAGAAAAATAGTCACCAATTGCATTATGTAGAGTGAGAAACTGATGCAGAAATCTTATAAGCTCAGTCTGAGAATAACTGAATGCTCTGAAGTATGCAGAAAATAATTACAAATACCAAATGCATTCGGTTTGTATTTGAAAATGGCCCATGCAAAAGGTCAAAAATTACTCAGTTCTATTAAAATTGTGACTTGTCTTACAAAATACATGGTTTACTTTTCAGTGTGGAAAAAATAACTTATTTTAAATGAAGGTAAGTAAGCAGAGGGAAAAAAATACCCAACTTGTTTACTGTACCAGTCAAAGACAAAAGGTTCCTGTCATTGCTCACAAAGTATCATCAGAACTTGAAGCATACAGGAAACACAAGATACACCGCAAATTCACAGTCAAGAAGTCAAGCACATTATAGTACTAAAAGTTGTCTTGTTTTAGGAGAATGAACAAGAATATCGGAAGCTACAATGAATGGCACAGAAAAAGAAATTTAAGCAAATAAATCACCATACTTAAGCTATGATTGCCTAGTACTGCATAATTCCCATTTAAGACACTCTTACTCAACTGAAAATATCATTTTCTGAAAGAAAAGCCATCTCATCTGACTATTTCAATTAAAGCTGCTAGCAATACAGTTAAAATCTCCACTAACTGAGCTTATTTTACTTGCAGAAGCACAGAAGTCTTTTCTATGCTAAACTGGGTTCAATAGACACAGGCTTGTTTCCTGTCAAAGCACAACTCCTACTCCAGAGAAAGATGGCAGTGAAAAGTCCCTGTGAACATTTTACAACCACTTACCACAAGCTGAAAAACTCAGAAATTTTGGTGAAAAAAGAGCTATTTGAATGGAAAAGAACAAAACCTCCTAACTATCAAGTCAAACAAGAAAACCCAGTTGTATTTTGGCAAGATGTTAAATAGAATGTTGGAGTTAAAGATTGTTTTATCAGATCAAGATTGGGAAGAACTAAGATCATGGTACTCAAAAGGATCAGGGAGATAATAAAAAAAAAATAGATATAGACATTGATTTTTTTTTTCATGCTATTGCGCAGATGGAGCAAATTCAAGTAGTAGTACTAAAATGACAGGACTTAGTTAAAGCCTTTGCACCTGCTCTGGCAGATGGATGCAATTAATAACAGAAAAGAAACAGAAGAACAGTCCCTGAGGGGTAGGTTGTTTTAAAATTAAGCTGACACACTTTTAAAATACAAAATATTAAGGCTGAGATGTGTTTTGAAGTGGGCTGTCTAGTTTACAGCAAACGAACTAATTAGTGAGGTGCGTAAACAAACACAGGCCTGGCCCCACCATTAGTTTTCATACTCATTCTGCAAACAGAGAATGCATTTTTTAATTACTCATCATCAGGCAAATGGATGTGCTATATTTTGCAAGGGAAACAATATACTTAAGTAGATTTGCTCTTAGTGTAAAGGAAAGATTTGAAAACGTGAGCACAAGAGCCTTCATCAGTTAAATTCTCACCCTTTAAAGACTTCACTCCTCAAGAAGCCTCTTGAAAACAATTTATTTGAAGCCCAACCAAAATTAACAAAGATGAAACATCTCCTGTTACACTGTGTATGCATGTGTGCATATTTACATGCATACAAATTCCAACTATATCTGTCTACTTACTACAGCCACAATGACCTAGGCACACCATGAAGTGTGGTAGTAGATTACTAAGATACTGCCGAGTAGTTTTGGCCCATGTCAGCTGGTGTTTTCCCAAATAAATCCCAGGGAGGTTCAGGGCTAGCACAGGTCAGGGATTACTACTCGGATGTGGGGGTGTGAGGGGGTGGTGAGGGTGGTGTAATTTCAGGAAGGATGGTGGCGACCACCCCCGTGCCAGCCTACCTGGCCTCGGGGCCCAAGAACAGTGCCTGGCTTGTTTTATTTACAGGTACAGACAGAGCTAAATTTAGCTTGTCTTTCTACATCAAGAACATAAACAGGATTTAATTACTCAGCAGAGGGAACTAATACTGCAAGACTGTATTATCATCAGTTGTACTGCAACAGCCTGCTGGAGCAATGATGGTTCTTTACAGTGTACAGAAACTTGCAAAGGCAGTCCTTTTTTTTTTTTTTTCCTTTCTTGCAATAGTTCAACAGCAAAGTGGGTTAAACTGTAACACTATTCACATTCCATAATAATGCGTGTGAAAATAATATTTTTTCATTTCTAGAAAGCAGTAACAAAATTTTTTTAAAAGTAAGCTTGAGTACTTGACGACTGTGAAAAACATAAGCTAAGTAAACAGAGGAAAAATAGCAGTAGCCAAATCAACTAGATAATAATCTGACAACAAACTGCCACTCTCATCACAAATTTTCTCTAAGTAATTACCCATTAAGGCAGGAAAAGCATCTATTATTATTATTATACCAACTTAAATTGTCAGTTAGAGAACATAGAGTGTTACAGGTGATTGGTTTGCTTTCTCTCAGTTTGATACAATAAAACCCAGGTAAGTACATTGCAATCTATTTTTAGAATTACTCATGATGGTGGCTTGCAGCTTATAAAACCTTTTTTTGATTTAGTTTTAGATCTAAAGATCCTAGCATCCTTGAGTGCACTACAAAATAATAACATGAAAGCATTTTCCATTTGCTCCACTTTAATATTTTTAACAATTATTACAGGTGATTATGCAATAATTGGATATGGGAGAAGGGTATTCATAAGATATTGTACATATCTAGAATGGGCTAGCCAAAATGTATTTAAGCAAATAGGCCTGGAACTTCAGAGTTATCTGTTGCTACAATAATTATCTTTTCTCTTTTTTTGTTGTTTTGTTTGTTCGGGTTTGTTTGTTTGTGGTGTGGGGGTTTCCTGTTTGTTGGTTTTGTTTGATGTTTTTACAGAACAGATAAAGGTAGGACACCAAAATACTAGCAGGCTCCAGTAGCCGTTACAGCTTCAGCTTCCATGCAAAGAGGGACCAGCTGCTTTTTGCTGGGGCACTGCACACCCTGAGAAGAGGGTGACCTCGTCAGAGCTCAGCCACTAAACCGCTGCCTGACACTGCCCCACAGAATGCTACACCCTCACAAACAGCTGCCTTTTCATCACGTCGTACATATTCAGCCAAAACACCAATAGGTTAATTCGAAAGTTTAAGGATGCTGGGATAGCCAGGATATTGTGTTAAAATTAGCAAGAAGTCACTTCACATTCAATTTTTGAAATAGATGACTTAAGTTTTACAGGCATTGCTACCATACCCCTTAACTCAGTGTATTATATACTATATTAACTTTATCTTATTTATGTTGCTATAAATAGAACCTACATCTGACCTCTTCATTGTTCTTACGTTTCAGTGTATTTGGATACAAAGCCACCTGTACCACAACAAAAACCACACAAATGACAAAAGCTCCCACACTACATGCATTGACTGACTGTAGAAAATCAATAATATTTTAATAGCTGGTGAACAAAGAAAACCAAAACATCTGTCTTGCTTCCAACGACTGTCAATTGCTCTTTGATGGAATTCATTCAAAAGCACCAACATAAAGTTTCATTCATAAGGCTGTCTGGAAACTCCAGAAGAATGAGAGTCACCAAAAAAGTAAAGAAAACCAAACAACCAAAAAACCTCCATAAAAACAAAAACGCAACAAACCCCAAACCAGTTAACAGATAATTAAATACTGCAATGGAAAAATGTAACTGTTAGCTTAATCTTTTGTGTCTGTTTTCTCCCTACCAAGCAGCTGGACTTTTCAAGAAGTCACATGATTTTGCTCTTCAGTAAAATGCTCAGACCTGAAATCCCTACTTTACAAAGGGACTTAAGAGTTCAATACAAGGCTTCTTTTACACTGTCTTGTTTCCTTTATCATATCCTGACTCCCAATCACCTTCACTCCACAATTTTCACTATGGAATTTTACCAAATCCTGGATGACATCCAAATGTTGTCATCATTACATGACTGATTAGCACCTTGACTAGGCTGAGGATCCCTCTCATGTAACATATAATTCTCAAAATCTGATGCCTCAGATTTACCTTGCTTTATTCTGTAGTGTTCTCATAGAGCGATTAAGTCACAGATCCAAACTGTCATATTCTTTAGTATAATAACAAGTAAAATAAACATTCAGTTGGAGAGCTTGTAACTAAAAAAGATCTGTGGAGTCATTTGTATATACACAATTTTTGGACCTTAGACACCAAACTTACATATGTACGTTACATATAGCCCAAACCAGAGAGACGCTCTTTCCTAGAGAATTAAAGTACCTCACCTAGGTTTCTGCATTGAAACACCTTGTGGTCTCCCAGTGAATCTATACATAGCATGTTAGCTTCTTAGTTTAGCCTATTAGAGAGCCTGAAGCTGGGCAGTAGGAATACTTGGACATTAACACAGTGCTGCTGGCCTGTATCAAAATATTCCAGGTGGCCAGTGCATTCAGCGACCACCCTTAATCCTTATGCACTCCACAGACCCAGCGGGCAGCTTAAGTCTTTATGTGCTAACTCCTAACAAGACATGCCTTGAACTTCAAACACAGAAGCTGTTTGCTCCTCTCCTCTCAGCTGTCTTCTGTCAAACAGCCTTGTCACTCTGTGTGCTTGAAGCCACAATAGCAGGGCTATGTCTTCTCATCCTTCCACAGCAAAGCACACGGAATCCTGACCCATTTTAACAGCCTTGATGCTGAAGCCATAGGTATCCCTTTCACCTGCTCTCCCAGCTGGCTTGCTTCCAATGTACTCACATGACCCTATGAGGACTGCAATTCCCAGAATATCTGTACTTACTGTACAGCACAGGCAATGAAAGAACACTGCTTGAAAACCACTCACTTTCCCCATGGAGCTGGCTACTCTCTTAATAATGCAGCACAGATGCAGAGTGATGCAGGGAACCAAGCTGCTCGCTGCTGCTGGCCCTGCACTCGGATGAACTGCAAGACAACATGACTCAGCCCCAGACGGCTACCAAGAACTCACAGATCAGAGCTCTTGGCAGAGTGTGGGATATGAAGGGAATGACATAACAACAATGAAAACAAAACGGTCGAGAACAGGAACCAAAGACTTTACAAGCTCAGAAAAAGCGTCAGATCCTCTGCCTTTTTCACAACCAAATGAGAGATAGCAACAGAGTGAGCAGTCACTACTTAATCTTACAAAAGCTGAGCCCCAAAGAAAAAAGGGATAGGGACATCTGCCAGAGAGGAGTTTTAAACCAACACAGGGACAAGAGTAATTTACAGAGACTACAATAAAATAAGAAGCTTCCAACCCACTTAAGGGAAGTAACTGCCAATTCATATTTTAAAGTATAGAGAACAACCTTTGAGGAAGACATTATTGATACGATTTTATCACTTTATGCGTGTTCAAAAGAATAACATGACACATTTTAAACCAACAGGAAGACACCTGCACTAAAAATACCTATAAATTACCATATAAATAAAAGCAACACTGAAATACTCTATGAGTTTTTCTACTGTTTTGCCTGACTCGTTTTAAGTCAAACCCAAGAAAAAGTAGGGAAAAAACCAAGAAAAAGAGCAAACTTCTAAAAAAGAAAATCTTTGCAAAAAAAACTACTACAAAAACCACATTTGCAGAAATTCTGAAACCCAAAACTTAAAAATACTCCTCTAATACAATTAAGAAATAAAAACTTTAATGCTAAGTGTTGCATTTTCGTTTCCTTTTATTATAGCTAATTAGAAGATCAACCCTTGCAAAGTATAATTTCTTCCTGGCCCATCTTCAGATCTGAAGTCAAGTGTCTTGTACCCCACGCAGGTAAGCCTCACCCTTTGCACCGTTCAAGTGTAACAGACAATCAGTTGAGTTTTATTTACCATATCCCCAGGGGAAGTGCTCGTATCAAAATAAACGCATCTAAAAGGGCTTTTTACCTAGAAAGTGCTTACATTTTTCCTCACCACCTTTCGGAGCTCTCCAGCCCATTCCCAGCATAGAAACATGGAAATCTCAGTACTTGCTTAACAGCAAAGCTCCCTCGCTCTCAAGAAAAAGAAAAACAAAAACAAGAAAAGAAACCAGACAGAGGGAAAAAAAGTTCTTGTTCTTCGTGGCCACAAAAAACCCCAGCAAACTCCCAAAGCACGGAAGGGGAAGCGCAAAGGCAGCGCACTCGAAAAGGCAGCAGGAACTATTGGTTGTTAACACACTCTAAGCACTCCCGCAGGCAGGGGTCCCACAGCCTCACCAGGGGAGGGAGGGACAAGCTGCCACAGACCCTGCAGACCCCACAGCCAGGGACAACGCCACCGTCCCCATGAAGGCAACCCCCATCCGGCCCCCAACACCCCCAAAGGTCTCAGGCTGCTCCTCAGCCGGCGGGACCAGGTGGGACCGGAACCCCACCTCCCTCGGCCCGACGGCATCCAGCGGCCGACTCTGCCATAGCACCCACCCCTGCCGCTCGCTCCTTCCCGCCCCCTCCCCACCCCGAGCCCTCTCCCGGCCAGCTCCCCGCCCCGTGCCCGCACCCGCGCCCATTTGCTGGATGCCGCGTCAATCAAGCGCAGTCTGCCCTTGTGATTGGCTATGGGGCGGCAGCGCTCCCGCCCCTGGGCAGAGGGCCGCGCTGGCGGCGCGGAGCGCAGGCGCGCATGGAGTGTTGTCTCGGGGGTGGGCATGTTCCGAGGAGAGGAGCGGCTGCCAGCGCGCCGCGGGGAGGGGGCGGGCGCGGGANGCCCGGAAATTCTTTCATTCAAATTCCACTCCCATGAATCATCCCTCTCTCTCTCTCTCTCTCTCTCTCTCTCTCTCTCTGTCTCTCTGTCTCTTTTGCATGTGCCTGTAGGACTCTCCAAACACGCGCGCACATTCCCACCCCCCCGCCGGGCGGGCTGGGCTGGGGTCCGGGAGGGCGACTTGGACGGCGGGGCGGTAGCTCTCCACGCTCCCCCCTGGGGCAGCGCTCTCCCGCCCGCCGCTAGCAGCAGCCGCACGGGGCAGAGTCCTGCGGGGCGACCGGCGCGGAGCCGGGACGGGCGCGGGCGGCGGGGCGGGATGCGCTCCGCCTGCTTCCCGCGGCACTGAAGCCGCCGCGGCCGGAGGGAGGAGAGCCTCGTCCGGAGAGACGCTTCGCTTGCTCTCCGCTCCGCCGCGGGGGCTGAGGAGCCTCCCTGCCGCCGCCTGCTCCCGGCTTTCCCGGCGGCCGCTCTCGCCCTTGGCACGCGGCCGTGCGGTGCCAGTCTGTGCGTATGCGTGCGCCGGGAGCCAGGTCCGTGTGCGTGCCGCTGCCCCCGCGTGCCCTGCGGGTTCCTGCCTGCCTGCTGTCCGCCCTGTCTTCTTCTGCTCCCTCCTCCCGCTCCTTCCCCCGCTCCGCCGCGGCCTCTTTTGTTGTGCGGTGCCGGGCATGTGCCCGCGGCCGGCGGGCGCAGGGACGGGCAGGGGCGCGGCGCGGAGCCGGGCGCGGGTGTGTTCCCCTCTCCCGACTGTCGGTGTTGACAGTAAATCCGGGATCGCTTCTGCCAATGTAAACCTGGGCCAGGTGGGTTTACGCTGTTTGTCGTGAAAAGTTAAGCTTGTTCCTAAACATGCCCTGATCTTGCCCTTTCCTGCCCGTGGAGAAGGAAGTGTTGCCTCGCAGGCTGCGGCGGGTTCTATGACAGGATGTTTTCGGAGCACCTTGTGAGCCTGTGTTTCTCTGTCGTTACGGCCAGCTTGGCTCCCAGATGGCCAATTCCCTCAACGGCCGGAACCCGCGCAAGGGACGGATCCTGGGCTTCATCGATGCCATTCAGGATGCTGTGGGCCCCCCCAAGCAGGCAGCTGCCGACCGCAGGACTGTGGAGAAGACCTGGAAGCTTATGGACAAAGTGGTGGGTGTCTCTCCATCCGTGTATACACACAGTGAAGAATGGGGCTATTTAAATAGGTACACATAGGCCAACGGCTTCTTCCTGCAGCTCTGAGTGCTGTGCTGCATGTGCCTCGGGAAGTAAGGGGACTTATGTTTTAGGTTATTTAAGCATAATTTGTCTTTTTTTATTGGTTTTTTCCTTTCCAGTGGCCTCTGGCTATGTTTTTTTTAATCTTGGTTTGTGGAAGGAAAACAAATGTGTGTTTGCCTTAGGCTGTTGTTATTTTCAGATCCTTTAAAATGACTCAAAGTTGAAGAGCTGTCCTAACCAAAAGCTGCTTAACTTAGACTTGTAATCACATATTCTCTGTGTTTCGTGTTGGATCACGCTGTTAGTCTCCAAACAAGACCTCTGAAGTGTTAAACTTCAGTTAAGCTAATTGTCCTGTGGGATATGTTGGTGATGGCAACATAGACGTGTTTGTGCTTTTAGGAATCTGCGTGGGGACTGGGGGATGTCACTCTTGTCAGTTTAGTAAGCAGATTAGTATGGCATGCCTAACTTTTTAAGTATGTGGTCTGCATTTTAATGATTTATGAGTACATCTACTCTTAATTTTGAAACTAGAAATACACTGTACTGAAACTCGTTTTTCAGGAAGTGGGGGGATAGACTGTAGCTTTTTAGCTCTTAGGTTTCCCCTCACCAGCCTCATACATTTTGTTTAGTAGTCTATGAAATGACAGGTTGTATCGTGATTATCTAGGAGAGTGCCTTACCAAGGGTAGGAACAGTTTGATTGTAACATGGATTGCTGTTCAGGAGATGCAGGCACTGTGCTTTGCACACGGGATGATACTTAAAACTTCCTCTTGAAACTGCTGATCAGTGAGGATTACTACCTGTTGGCCTTGGGTCTGTATGGCGATACAGTTACCACTGTTTAACTCAGTGATTTTTGATTTAGTGTAACTCTGCTTTAGTTGTTGCTCTTGTAAAAGAATATGTTCAACATTTCTTAATGTTCATAATTGGGTATACTGGTAGGGTGGAGACTATTTCATGTAATATGCCTTTACAAGTGTTAAAGTATTTTTTAAAGTCCTTGTAGGCTCTTTTTTGTTGCTCCAAGAATAATATCTGTATTTCCACTGCATTTGCTGATAGTGATTATAAACTGAAACCCCAGCTTTGATAAAAATGGTTGTTATCACAAAGACTTTTTTGACATTTTCCTGTCAGTGGTCAGGATGCTGTTAATAGTGAGGTCTCTTGTACTAAGAAGTGCAAGTATAAATACTTGAAAGGAGGTACTCTTCTTCAGTAGGAGGAAGTTTTCAGCTTGGAAACTAGGAATCTGGTTTGTTGTTGAAACCACGTGGGGAATGCATAGCTCTGATTTCCCTGTGTTAGGCCTTTTACAAATCTATATAGTAAGATTATACCCTGATTTGTTTGTATAATCACAGTTACCGGAAAGTCTTTACCCTACTGCTTATATTTCTGGATTGCTTTCACTCATCTAATACAGGATAACTGCATTTGTCCCAGCCCGTCGGAACAGCCAGGAAGGCCTGTTTGGTAGAAGTCACTGGAATGGCTGGACATTGTGCTGTGCTTCCTTTTTCATTTTACTGGATAAGTGTCCTCAATTTGGATCTTTAATGTATCCTCTTTAAGCTGCTCTCAGTTAATAAAATTTTATTTCCAAATTGTATTAAAGTATACCAGACCAGATGATGTCATAGTGTGAGAATGCTCTAGCTTGTTGCTTGAGTTTTTAGCATTTGGTACTTGTAGTGAAAGGATGTGTTTGAGCAAATTTAGTATGCTGGCGAACAAACTTAAATCTCATAGCCTTGTGTGGCAGTAGGCACGGGAAGGTCATTTTTTCCTCCGCCTAGATCAAACCCAGGGATTAAAATCAGAAATAGAAACCTGCTTGATCAACTGTTGTTTTAAATCCCATTTCTGGAGTGTGTCCTATGACTGATTACTGTGGTGGGTCACTGATCAAATTAATACCTAGTGAAGGCAGTAGCTCTTCCAAGTCAGTGGGGTGCTACCCATAGGCTGTGGCTTGGAGGCCTATTTTGCATGTTGTAATAACAGTCATTATGCTTATTTATTCTTTACTATAGTAGCTGTGATAACCATCTTACTGCTGTAGTAAGGTAGCTGAAGTTTTCTCCCATTCTAAAGATGTTAAGAAAAAGAAGAATGGAAACAAACCAAAGCTATTATCTTGACCAAACAATGAAAAAAGAGCAGCCTTAAAAACCAGTGGGAGAGCTCAATAATTTCTGGTTTACATTTTTTCCTTTCTTATAATTGCCATCTTTTACCTTTCTTTCATTTCTTTCTGTAATTTTGTGCTCTGGCAGATGAGGTTTTCTGTATGAATTACTTGTATGGAACAATAAGGGATTAACCAATACTACAAATATTCCTACCCTATCAGAACTGTACTATGAGGGTGGTGGGTTTGTGGTGTATGCAAAAATTCTGGCTACCTAGACACCATGCAAACTTCTTTGAGTAGAATTGGTTATGTGTCCTGCTTTCAAATTCTTCAGATTTCATGATAATGCCAGTTTTCCATGGGCTGATACTTTAGGTTGGAATAGGCAGAATATTGCAGTTCTGTCTGGGTGTTTTCTCTTTAAACTTTTATTACCAGTCTGAAAATAATAATGGATTTTGAAAAAGAATTCTTTAGCAGGAGAGAATGTTGGAATAGTGCTCCCGCTTAGAGCCTTGTTTGTAAAAGTTCCCGTAAGCAACGTTCTTGCAGGGAATAAAAAAAAAATCTGTATATAGGTAATCAGTGAATGTAAATTGCTATCTGTCTATATGTCTTTCTTTTTATGCTTCGTACACTGGGATCTGTACTTTCTGTGGTTTATTGGTGTGTCTTAGGTGAATTTAAAATACTAACTGAATTATTAAAGGGAAAGCAACTGTTAGCATCAATGTCAAGTTTGCCTTGTGCTTTTCTCATGGGTAAGCAGTAGCTTTACCATTAAGAACCAAAAATACTTTGTTTAATTCCTGTGCAATGCGAAGGATAATATTTCTTTTATGGTTTAGAAGGCTAGCCTTGCTTTCCAATGCTTGCATTGTATAAGAAAGTTGACCATATATCTCTGGACCTGTAGGAAGCAAATTACTGTTTTTAAAACATGATGTATATTTTAGAAAGTTTGTATCCTGTAAATAAATGAAAAACGAATCTTGTTAACAAATAACTCAGATCTTTCTTTAAACTGTATATAAATTATGTGAGGTTTTTTTTCTGAGATTATAAACCTAATGGCTTTTAAAACCTAGACTCTAGCCATGTATTACCATTAGAGAATAATGGTACATTGAGACCAACTTTGGGAGAGAATTACTACTATGTAAGCATCAGAGTAGTTAGGTCAGTTTACTGCTTGGGCTGTTCAGAGTTGCCAGTACTGTTTTTTCACACTTCACTCTTGTGGGATTCAAACTGATAAAATCATGACACATTCTGAATGGGATTTTTAAAACAGGTATATTTTGTCAACTTTCGATCACTTTTCATTCCTCCTATGCATTTGGCCTGGAAATAATCAAATTTTCTGCTATGAAGATTAACAATATTGCCTAAACTATTCAGGTGCAATGTCATGGCCCACCAGTTGCTTGACTCTGACTGTATAAATGGGGATGGCATTGATTTGCTATTTAGTAATTATTTAAGAGCAAACTAGAGTGCATCTCCAAAGCTTACACTATTGACTCAGTGAGTAAAAGCTGTGTTACCTGCAGCTTAGTATTGTGGTTTTCTTTAAATTAACATCTGTCAGCGTCTGAGTATACAGAGCATGGTTGCTGAAACTGTGTGTGCATTGGTTATCCTTTGCAAAACTTCATGTAATTGATTCTATGGTCAAAGCTGCTAGGAAATCTTATGTCCTGCATATGCTTCTTATGGAAAAAGAATACAAAAATAAACAAGGGAATAGAAGCTTCTCTCTTTCTAATTGAAAGAAAGTAAAATCACCCTCCAAAGTCAACTGTCCTTGTGTGTCTGTGGCATCAGCATTCTTACTGTTTATTCTTCCACTATGGAAACATATGGCTCAGTTGCAGTGTGGTAGCTGTTGAACAAGCACTTACTGTATTCTCAGGCAAAAAGATTGATGTTTGGGTCACTTCTACTTAGATTCTCGTAAGAGCTTTTTTTCTCTGGAAATTGAAATGCTTTGCAGTTAGGTAACTTCAGGCAGGAAGAAATTAATGTCGAAGAAGTGTGGTGTTCGAACTTGGACCATTTTCCTTATTAGTCCCTCCTGATTAAGTTTTTCAGAATTCATTGTTGGTTGCATTGGATCTTGTGGATTGCTGGAGAATTGTTAGGGTATCTTAACTGCAGAGCTACCTTTATGCTGTCTGTTTGTGATGTGTCAAAGCGTTTTCTAATTCTTTGACTATTTTGTACAGCATGGCAGAAGACGCTTGTTCAGTTGGGCTGTTTGGAAGTGTAATTTTGGAAGTGTGTGAGCACTGATGCTCCAATTGTTCTAGTCCATTCACTGCAGCTGAAAACAGTGTTTAGCGGATGTCCTACTCATTCGATACTTATTCTCTTTTAGCCGAGTTACTTTCCTTGTATTGTCTTTGACTAGCATTAGGTGTTTAAACAGATTGCATTAAGGCTGCTGTACTTTGCTCGAACAAGGGTCCTTTTGTTAAATGAGTCAAGGGCTTTCAACTTCGCTTTAAGAAGTGAATAGAAGATAGTTTTTAGCAAGAAATTAATTGTCTGTACCATGGGCTTCCATTACTCTCACCTCTGATGAGGCTGTGAAATAATGCCTTATAATATAAGTCAAGTATCTTCAAAAGTGTTAAGAGTAGTGGCATTTATTTTGGTTAGGGATGGGGGGGTTAATGTTTTTTCTGCAAAGGAACTAGAGTTGTCTGGAAGTTCCAGAGTTAACTTTCAAAATCAGTTTCTGGTAGATTAGGGTAACACCTCAGTTTTCACAGAGTTGCACTCCTATTGTTTCTGTGATTCTGGATTAAGTACTTGGATTTTACCTGAGTGTGAGCTAGTGAAAGGAGCTTAATTTTATCTCGGTTTGCCTCAATAAGAGAGATATTTTTTTACTAACTTGCTTACTGCTTTTCATTTTTTACACTGAGTGCTTGCTAAATATATACATATTTGCTTTGAGTCATAACAATACAAAAATCACACAGTGATATGATTCATGTCCGCTCCTTATGTGATGGTTAGAATTGCCTTGTAAAGTGCAATATAGAGGTCTTTATTTTAGGAGTGTAGGGGTTTTTTTTGTTTGTTTGTTTTGAGTTCTGTTTTCTTTTGAAGAAAGGTCTTGTCAAACCTTTTGCATCAGCAGGTGTCATTTCTTATTGCTTGCTTTTAATTGTGAACTGCTGTGGTATGTGTCAGGACATCCTGACTGGAAACCATATGGTTTACCAACCATCTCTTTACAGGCTTACTTCCTTTGGAGCCTTGTGTACTCTGTAAAGTGAAGAAAATCCTATACTACTTCAGTGGATCACTGACTTGAACTTAATATTAGTATTTTTTTAAATTATAGTGCATAAAACTAATGAAAATGTTGAAGAATTTTGTGTGGTTTTCTTAAAAGCTTGTTCTAAAGTGCAAGGTTCTGGTAATGTGCTGTATTTATCTCTCCAAATTTGGCAGAAAGTGAAGCCTTATAAACTGGCTTGTATGTAATGATGTGAGATTGAAGAAAACTTTCTAGAACTTCTGAAAGGGAAACTAGTTCTTCCTTATAACTGGATATTCTTTTTGTATAGTTGAATGGACTGACTGTTGAAAATACAGCAACAAGCATAAGCAAATTGCTTTTTCTTGTTGTTTTAATATTTTTATTAGTATTTCTAATATATATGAAATCACTTATATTTTGCTTGTTGGCACATCTGATCGAAAAGATAGACTTCAGAAAGATAATTAATTCTTTGTTCGTGAGATATAAGTTAGGATAAATAAATAATTCAAAATGATTGCAGCTATCCCTGCTTGTGGTCTACTCTCATTGCTGACTTTTTTCTCTGAATAAATGTTTTGATCTTCAATTTTTTTTTTTTTTGCTTGTGCTTGTTACTTCAGAAAGTTGTAGGGCCTTATCAGTGACAGATTTGTGTCACCTGTAGTTCATCTTGTGAAGAATGTCAGTGTGGTTTCAAGTTTTCACTAAATCAGAAATCACAGTGAACTCAAAGTTCAGAGGGAAAAAAATCTGTTTTTCATAAAGATTTTCACTTCTGTATTTGGAATTCCAGTTCTTCTAACTCTTCTACTAAAAGAAATTCATGAATGTCTCTGCATGGATGATTTTCAGGTCTAGCTACACGTGTAAGATTCTTTGCCTGTGTTTCTGACATCTCCTTAGAGAATTCTATCTGTCAGCTTAACTTCAGTGTTTTTCGGATCTTGAAAGAGTGCTATCATATCCAACCTTTATTCTTTGAGAATCCTGCTTTAGACATCTCCTAACCCACGACTGGGGCCCTGTTGTCCCTTTTTTTAATCCTGATGACCTTATCTTTAACACACAAAATATAAACAAGTTAATTTCAGTTTCAAAGTCTCTTGCAGTTCTGGATTGCAGTTTCCAGACTTCATTACTGGTCAAGAGATGATCAAATACCTTTATGCTTTACTTTTTTTTTTTTTGTTTCCTTCCAGCTCGTTCTGAGCTTAAAGGAGTTCCTTTATAAGTCATTAAATTATTTGAGAGCTTGCTGTGAAACTTTGCTGTTTATATCTAGAAATACCAAACTGCTAGTGTTCAGTCTCTGAACCACTCTTCAGCATGTTGAACAGCTCATGTGTTCATATTTGCCTGCTTCCTTTTTTTTTTTTTCCTACTGAGATGTAAATTTTTCTGGGATAAGGACTGTTCTACAACACATCAGAAGGCTTCCTGATGTATTACTTGGTCTAAAAGTTGAAAGAATAATAGAAATTGCTGTTTGAATGGTCATTGTTTTGTAGACAGCCCTGTTATTGTTTTGCTACGTAGACAATTATGCGTCACAGTAGCTGTGAAGAGGTATAAGAATAATAGCAGAGAAGAATAAAGATCCTTTTGCGGCTTTGGATCACTATACGTGTGGTGTGTCCGTCTCTACCGCCACATAGAGCTATTGCAAATATCATGTTTTAAATACTGTTTCGAATGGTGCTAGACTTTTTAAAAACTTCTTAGTGCTTGACTTTTGTCCACTCTATCTCCACTTTTCTAACTATGACCCCCCCATTACCCCCCATCTAATTACCTGGTTGTGTTCTTGTGCTGTGTACGTTTCAGAGGGTAAGAAACTATTACGTATTTGCTTTGCTGTTCAGGCTGCATGAAGGTCTGTTAGTGGCAGCAGTCGTAAGGCAGTGAATTTCTTAATGGTGTAGATGTAGAAATTGCAGGAGAGGTCACCAATAATGATAGAGCTTTGAGTTTAGAGAAGTGAGTGTTACAGGATACAGGCTTGTTCTCCTCTCCCCCAAAAATGCTCAAGATTGCGCTTTTTTCAAGTTGGTAGATTAGTAGGAATAGGAATCTACTTTCAGCAGTATTAAGATGTTTTTATAACCTCCTTAGTTACCTCAAAAGAATGCCACATTATATATTAGTGACTTTGACAATCTCCAAATGATGCCTATAAAACTTTTATACCACATGGTCTTAATTTTTTCGTAAGTATTTGCGTATGTACAGCTGCACACACATCTAGAATGTGTCCCTATGCAATGTTTTAGCTGAGCTTGAATAGCTCAGTGCAACAGCAGTCAAAAACTACCTGTTAGTTTTAGTCTCTTTTCTTTCTAGAACAAACATTACAGAACAAACTATCAGAAAACTTAGATAGCCAGGAGACAATTCTGATCTTGTTATGTTAAGGATGTGTAGGAAACAAAGAGTACCTTTATCTTCCAGAAACATTTCCAGTGGAGACTAAGATTCAAACAAAAGTATTCGATTAGTCAGAACTTATTCTTTGAGTAATATATATTCAGTTAATATTTGTGCCATTTGGGATCACAGTGATTCCAAATCCACTGAGATGTTTTCTTCTATTTGGTTTAGTGGCAGAGTTTAAGTAGTGAAGAGGCTACAGGGGTGGTTTCCCTGAGGCACTGCCAGAAGCTTCCCCCCGACCAATAGAGCCAGTGCCAGCCGGCTCCAAGATGGGCCTGCTGCTGGCCAAGGCCGATCCCATTGGCAGCAGTGGTGCCTCTGGGGTAATGTCTTAAAGAAGGGGGGAGAAAAGCTGCTGTGCAGAAGCAAATTGCAACCAGGGAAGAGGGGAGTGAGAATATGTGAGAGAAACAACTGTGCAGCTGCATAGCTCAGTGAAGCAGGGGGATCTGTTCGAGGTGCTGGAGCAGAGGCTTCCCTGCAGGTCCACAGTGGAGCCAACATTCACTGTAAACCATGGAGGACCCTGTGCTGGAGCAGGTTGATGCTTGAAGGAGGCTGTGACACCATGAGGAACCTGTGCTAGAACAGCCTCCTGGCAGGACCTGTGGAGCCCACACTGGAGCAGGTTTCCCAGCAGAACTTATGACCCTGCAGAGGACCCGTGCTGGAGCAGTCTGTTCCTGAAGGATTGCACCCTGTGGAAGGGACATGTACCAGAGGAGTTAATGAAGAACTGTGGTTTACGGGAAAGACTCATGTTGGGGAAGTTCAAGGACGACTGTCTCCTGTGGGAGGGACCCCTGTCGGTAGCAAGGGAAGAGTGTGAGGAGTCCTCCCATTGAGGAGGAAGGACTGGCAAGACAAGGTGGGATGAACTGACCACAGCCCCCATTCACCATCCCTCTCTGCTTCTGGGGGGGAGGAGGTAGACTGGAGAATAAAATTAGGCCCAGGAAGGAGGTAGTGGTGGGTGGAATGTGTTTTTAAGGTTTATTTTCTTGTTACCCTACTCCGATTTGATTGGTAATTAAATTAATTAAGTTCCCCAAGTTGAGGCTATTTTACCTGTGACAGTATTTGGTGAATGATTTCTCCCTGTCCTTGTCTTGACCTATGGGTCTTTTGTTATGGGTAGGGGAATGAGAAAGAAGCTTTGGTGGGCACCTCCTTATCCAGCCAAAAGCAAAGTACCGAACTTCTCTTCCGGCCAGGAGCTGGAAAACAATGAGTTTATAATATTTTGTTTCCTGGTTTACATTATCTGTTTTTGAGTGACCTCAGGTTGTTCCGTTGTAGCTAATAACTTTTGAACCACTGTCATAGTTCAGACCATTTTCTTATGTGCAGAGCTTTCAAAATTAAATTTCCCTAGGGTCTAAGAGGTTATATTGTTGGATAGAGAGAGAGCCAGCAGATGACAAAGTAATTATGTCAGTTCTTAGTAGATACTTAAACATCTGTAGGTAAGTTAACCTGCAGCAAACAGATCTGCATGAAAGTACTGCTCTTGGCATTTGTTGCGTGCTGTGTTCTGATATGCTCCTTAGCATATATTAGACAGGAAAAGACATACTTTAAGGGCAAACCCACATAATATGTAGGTAAGCTTGTTTGCTTTCTATAGATGTGACAAGATTAAGTCAAATTTTGCCTCTTTAGACATTAGAAACTATGTTGGAATTTCACAGAATATAAATGAAGTAGGATTTAATTCTTTGGGACTGGAGGTTAGAGTAGTATGTTATACCCGATAAATTTGAAGATACCAGATAAGTTTTTTATCTCAATGTATTTCTTGTCTTTTACATTCTCTTGTTTTTGCTTATAGGTAAGATTGTGCCAAAACCCAAAGCTTCAACTCAAAAACAGCCCACCTTATATACTCGACATTCTACCTGACACTTACCAACATTTGCGACTTATACTGAGCAAATATGATGACAACCAGAAACTCGCACAACTCAGTGAAAATGAGTATTTTAAAATCTACATTGACAGTCTTATGAAAAAATCAAAAAGGGCCATAAGACTGTTTAAAGAAGGAAAGGAAAGAATGTATGAGGAGCAGTCACAGGACAGGTAAGTGAAATACTTAAATATGTAGTAGATTGTCTGGTCTGTCTGCATTCTTAACACTGTTGTCTGCAGCCATTGTGTTTTGACATTTTTAATTATTCAAAGAGCAGAAATATTTATTGCTTGGATTCATTGACCTTGCAGGTCAATCAGTAATTTGCTGGATTTGTTTCACTGTATGCTCTTGTCTGTCACTTTGTGACCTTTAAAACAAAGTGCATTTCCTTCATAAAACATTCATTTCATTGTAATTACTTATTCACAGGGCCTTACAGTATGTAGTTTTTCCTGTGGTAGAGTGAGTGACTGTTAACTTGGATTGAGCTTGACCTCCCTCCCTACCCTAGTTCCTTAAACTTTGGGAGCCATGATGAATATTGACTTAGGGTTTTGACAAGTGATGGAATGAAGCAAAACCGTATTCACGTTTTTCAGATATTACGTGATGTTATGGTAGGGTAATGATAATGTTAGTTTCATGCTGAGAAACCTTTTCAGAAACTCAATGGATTCTTGATTTGCAATGGTTCAGTTTTAATAAAAGGAATTAACGTCCACTTTATCTGCACTCTTGGTGGTAACTGAAGAGGTTTTTAATATTTGATTCGATTACCTAATATTTTAAAAAATAATATTTCAGGAGGTTCTGTGCAAGATCTCCAGTCTTGTTTTGGGAAGAGGGGGATACAACTCTGTTGTGGCCATTAGTCTTTGCCTTGTATGGTATAACTTTAAACGTGTTCAAATGAAAGAGGTTACTCTCTTTCTGAAGTCTCCTCATTTTAAAGGAGATTGTGGGGAATCAAAAATCAAGTGAATGGAGGATTGAATTCCTGCTCTTCTGTCCATCTGCACCTGAGCTCTGAGGCAGGCATGGTTGCAGTATAGTTTTACAGCTGGTGAAATTGTCAGTAGAAGCAGTGAAATGTCTGCATTCTTGTAAATGTCACTGCTGTTATGTTTGAATTATACATATGTTCCTTCCGGATCTTTGGCAATGATTATAGCTACTCAGTCTACTGTGGTAGTCTTTTGGGCTTGGTAGGGTGTCTGAAGTTTGCTTGACATCTAAGGAATTTTTTCTTAAAGAACACAAAGACTGTCCCATTATGAATATACTTAGGCAAAATCTCTCCAAGAGTAGCAAAATGGACTGTTTAAGCTGTTTTAGTGATAAGTAAAGATTTTGATGAATGAATGCTTTTTGTGTTTGAATTTGAAAGTGTGTAAAGCAGTCTTTTTACTGTAGATGCATTCTTACCAGAACTCCTGAAAGAGTTGTTCAGCACTGAGCCTGTGGCTACCTATTTTAAGCATCCCATTTGGTGTACCTATGAAGTCATTGTGTTGCAAAGGACGTGTGAACTTGTTATGGTAAGGGAAATTTGACATGGGTATGGTAAGGGAATTTTGAAGTGGTTGGATTATGTAAGCAGGTTTTATTTTGACTTACCTGTGTTGTATGAAACCCTAATCTAGTTAAAGGTTTGCTTAAAGTTAGCAAAAATTAAAGCCAGTTTCAGTGTCACTTTTTCAAAATACTTGCTATAAGCTCTGTACAGTCATTCAGGCAATATTTTAGTAACTATATCTGGTTGCTAGAGTTGCTTCTTTCCAGTTACCCATTTCATTTCCTGCGTTAGGGTGACAGTGGTGATAGAAGAATGTCTTCTGTGAAGCATAGAGTTTTTGAAGAAGGTGTAGTTAGCATATTTGCTGTCTATTTGGGCCATTCTTGTGAGATGGTTAGAGAGGAGGGATTTTAAAACAAATCATACTAATGAAGTGCACTGAATCACAGTAACTATTTCAGGCTTGTAAAATTAGTATTTCAGAAGGTGACAACTATCTTATTTTGCCTAACTGATGGAGTTCAGAGGTTAAGAAAAGGAGTGTAATAGAAATGATATTCTTGTGTTCAAATTGTTGGTTGTGTTTCCGATACAAATGGCATTCTGACTGTATGTCAGACTTCTTAAACAAAAAAAATTGTAAGCATTAGTTTATTAGCTCATGACCCATGTCATTCCAAGTAAAAGTCTGTATCTTTATAATTTCAGTGCATCCTCTTTCATCTATTGATGATGCTTAATCTGTATCTGTGTCCTAGTTTTAAGATGAATGAAGGTATACTTGTTTGCTGAGCCATATGACTAAGTATTTGAGCACTGCAAAGCAGTGCTTCAACATACTTGATCATGCTAATTCTTGGTAACTTAGCAAAGGAAGTTGTTAATGTGTTTAGCTTTTTTGCTTCCCAATATGCCTGCATTAGTCTTGTTAGTATTATAATATAATTGTAGGAGTGATCATTTAAAGATTGTATTTTTGAAGATGCTTCTAAAATGACTGTCAAATTGAAGTAGTCAGTTTGTAGTAGAAATACTGGGAAGTTTTAAAAAAAGGCAAGGCAAATGTTAGCACCTGGACTGTTTCTGTGGTTTTCAGTCTTATTTTGTTTTGGTTTCTGGATAAAAGGGCATCATGGAAAAGAGAAATGCTTCATTCTTCATAAATTTGTTTGGTATCATTTTAGCCTATTAGCATTATTGACTAATCTTCACTTCTGTAGCGATGGTACATTTAGGAACCGGTGCCAATATGCATGTGATTTTATTTGTGTGATGACACCAAAATTACTCTGTTGTGAATAATTTATCACAAATTTTAGTTTTCAAAGATCCTGTGAATGAATTTTAGTTTTCAAAGATCCTGTGGATGAAACAAGTTAGAGAAGCAGCACTAATGCAGTGTAAGCTTTTGTTTTAGCCATTTGTACATAATCTGACTGGCACAGCAGATTGTTCCCGTATCAAATGCATATCATAGCCATTTAAGAGTAGTTGGTACTGTCATTCTGTACTCTATTGGATGAGTCTTGCTAAGAAGGGAAAATAGGGTTTGCAAGTTCGTTTCTTGTCCTTAACTGCATCTATTTTCTGGGTATGGTGTCTTCTACAAAATTATGTCCTTTCAGTCTTCTAGCTTAATGAAATAAGAGATACTGTCCAGTTAGTTCTGTAAACTCTGCTAGATATAGGCTGCACAAAAGTTTTCTATGAATGAAGTAATTTTAAGATCTTTTTGTCACAAATTTTACTTTTAAAAAGGTTATTAACACAAGCTTATTAGGATTACTGGTTCAGGCTCATCTACTCTTAAAAGGCTTTCTGTGTCTTTGAGGGTTTTGGGGTTGTCTTTTCTTTTTTTTTTTGTTCCTTTTGTTTGTGCCCTTTGTTTGTTGGGAAGGAACCTGAAGCTGGAAAGCATCATTTCTGTGAAGTCCAAACTTCCTTCCCTCTTCCTGCATTCCAGAGTTATGCATTCAGAAAAAATAAAAACTTTGTAAAAAGGCAGTTTTTGGGACAAATGTGTTAGCCAGGTGTAGAAATCAAGCACATAAGTTAAAATAGTAAGACTATAGGAGGAATAAAGTGGCAATGGGGGGATTACATTTGGATTCATTCAAGGTGCTGGACATAGTCTTCAGTTCTTACTGATGGAGACAAGTGGGAGGTTTCCTGTGATTTCCTGTAAATCATATCCTTAGAGGAATATGTCTTGAAATGGAACTTACTCTCTGATTTAATATTTCTTGCCTTCTGCTATAGGCCTTTAATATGAGGAGAGGCAGAAAGGTATAAAACCAGGTGTATACTTACTTCTAATAATCTCTTAAAATGCTCCTTGGTTCAGCCAAAGTTGGTTGGCTGTTTGTTTTAAAGGGGTATACCAGAAGTGGAAGATGAAAGATGGATATTTCTTTAGTGGATGGTATAGGTGAAGATATCAAGAGCAGAAGACTTGTGGTGGTTTTGTGGTAGAAAGTGTAGAAAGGTGTGCGTGAAGGAAGTGTCAGATTCAAAGAAGTCCTTCAAGGTGATCGCAAAACCACCTCTGTTTCTGTCTAGAAAATCTTACTAAATTCTCCTGTGCATCTGGCCCTTTGGTGTCTTGATTCAAATGACGTGTTTCTATATTGTACAGCTTGTTTAAATGTTGGTGCACAGTTCTTATATTCTCTTAAGTCTTCTGTGGAGGTCTTGTACCTGCAATTCAAATGATAGATCAAGATCTCCTTTGTTACTCTTCATGTTGGTTAGTGGCTTTATAGAGTATTCCATTTCTCTTCTTTAAGTCTTTGTTGACAACTGAGATCAGTCATGGTTCTTGGATCAAGTCCTTGAACTGGCACATTAAAGTACACAACATTCTTTCTGCTGCAGAAATTTCTCACCCATTTCTCCTTATCCTGAAAGTACAGACTTGATAAGAGATTAAAATAGTTAGTATCAGGATGGGTATCAGGTGTGCCAGCTGTAATGCAGCAGCCCTTTGTGTACTTCTGTCTTGTGGTAAGTGTGAGGTAACTTACCCTGCTTCCTTGAATGACTTCCTTTGTATCACAACCTTGCTGCTTTATTTATAGGAATTTAGGAAGTTTATAACTTAGCTAGCCTCACAACTTGTTTGTGTCTCCAGGCAGAGGAGGTTTTGTTGATTGTGGGAAGGATCAGGAAGAGTAAAGTTTTAATTCAGGATGATTGTGTTTGGAGAAGTTAAGATTGTTTTGGCTGATTTTGGTTTTTTTACTTGACAAATAGAATGTACAGATTCAGAAAAGGATGTTAACGGCCCTTTTCGTAGAGCCAGTTTTGGCTTTTGGTTGACATAACAGAGATAACTTGGTAATTGTTGAATAAAAGTTACGGGCTCCTTGGTATCCTGTGATTTGTTCAATTTTCCAGGCGTATTATGTAGTTTTTGGTTTCCAGTAAATTCTGAGCTAAGCTATACATACTATCAGTCTGTTGCTTAACTTGAAATGTAAACCCCTCAAACTGTCTCAACACATTCTAGAGATGTAATATATTGACTGTTTTACTTTAATCTTGCTGAAGCTGAGAGAAAGGAATGTAGTATTTGTTTTTTCCCTTGTATTTATTTACCTCTATTTTTAGATGATTCCTTCACTAGATTTTTAGTAAAAGAAGTTGCTTTACTCTGCTTGAAAGTCATCTGGAGTGTTGGCTCATTGCTCCTGTGCTGTCTCTAGGAAAAGGAGGGCACTTTCTCTTTCAATGTATAATGTATAGTAAGGTAACTGGGAATAGAACTTGGCTACAATAAATAGCCTCTAATAAAGAGGCTTCTTCTGAGGAAAAGTGAGTGCATGACTGATTAGATGGGGTTGCATGGGAGGAGGAAATGCAATGAAATTTTTTTTTTAGCTTTTATGTTATGGTGAGAATTACCCTCTTCTCCCCTCCTGTTCCTTAGATGTGATGTAAAACCGGATGTGAACCAAACAGCTTTAATAAACCCTCTGGTGTACCTGACCCACATGAGTAGTTGAGCTTCAGTGCAGATCTGGTGGAGCACAAGCCATTGGCTATTTTTGGTTATAGCTTAAATTAAAAAAGGAATGTTACACAAACACTTTTCGGACAAAGAGACTCCTGTTGCAGAGGGCAGGTGAGAACGTATGGAGGTTATGAATGGTAGAGCAGTATTATGACAGCTTGTTCTCAGCGTAAATGCAAACAGGCTGTGAGACTGAAGTTGTTGTAAGGCAGTATTTAAATTTTAGATTTTTTTTCTATCATCTTCACTGCTTGGGGGTGGGTATTGTCAGATGAGAACAAAGGAAGTATTAGTACCAGAGTTACTTAGAGGCAACTATTTACTCAGATTGCAGAGGAAGACAAGGATTTTAAAACCACAGAAGATGCTAATGAAAAAATAATGGCTTGTAAATTCTTATAATTGATTTAGATCCTTGATTCATATCTCGTTGTGTAGAGGAGAGAGATGTGCACTCTGTCTTTTACTTTTTACTCTTATAAAATCAAACAGCATTTTGTATGTTAATGCAAGGTCTCTTGTTAGTGCAAGGTCTCTTTCAAGCATCCTCTTACAAGTAATGTGGTGTTGACAGTGATGTCTGAGTAGAGTTCAGCTGTTTGTAAGGGGATAGATACACAGTCTGATATTTTCCTTGTTGTCTTTTATATAATTATTTATGCCTGTGAAAGTGTGCATGATGCTGTTGCCAAATTTTAAGGTGCCATTCCATTTATACCCAGTTTGGGCAGGTGTGAAAGCTCTCCATTCCATTTATACCCAGTTTGGGCAGGTGTGAAAGCTCTCGAAAAGCAGTTAGGGGAGTCAGTCCTGCAGGCTTTCCATATATTAGTTTCCTTTATGATAAACGTAATGGTAGTTCTACTGCTAGGATTATACGATATGACTGTTTCATTGTCTAAACTGACACAGTTTTGTATATGATTTCAGTTCATCTTCAGAGCATAATATAGGATGGCACAATGAACTGAACTGGGGGAAATAGGTGGTTTTCTGAACATACAGTACTTTTGATCAGAGATGTCTGGAAATACTCTGTTGCAGTGAGGATACCAGTACCCATTTCTGGTCTGTAGCAGCTCTGTGTCTCACATCCCTTCCCCATACTTGCCTGTAGGGTCTGTATAGGGAGCAGCTGTGCTTGTGGGGGGCAGGCCATGGTCACCAACTATAAATAGAGCTGTGTTCTTAGGTATGATAAAGCCCAAGTTAGCAACTTTGGGAACTTTTTGAAGAGCAGATAGCACTGACTCTGGAATTTAGCATGTAGAAAGGAAGGCTCCTGTAATGGACCTGAATGCATCTTTCATCATTTACTTTTCTGTGTGCATTTGATTTTTCGAAAATTTGGTCTCTGCTTCTCTATATTTCAGAAGTATTCTATATTCAGTGATAAGGTATTTGTTTTAGGATGCCTTCAATGCTAGCCTGCATGATGGAAGCTGCTTGCCATGCAAACAGGAACACAAAGATTATAGAATAAAGGATCAATTTTCATGAAATGTATGCCTAAACTTATAAGCACATCTAATTTTGTTTTCAGGCTATAAAAATAAATGGTTTCCTTTTCCTAATCTTCTGTGGCTTTGTTTTCCATTAAAAATTAGAAACATGAAAGAATAAAAGTCTGCTTTTATTCTATAAAGGAATGAAAAAAAAAAGTTGAGAGTAATCACTTTCAAGTGCTACACTTGCTGTTTAGTCAATAGAAGCTCTTTGAAAGTAAAGTAAAGCCAGTTTATAAAAACAAATGTGCTGTGGTGGTAATCCTTTTTTTCCAAGGAATGCTTGATCAGAAAAACAGCCTAGAAGACATGCTTGCTATGTATCAAACTAATAGTAAAGACAGTTTCACTAACCTGTAAAGAGTAAGAAATAACCTTCATCTGGAAAAGTGGCAGTATATGTTTTGATTAACACAGCTGAAGTTTTAGTTCAAAACAAAAGTGACAGAGTGGGATATTGATGGAAAAGCTGATGGATGGAACTACCCTATTCCATTCATTAAAATCTGGCATGCTAGGGAGTACTTTGATAATGTAATGGAATTTTAAAAATACGTTGTGTCATTTGACCTAAGTTTTTTTTCTTGCTATTCTGTCCTTTGCTTCAGTGTTAGTAAAGTTAATTTACTTGAATCATACTAAACATAGCAGAGTTAACATAATTATTTAGCAAGTCTTTTTATCAGTGGCTGCACATTTGCAAGCTAACTTTCTCTTTACAGATTCTGCAATAATACTGTGCATGCTCTAGAATGAGGCAAAGCTTTAATATTGTTAATTTATATTGGCAAAGCAAGGATTTGTGGTTAAAAATGTAGGTTTGCTGTTGTCTGCACAAAACAGTTTTGCTGCTTTCAAGATGAATATGTTGGCATGTTTCATTCTTTTGTATTGAGCAATTCCAAATGATTTAAAAGCATGTTCTCTTGAGAGCTGGTTTAGAATATAATTTGCTTGATTTGAAAGAAAATGTGATATTTACATGAACAACTCTGCAATGAATACAACTGTTAAAAAAACCCAAATAAACAGGATGAGTAATACACGGAAAGGACCAAGAGTAAACTCTTAAAAGAAGCACATCTTAACACATAGTACAAATGGAAAAAGAAGTCAGTAAGTGAATTTATATGGGGGATGAAACTTCCTGAGCAAGCAACCAGGTGACTGTCATCAGTGTCTTGTTTGTGATGTAGGTGATTAAAAACATTTTTAATCCTTCTGGTTTGACTGCAATCAAGGTATTCATTATTGAAATGTTTTTATATTTGTCTCTAGCATATGATAAAACATTGAATACTTTCACCATCATTTGCTCAGATTTCATGTCGGAATTAAAGAGCTATGCTGTCTCATAATGGAAGATTTTCCCCATAATCTGTTTCATTACCTGATTTTTAACATTTTGGGAAGTGAAATACATATTGAATAATATATTGACTTTATTCTTGCAAATATTGTGGCAGATCAGAAAATTGGTGAAGTAATTGCTTGTTCATTTCAGTAATATTTGGTCATAATAATTATTATGTCTTCTGGTGTGTCTGATGTAGAAGTAGATTTAACTATTTCTTCCTTCTGTGATTTAAGACAATAAACTAAAGGGGAAACGTAGAAGTAGCAGATGCCTAAGAAACACGTTTCTGGGGTATGTGATGAAAGATTGTAGTACATGGTAGCATATAGATTGAGCTAAATTTAATTTCTGTATAGGTAAGGTTGTCATGATCTCTCTGTAAGAGGACTTTCATTTATAATTCTTGAATGGTCAAACAGTGGAGATATAATTTTGGTATAGTATCTGATGCATTGAATAGATCAGGACTCCACTGGAAACCTGGACAGCCCACCTGATGAGCTAGTCTTTCACTGTTACTAGCTGATTTTTGGCAAACTGTGGCTCTACAATGGGAGAAAAATTTTTGGGAAACAGAATTAAATTTAATTTTTTTTCTCCTACTTGATACCATTGTGGGAGAGTTCACAAAATGCATTCTTGCTTTCCCCTAAGATAAAATAATAAGTGAAACTATGTGGCTTTGAAATTTAAAGCAACAATAAAAAGGGAAATGATTCCTATCTTCTGTAGCAAAAATGTGTGAAGATCACCTTATTTATTCCACAGTTCTTACTCAAAGTTATCACCAGTAATAGTTTGAGCCTTACTATGTTTTGTCTGTGATACTGAACAAATGTGTCTGTAGAAATAAAATCCACAACCGTATATCATTTTAAATATTAGCTCCAGTTTTGCATCTACCTTGCACAATGCAAATGTCTCCTGGTGGGGAGGAATACTGAATAATAAGCTATGGAAGTCTGATCAGCTCCTGATTAGCTACTATCTCTGTCTCTTGGGCTCCAATCCAAAGTATTGCACTGCATCTGTTTGTGTTGATATGACCAAAAGTGGAGTATACCAAGTGCAAAAGTGCTTGACATATTGCAGGATTGGATTAGACATGGGGTACTGATGGCAGAAAGAAAAGGATCCATGGGCTTGTTTATAAGTGAGTGAAATAAGGATGTCTTGCAAATGCTGATTAATTATGTTTGTTTACCTTTTTTTTTCTAGTATCTGTTGACTAACTTACCTTCTTGGTTTAGGAAAGACGCTCCCCAGTTAAGTGTTCCCACGAATCCCAAACCATGCTACTTGCTTCCTTTTCCCCTCTCCCTCCCTGCTGTAGCAGATTGGAGAGGAGAGCTGGAGGCACAAAAGGCAAAGGTAGGAGCAATTTACTGGAAGCAGCAGTGAGATAAGAAAACGAACAGTAGCAGTAACAATATTAATAACAGAAGTGTACAAAAGGGAGAGTGCGGAGCTCGACCCGACTGCAGCCATGTTCCCTCTGGCTCAGGACCAGCGTTCCCATCACTCTGACCAGAAGGCAATGACCTGAGGTGGTATGGAATAACATCGGGATCTTGGCCGTGCCCCCATCCCAGCTACTGCAAAAAATTAACTCTGCCCTGTCTGGAACCAGGACACCCATTCTGAGAAGGTAGGTTTCACTGAGAAGTGAAACCTACATACTTAGTAGAAAATGTGTGATCACTCCCTAGCTTGTCTAGAGGATTATTCTTTAACCAATTCTTGTCTTGATTACAGTAAGAATAAAGAAACATTTTAATCAGCTTAATTGTTTCTTTACTCTGTGTGTGTGCTACGCCTCAGTAATGTTCTGAAGGCTTTTACTAAACTCTTTATTTGTCCTGAAAAAAACCCAAACACCTTCACTGGTTCTATATCAGAAATCCTGTTACTTTTTAAGAGGTGATAAGTTAATTTGTTAGTTACCACTCTTAAAATAGGACATTTTGGGCAATACAGTATTGTTTAAGAAACGACTGCATCAGAAAAAAATTGCCTTCCATTACAAGTTAAAGGGCATTAATGTAAGACAGACAAATGTATTAGCATCTGTTTCCAAATTGTTCCAATGGAAAATGGTCCTTAGCCAACAGAATATTTTGTGAACTCATCTCAGAGTTGATTCTGAGTCATGAATGTCTGTCATGGGAAGTATGAAATGCAGGGTTGGTAATAAAATGTCTTGTACCCAAGAATGTTTGTAAAACAATGTCTAATTTTTTTTTAAAAGCAGTCATTAATTGGTGAGACCTTACAGGTATATATCCTAGAGCAGGCCTTTAATTCTAACTGCTCTCTAGTGGGAGAGTGTGAAAAGATGAAGAGAAACACCTTCAGATGTTTTCATGTCAGCATTTTGAACAGTTTATGGGGCTACAGAGAATTAGTCATAGTGTAACTTGTAAAAAATGAAATTACTGTGTTGCCAGATCACTTTAAGTTTTAGTATCAAAATCCCTGAGCACCATTCTTATTTTTGGAGAACGCTTAGTTTTGACAAGAAAAATAATTTCTTTAAAGTCAAAGTTAAAAGTTTCAGCAAATATGATATGTAAGCCTTCCATCAGTACAGTTAGGGTAGAGCTGTGTAAGTTGTATTTAATATTCTATAAATGTCATGCATATTAAAGGAAGATAGAATGCAACAAATAGAGCCTGAAAGTATTTCTGTTTATTCAGATATACAGCCTGTTGTGAAAATCCTGAAGTGGAGAACCTGTGTTCCAACTGCTGTTTGTCATTAAAAATGATGACAGTCTCTGTTAAGAACATCTGCTTACCTAATGTACCAGCAATAAAGGAGATGTCTATGTTACGTTAACTTGGCTTGTTTCTGTCTCTAAGTATTTGGTTTTAAAATACTAGAAAAAAAACCTAGTCTTTTTATAATGGAATATTGTTCTAGCTTTCAGCTCTGGAACACTATAATAGGAAAAGCACATATTGAGTTCCTAGGTCATCTCAATAACGCTCAGTTGGTCATAATGAATAGGCTGTGTCTGTATTTTTTTGTTCTGAGTTTGAACACCTATGCTTTATTTCTAGTTAGGTTATTTTTTGCTGGTTGCCTGAGCCATAGTAGGCCACTTAGATGTAAGTATTATGCCATTTAATTTACAGTACAGCAGTTCCAGGTTTTTCTAGAATTAAGAGTAGTATTTACAGTTACATACTTTTTGGCTATAGCAGCAGAGTAATGGTGGGTGTTAGGAGTGCTGATAAAGGCTTGTGTCTGTTCTAACTTCATAAGAATTTTTAATCCACTTCATAACTGCATCTTACTGACAGCTCATTCCGAGTGGCTAATGCTCCAGTGGTTTTACAGCTTAATGATACATATTCTGCGCTGAAATTGGGAAAATACAGAAAATGTGGTGTATATAGCCAATTTTTTTTGTCTTGCTTAGAAAGTCATATGTCAGCAGGCTGAAATCCTCTCCTCCAGTATTTTTTTTAATGGGCTTCTTTAATATGGCAGACTGGAAGACTGTATTGTACTATTTTGTTCAGATCTCTGCACATCCTTTTTACTCCTTAATTCATAGCTGTAGCAAATACACAAAGATTCAAAGCAAAAAAAAAAAAGTGTAGCATCCTGTTCATGTGTTTCCTTTTACTGTTAATCCCTATAATTAATGCCCTATGAGGAATGGAGCTCTAATCACTTACAGAGCACAGTAATGTAAGAAGACAGTGCTCATCTGGGGGGTGTTCAGCAGGATGGATCGGGGTGACCCAGGCAGTACCCAGCTGTCCTTCAGTCTATGCTTATGTGGGTTCATTAACTACTGGCCTGTCAGTCAGTAATGATTGTCTGAAAGGAATCTTGTCTTATGAAGTTGTCTTAGGTGCCACTGAGAAAGACTTGCTTATTTTCTCTCATTTTTCCACTTCCATTGGGAGGAAGAAAAGAATGGGGGAGGGAAGCTGTTCTGTGAGGATCATGGATTCTGTCAGTCACTTTGAAATAATCTTTAATGAATCCCGATGCCAGGAAGAGATGTATTTGAACATCACATAGCAGTTTTTTAGTGGTTTAAGACGAATATGAATACAAAATGCTTTTCTGAAAGCACGGAAGGTTTTTGCAGAGTTTTCATTTGTTTGCACTGTGTGAATTTAGTGTTACTAATGCTAAACTGTCATGGGCAACCTAAAAGTGTTTTGGAATCCTACAGTATATCTTTAAATGGACTTGGAGGACAGATTTTTGGATTTTTTATTTTTTAATCAATCCTTTATTAAATGATTTCTGAGAATTGTCATGGGTTGACCCTAAATTTGATGGACGGATCTCTCGACCAGTCACGCTTCTCGAAACTTACGTATTTAAGCCAGTGGAGACACAGGAAGTGTCCCTTTTTCTTTCTGCTTGAACCTTTCGGTGGGGAGAGTGTGTGGGGGGGAATTTGGCTGGGGCTCTTCGGAGCGGCCCCGGGCCTCCCTACCCCTGGCCCCGGTGGGCGTGGGCCCCGGCCCCGGCAGGCACGGGCCCCGGCTCTGGGAGAGTCCCCTCGGAGCCGTGGGCGGCAGCTGTTGCTGCAGAGCCGAGACCGTCTGAAGCGACTGCTGAGGAACCCCCCCACATGACCGTGAGGAGGCGGCGGGAGCTGACGGAGCTTTCCTACAACCAACTCAGCCTATATTGAACTGTAAAATAACATCAAGTGCAAGCAGCATAACAGGAGCGAGCTTTTCTCCATCGCAAAACCCGAGAAAAAGAGGATTATTCCTCATCATGGCGTCCTCGGGGTCAGAGAGAAGGAGAAAGTGAGTGAAGCTGAAAGATGGCGAAGGGGAAGAGAGGGCAGAGATGTGCTTTTAGCGCGCAGCTTAAATCTGCTTTTTACAGACCGTGGTGGAGACTGTAATATCAAACTGTTTTCTCCCTCTTTAATCCACTTAAAGATAAGAGGGGGATGAGAATTCAGTGTGCAGCCTGCGAGAGAAATAAAGCCTGTTAGCTGGTGCAGTTTGGGAAAAACCACGTGACGTAAAAGAGACCTCTATTTCCTCGAATTAACAGAGAGAGACTTTTAAGAACTGTGAATGCTGACCAAAATCCCATGTTTTGTCATTATTTGTGCTGGAGGAAGTAGGAGGGGGGGTGTTGGAGGAAAAAGGGGTTTTTATCTTAATCTCTTATTTCATTTTACTCTTAACTCTGTTAGTACTAAACTTTCTTTCATGTTCTTCAAGTTTGAGCCTGCTTTGCCTTTCTTCCAACTTCTTATCTCACAGAAAGTAAGAAATGCGAGCTAAACCACTACATTTAATTGGTGTTTCCGCCCGGTTAACGAATCAAACCCGCTACAGAATGCAGTTTGTTATTGGAGTGGATAACTGAAAGGACTTTTGGCATACCTTCTCAAAACCTATGAGCCCAATGCATGCAGCCTACTGGAAAGGGTAATAGCTAGGGAAATATCAGTGAAATAAACTAGCTTATGTTTACTCAGAGTAAACAAAGCAACAAAAAGGAGCAAAACCCATTTCTTAGTATCTGTTTTAACATGGTGAGAGTGTCTAGTGGCTAAATCCTTCAGACGTGATGGAACAGAAGGGTCCTATCTGTTACACCGGTTCAAGGCACTTGTTGGGGAAAAGAGATATTTAAATGTACTGTTCCTTTGTTTATTTGCACTTTGGTAATACTGTACTGTGCAGAAAGTCTTTCCAAGGCAGTCTTTTCCTTGGGCAGTTATTTGTTCACACTTGTTTTAAGCCTGTTAAGAAGTTCTGTTTGCCTTGTGCTTGATGTGCATAAATAAGCTGGGAGGGGGCAATGACAAATATGCCTTAGAGTAAAATCAACTGACAGCTGTGAAGTTGTTTAAGTTGTGGATATTCATGGATATGCAATTCAAGATACCTGTCATATCCTTCTGTACCCTTGTGGAACACCAGTTCCATGAATGCCAGCCATTTGCTGCATTAACAGAAGGCAGAGTGTGTGTCACTGGAAAACTGGTGTATGGGTTAGAGTTGCCAAGAGAAGGAAAAAATGTCTCAAAGGATGTTTCATGTTCTTTCTTACCTTTATGCTTATGTCTTGCTCTTATAGCTTCCCTGTGTGGTGGCCTGTCTTGTTTTTGTTTTTAAAAGCTTAGCTAAGAATCTGAAAGCAAATGGGAAGGTAGTGCTGATTTTAGTACAGCTCCCATATATTCTGTTCCTGGATTTTCAGTGTGCTTTGTGTAACAGCAGATGGTCCATCTATTGTTTCATTATTCTTTTGGGAGCCTGACCCAAAAGTGTGGGTCTGTGCTTTGGTGGAAAAAGAACAACTCAAATAGGTCTTTTTGTAATTGTTATAACTCACTTTATTAGACTGTTGATGACCTCTGCAATTCTAGCTCTTAAGATTTATTTTTATTTAAATGCTTGATATTGTGTGTAAATTCTGTCATCAAGGTGGTTTTTTTCTTTGTTGAAGTGTCAAGGGTAGTTTTCATTCAAAGGGATTTTTCACTGTCATAAGTGCTGTTTTGTGAAATGGCATAATTTTACCATATGCCTTGGGTTTAGTTTGAGATACTATGAGTAAGCAGTGTGAGTGCTTTCAAAGAGGCATTCCTGCTGTCCCACATCAACCATGTGGGCTTTCAGTTAAGCTTCCCAGGAAGACAGCAACATATGTGTACACAATGTGTGTATTATATTGGCACCCACTCACAGTGTTAAAGATGTGTCAGCATTTCCAGAATAGTTCCCTATTTTAAGAGCCTTGTTTTAGCCTGCATGTGAAAGTTGTCTGGGTTGGAACTTTACAGAGTCTCAGCCGTTGTAGTTTTCAAGTGTGACTTTTTGCCAGGTGAATATAAGCTGAATTAATGTATGCAAATTGAATGGAATGTATCTAGAGGTATAGTATCATGATAGACTCTTAACTCTAAAGCAGTAACTTTTCATTAAGTGTACTGAAGCGATAGTGGATACCACTATTTTTGAAGAATTGTTAGAGATTTGTGGTAAAAGAAGATGGCCTTGAGCTTGGAACTGTGACTGTTGTCTAGGCTAAAAAGCAACTGTGTTTTTCTAGTAATCGTGTTTGAGTATGGGCAACTTGCAGTTTCACTGAATTTCTTTCAGCTGATTGAGGTTTTATCATTGTAATAGTCTAGAATTAATTGGTGTCTCCTTTATTTGTCACATCAGTCTTTTTTTATATACTGAGAAATGGGGTAAGTCTGTGGCATGTTTTTTTGTGTTTAAACTGTGTTCCCCCAAGTTACAGTGTTTTCTTGCTAGAAGACTTTGTCTAATTGAGAAACCATCGTTTCATACACGCAGCAGGGCAAACCATGGGACAGGACATGCTGATTCCGTAGTGTGTGGGTGGCTGTGTAGGAGCAGAGTTCAGATGGGATGTTGAAACAGGCAGACTTCAAACATTTCCGTTTGTGTGCAGGAACAATGACTTGCTACTATAGTTTCAAAAGCTACATGTCATAAACAAAATGATGTTGTGTTATAGCTTGGGATTTACTTATGTGTGATTATATTTGCTGGACAGAAGTTATATTTTAAATGAATGTGTTTTCAGCCCTCTTTAGCTGAATGCCATCTACAAGCCTCCATATAAATGGCAAGTGGTTTCATTTGAGCAACAGCAGGCCAGCTAGACAAGCCTGCAGTTTGAAGATAAGCAAATCAATGTTCTTCCACATTTTGAAATCCCAAGTTGCGAACTGACACCCCTGGAAAGAGCTACTCTGTGCATCCCTGATAGGAAAGGTGGGGGGATGGGACATTGCTGTAAAAACACTTCTCTTGTTCAGCTCTACTGGTCATATTAGGACATCCAGTGGTCCCACGTTTCTGCAGTGGTAGATTATTCTAATTATTGTTTTATATGGAATGAATCCTTTTCGTGGCTGACTTGAACCTCTTGAGAGGAACTGGATGTGCAATATATCAGGTAATATGCATAGTGACAGCAAGTATGCAAATGGATGACTTTAGTTTTTGTGCCTCCCTTAGGAAACACCAGTAAATATTGATAAAAGAATATTGAATTGACAGAAACCTGAGGTTTTTCTGTTTCTGTTCTGAACCTCTGTCAATGCACCTCAACCAACTAATCATAACCCCTCCCCAAACTTCGAAATATCTTCTGGAACCTGAAACTTTGTATGCGAAGGACAATGAGCCCAGATGGTGCAAGAGCTTATCCTCTGTGAGCTGGAGAGGTTAAACCCTGAAGCAAACAGTAGTGTAACCTTTTGTCCCTTTTTGGGAGTGGTTGGAAGTTGCAGGGGAAAGAATGATGCAGGTGGTGACCTGGTCTTGGATGTAGTCAGGTAGCTAGCAGGGCTCATGACATGTTAGTGTTGGGTACACAATCCAACTGCCCTTCTGATTAGATGAATCACTGTAGTCTGAGTTCCTTTTAATGTTAGTCCAAGAGAATTGCGTGTCTGTAATGGAGGCTACAGGTCACTAAGGCATTAAATCTTTTGTAAAGATCTAATTTAGAGTGTGATAAACATGCATAGATGGTCAGTCACTACAGTGTTCTGCAGTAAACAGCTTTTCAGGACAATGGCCATAATTTGTGATTGGAAGGTCTGTGTCCTGTTTTCTCCATCTGTAAAATGTGATTGTTTACCTAATTTATTCATGTTTGTAAGTGCTTCTGTCTTTTTAAGCATCAGCACTGGTGTCGGATTAAATTCCTACGGCTGACACCTAAGCTCATGTTTACATGTTTCCTCCAAATGGTCCACATAAAAGATAGAAGAAACTTGCACAAACCTCAGACAAAATCAAAATTTCTTTAGGCCTTTGCTTTTTAAGATACCATCTAATAATACTTGAAACAATGATGGGCACGTATGCAAGTCTGCGTGTTTGAAAATATTCTGGAAATTTGAGAGTAATTTAAATTTCATATAGAATTTGATTCTGCTTAATAAAGTGTACTTGATAGCATGCTGGTTTTATGTATCCTTTTGGAGTCTTTCGTAAAGACCTTACACTTTCCAGTTTTAATATTGCAAAATTAATTTACATTTATAACAGCGTGCTCCTTTCAAGAGTAACTAGATGGATGATAAAATACACACCCATCATGATAACAAAAAAAGGTGTTCAAATAGCCTTGGATTAGTCATATTGTTTCTTATTTTGCAACTACTTTCATTTCTGTGCAAGTCCTACATACCCTGGAGCTCTCACTGTAATGGTTCTGCCTCATTTTCATAATTAGCCTTCCCTGCCTGCTGCAGTGTTGCTAAAATGTCCCCAGGGTTCCTTCTTCCACAAGGCTTGATTCCCCTGTGAATTTAAGATGAATGTATGGTCCCCTGGGGAGGAAAAAAAATAGAGTCAGCAAATACAGCTGTCCATGACTGCAGTGTTATAACATAGTTTTACACTGACAGCTGAGATTTTATATACTCTTTAGCTTATAAAGGAGAGAACTAAGTAGTAATAATGCTGTCCCATCAAGGACTATTCAAACAATCACATGCACTTAAATAGATACTCTTTCATCTTTGAATAATTAGAGAACATTTCTATTTTGCCAGTCCAGCAAATGTTCACAAGACCTTCACAAAAAGCTTACTTTATTCTTTTTGTTGTTAATATTTGAGTGGCAGTTTTATTTACATAGTACTTTAACTCTTCAAACTGGTATTACAAAGAGTAGTTAGATTTTTATGTTCAGAGAGATTTATTTTTAAACAACCACACTTCAGCTTTTTAACTTAGATACTTGATTACACTGAGTTTTGCTTTGCTTCACAATTCAGTGTGCCCTGTCTAGCATAATTTGTTTGAGGAAATCTGCACGTGAACCATTAGAGGATGAGTACTTGATACAGCCTGAATTTGTGCTTTCCAAATTAAATAGTAGAAACCTTTTCTCACTGTTCTGTTCACAACAAAATATTAACAAGATTTTAGCAGCAAATTAATTTGAAATTTGGTTTGCGAAGTGTGGGGCAATGCAATGCAACAAAGATGAGTGTTAAAAGAAGACCAATTTGCTTCTACTTCTCATTAAGTGGACTGAACTTGGTGCAGTCGGAGTTGGGATACATTATGCTGGGCTTTGTGTTGTTCTTACAACCATCTGAGAAAGTATTAGGTATGGCCAGAGAGGGGTGGAAGATAAAAGCTTGCAGAGGAAGAGTGAAGGAGGGGCAAGATACATGAAGTCCTGACTGACGCACACTTGAACCTGATATCTTTGTGGCCTGTGACTTTTTGCCAAATCAGTAAGCATGAAATGAATAGCATTATTCTGTTTTCTGTTACAACATTATACATTTAGTAGCCCATGATCAGTTATTTAGTTTGTGTAAAAGCAAATGACCGCTCAGATTTCCTTTTCTTTGAATCTCTTTTTATAGATAGAGGCATAGTCATTTAGAATAGTTAGTCAAATTTATTAAGAATCCATGAGAAAAACACACAAAATGCACGTCTTAATTTCCCGTAGCTTTATGTGACCTCAGTGTTTTGTTTCTGAAAAATCAACATTTAGTCAATAGCTCTCTCCAAGGAGTGCTTCAAGTGTGTAATTTAATTTCATTCCATTTGGTTTATGGTACCTACTTAATCTGGAATTTGTGGCTAAATTGAAGAATGAACTAAGTTTATGTACCTCTTTTAAGTCAAAGCTAGTTGGAGGGTTTGAGTGTTCTTTGCAGTGAAGAAGTAAAATTAGACAGCTGAATGTCTGTTGAAATCTAATTTGCCCACCAGTAAAGTTCTAATTTGTTGTGTGTTTGTTTTAACCTAAAGTGATCTAATTAAAGTGCTTTGGTATCATTTGGTCTGTCCCATACCATATGTTTTAAAGGAAATGCTGGACAATGGCCGTTGAGAAGTCTTCTGAATTGTGAGATCCAAAACTGCTGATTATGCTACTCCTGCCACCATTCCATCCAAAACCTGTTTGTTGTTAGTGCATGCTTTTGGATGCCAGTGCGTCTTCTGGTTTGCAGGATAAAATGTGCTCATGTTCAGGGCAAAGGCTGCCTCAGTAACCTATCTGAAGAATGCGTGCATCAGTTTGTCAGCACAGTGTTGCTTCTGTGAAAGGTGGTATTATCCTAATGTATTTGAGTTAGTGGAGTTATGCTCTATGTGTAATAGTGACAGCGGGATCAAGTTAAGGATGAAAGAAGTTGAGCTTTTGCTTTTCTCATATGGAACTGTTTGGAATTGGAGTCCATGGGGAAATAACCCCAGCTGATACAAAATACATTGTAACAGAGAGCTGCATTCTATTTTTTTTATTATATTACTTATCTCACTGTTGGAGATACAACTACTCTAAATCTTAATATCTGACTTAGCAAAATAGTTTTATAAAACTAAGGTATTTTGTCAAACAAACCTCTTTTGTTTAATTTTTGCATCATTATTTTAATAAGCTTATATGAGGAATTAGTTTATATCAAAGCTATTATGTATTTTCATGTCTGTCTCAAACTTGACAAAAGATGAATGCACTTGAAGATGTGGTTTTTTTAAACATTATTTTAAAGCAGTTGTTGCATTATGTTTCTGATAGTTGATTCAGAATCCTATCTAGCAATGTTCAACATGTAGATAAAGATTTGGAAGCATTTGATTCCCACCCTAACATGCCAGTGGTTTATATATTTTACACAAAGACCCATGTGTTAGTGTTATGTGTGAAATAAGTACAAGTGGGATTTTGGTCATGTTCCTGGCTTTTATATGGTATTTAGTTCTTAATACAAAAGTGCTCTTAGATTTTTCTTCCACTAGAAATCATGGAAATTGAGATACAGAGAGGTGTGAAAGTAATTTTCCTAGGATTATGTATCTCGTTCAGAGCAGTGCCACGAAGAGCATCTCCATCTCTCTTCAGGCTCTTGCTTTGATTTCTGTATTATATCATGCTAAAGATTTTTCTGCTTCCATATTTTTATTAAAAAGGGGAGCATACATAAGAAGATACTTGCTTTTGTTAAAGCCGTTTCTGATCTAGGGATTTGCTATAAGACCAGGACAATCTTTCCTGGAGAAACTAGGATGTAGAGTTACTAGGACAAATTTGCTTTTCGTGTGGGTAGCTACCAAGCTGGATTAAAAATTCTTTAGACATTGCCTGACATCGAGCATATACTCAGTGGATATAATGAAGAATAGTAGAACGACATTACATAACTAAATTTCCATGAAAAGTTAGATTTTTCTGATTTTGTTTATTGAGCAAAGCAGGAGTAAGTGAACTTAACCACTTGTAAGTATTTCTTTTTAACTGCTTGAAAACACGAGAGTAGACTTAGTTTCTGCCACAGTAATAGGAAATAGAGCATTTTGGAGTTAGTTATATGTAGTACAGGTAAGGTGCAATGTTTTGTAACAGCATGTGAAAAAGGTGCCAAGTTGAGCAATAGGCATCAGTGACTCACTTGTGATTAAACCTACACTCATATCACCACTCTTGTATCTGAGTATTCAAAAGTCTATGAAGAGGAAGCAAAGGTTTTAAAGCTAAATTGAACAGTTTTTATTTCCAGAGGTCACAATGAATTTTGTCTTCAGCTGTACTGAATGAAGAAATGTTGTTCTCAAAGTGGTCTTGCCCTTAGAACAGAAATGGTTCTCCTGGAGTTGGCTGTTGTTGCTGTGCCTGCCTGAGTGTTGGGAGTGCTGCAGCATCTTATGTCGAGTGTCTCCATTTTCAGTGCAGAAATGCTCCCAGCTGAGCTGCAACTCTTGAACAGACAGTACTCCAGGACACAGTTGGGGACACACAGAAACTAGTTTTAAACTTCAGTTCACACAGCTTGGGAACTGGATCTCATGGGAATCTTATATCTTACTCCTTTTTCAGTTGATATTTATTCAGTTACCACTCTATAATGAATATTGAGTCTTTTTCTGGAAAAACAATGTTGTTAGCATTGAACAGTCAACTCGTCAATTTTACATCTTGTCAGACTTGCATTTCCAAGTGGACATGTTGATCTTAGGATTTGCATAACTGAAGTTGGAAGGGACCTCTGGATTTCATGTGGTTCAACCCCTCTGCTCAAGCAGGGCCACCTGCAGCCAGTTGCCCGAGGACAGAGGGTGGAGGCGGGGAGAGAAATAATTAGTTTCCTCAGAAGTTCAAGGGAAGGTCCATCTCCTTATTTTGGTTCTTGCAGAGAGCAGTCATAGCTATGTATAGATAACTGTCCTAAAATATTATCTATTTGAATGTTGTAGCAGCTGGTATCAGATAGATTTTTTCCTTTTTTTTTTTTGTAAGAGACTCTGGTTTCAGTTTAACACTCACTGAGTATATATCACATAGACTCATGTGAGTGAAGTTAACAGGATATCATCTGTTGATAACAGAGATTTCCTGTCCCTTTCATGCCCCCCCCCCCCCCCCCCCTTTTTTTTTCTTCTTTGGGGAGCTTGGGAGTGTGGATACATCTGATGCTGCCTTTGCTGAGCTACAATCCACTGCATGTGTTTAATAGATACCAGCTGGATGCACTGAAAACAGACTGGGTAAAGCTCACAGAGCCACACAGAGAAAATTAGTTTTAAATGACTGGAGAGGAGACCTCCCTGCACACTTTAGATTGGGTAAGGTGACACAAGAGAATGGAGCGATGTTGGCGCGCAGAGGAGGGACGTAGTAAGGGAGAAAGTACACTGAAAATGATTGTCCTTGGTGATGAGAAAGTGGCTAAGGCAGCTTGAGTTCTATTCAGTCTTTAAGCTGTAAAAATCGTTGAGCTAACAAAATTCCATTTTGGAGGGAAGAAGGCAGCTAGCATGATGCAAGGTTAATTGATTTTGTCTGCTAGTTTATATGTATGTTTTATACAGAAAGGCATGTACAGCTGAGCTGCAAGGAAGCAGATTGTAGATGGAGGACCAAAGACTTACCAAAATGATGTAAATAGGTAAAAATCAATAATATAATTTAATTTTTTTTCCAGCCATGCAGTGAGCATAGGCTATTTGGCCTGTTTTGTCTAAAATGAGGATGTGACTTTCAAAATAAAAGAGCACTGAGCAAGATCTTTAGACAGAGCCACATGGCTTTCTCACCCCTAGTCTGGATAGGGAAGAACCGTGGAAGCAACCTATGGTCTAGGTGTGTTTCAAGAGAGGGCATTGTTAGTCACATTTAGATGTATGTAAGAAAAGGCAGAGTTACAGAAACTCTGGAGAAATCCTATGGCATTTCATGGAAGGGTGTGTTTGAAGATGGTAGACTAATAATATTGCCTGGAAGCCCTTCATTTTAAGTGGCCTGTCCATGTTGAAGGTGAATGTGGCCCTTCTATGGCTGTACCTCAAAACTCATCAGCCATGCAGATTTTTAAGCTGCAGGGTTTGGTTATGCTTAGAAGAGCAGAATATTAATTTGCTAGACTATAAATGTAACACAGTGAGAGACTGACATTTCAAAACTCAGGATGTATTTTGACGCTTCTTTCCTTGAAGAGCTGTTAATGAACCCAGGTCTCCAATTCACGTGTACTTCTACTGATTGGGAGCAACTCCGAAGATACTCTTGACCAGTCCCATGTCTTGGCTCCCAGGGGTTTAGTTTCTCACATTGTGTTCTGAAGGGAAGTGTATAATGCAAACAGTCATCAAGGAAAGGTAACTGAAGGCTAATTATCTAATGGAGCTGCTCCATTTTGCCTGCTGACGTAAGAAGAGGTTTCAGTCTACTAGATTACAAATAGTGAGATTGTAGCCATAGTGACACAATTTATATGCACAGGTTTGTTAGCAAAATGTGTATTTGTCAGTAAAACACAGCTGGCTTTAAATTTTGACAGGCACATACAGATTTAAATTTCTGAGAGGCTTCTCTTCCACTATATGTATTATTTTGTGTTTCTTTTCAATATGGCAAGTATTTTAACTCCTTGGGGTTTTAGTCCTCTGCTGAATCATCTGTTTGTATTCGATACAAGGTGCTCATCATCTCTAGCCAACATTTGGAGATACTGCTCTTTGTAATTAGGCAGTTGCCAGATGTGTGTATAGTTAAGTTTTCTGCATGCATGCACATTATCATCATGCCTGCTCATGGTCAGGGTTTTATGTGTTTAGTTGTCTGTCAAATTTGCCACATTTAGAATTTGAAAGCAAGTGCATAAACTTGTCTTTGGACAAGTAATATGTGTGTGGAGAGAACTAAGTTTTTTATGAAGAAGAATGTATAATTTTAAATGAGGTTCCTCTTCAGATATTTTGGGTTTGGGTGTTGTAAAAATGAATATAATGCTTCCAGACCAAAAATTACTTGAAGCCACGATGTGTGAAGTTTTTCTAAATCAATATAAGAATATTAGATTGACTTCTGTTAAAAAAAAATGCACAGAGCATTAGCTTTTGAAGATAGTTAAAATCTCAAATGTAAATGTTCTGTTTATTTTGTTTCATTTCCATAAAATGTTTTCAGTCATGTTGTATAACATTTGCCAATGAAAAGCTCTATTATTTTGAATAATCATTACTCCCAATCTGATGCTGCTATTGAATTAAATTTTATATTCTAATCTTTAAAAATATTTATGTCTATGTTCCTTCTTGTCATAGTGTTATATTTTCTGGTTTTTACTGTAATGTGATATTCAAAGTAAGCTGTTCTGTAGGGTGAAATAATTTTAAAGGCCCTATGATGAAACATAACTCTTCTAGCAATAGTATGCAGTTCTAGTTTTATGCTTTTTAAGCTTGGAGACATCAATATATTGAAACTTTTCATGACTCCTTTAATACAGCTGTTTCTTTTTTGAAAATTTCTTGTGGTTCAGTAAGTAGAGGATTTTACTGACATTGCACCTCCCAGAACACTTCTTTAAAAATTCAGTAGGTCCGTCACTGAATTTTCTTGCTGTTGGAGTCATACCAGTAACCACCATGGTTGCTGGTAAAGCAGACTTCTGAAAGGCTTTCCGTGTGGGCTACGGTAAGCAGAGCAGTCTTGTAAGCAGGCTCTGAGGGAATCCATACCTTAAAACATAAGGTAAATTAAACCAGTGAGGATTGATCTGTGTGTGTCAATGCCATCCCCACTCTGAAGCAAGTGTCTGTGGGAGCTGGGGTGCAGCCCCTGGTCCAGCACCCACAGCTTCAGGAAGGCTGTGGCTCCCTCAGGTGGTTTTTAATGTCCTCCTAACACTGTCCACAGAATCTTCTCCATAACGGCTTACCTTAAATTCACATTTTTTGCATTTTCACTCTTTATTACACTTTGGCATACAGTTTGTCATTAATGTTCTGGGCTGTGAAAGGCACATAGTCAGTGCATAGAATCTGTAACAGTTGCGCCCTTCAGTGTGGAGTGAAGGCCGGCTTTCATGAAACTGGAAAGTCTGCTCTGTAGACTCCAAAGTTGTGCCAAACAGCAGCACAGAGCCCGTCAGTTTGACAACATCTACCATCAGAGAGCTCAAAGAATGACTGTCCTCCTGCTTTTGCTGAAAATAGTAGCCAGGTTTATACCTCACTGTAACAGCTGTTCATCTCTATGTATAGTGCCAGTAAAATATTTGTCATGGTCTGCTTCCTCCATGTGAGATGTTTGAATGAATTCTGCTAGCACAGCAGTCTGAACTACATTTCAAATACTATTGATTAAATCTTGCCTTGATAGGGGCAGCCCGTTATTGAGCTGTTACTGACTATGTGCTGAGCAGGAGCCTCTCCATAGTTCCAAACTTCCTCTCGCCTTGCAGACCTGCAAGACAAAAGTCAATGGGCTGCAGCGTATAGGATGGTATTCAGGGTGCCACTGCATTACAGAAGTCTTGCATAGGGAGGAATTTTGTAGGTTTCTAACTATTTTAAAAGAGATATTTAAGCTTAAATTAATAAAACTTCATAAGACTTGCGGTTTCTTTTACCCGTGCCAAATGTAGGAGGAAACTTTGTAAGCTGTGAAAGTTTAACCTTTCGCTCTCCTTTTCACTTTTAGAGCAGCTCTCTTGTGTCTGTTAAGCTGAATAGTTCTTCTCTGCGTCTATAAGGAAATGCTATTGGAACTCCATGACTGTATCCTCACTATGATTCAGTCAGGATATTTGTGTCCTTGCTTGACTAGCATATTGTTTTGAGCATCAGGCATGCAAATAACCAGCTGAGTCTTTATATACGCAGTTAGTTGCTTCCAAAAGTGATGCTTCTATTTTGTTTCAAAGTTAAGGATGTCCTTTGCTAAATCTGGTGTTTAAAGCAAGTAACATTTTCTGGAAATTGAGATACCCGTCATGTGACATGTACTGTTGAAGACTGAGCAATTAATTTGAGAGTACTCAGGCATGAGTTTGTTTATAATGGTAAATGACAGTCAAAATGAACTGAGGCTGTTTGGTATAATTAATTTTCCATATATAAACATTGTTTAAAGTTTCCTACATGGTCTTACTTTGCTCGGGTATTCTTCTATACTGTTACCATGTTCTCAGATTTTTAATGTAAATTAATATGTATATTTTGAAACTTCCCTGTCTTTCATAGACTGACCTGAGATCAGGATCAACTAAAATACCAATAGATATTTGCACCTTATTAAATTAAATTAAGTATAAACTTCTTAGTATTGCACCAGCTTTGTTCTCAGATCACTGTCACAGTGTGATATTACTAATCATGCATTTATTCCTAGAATTAATGAGTCATGTGATTCCTTACATAATTATTTATGTTGTATTTAGTCTGTAAAATAAAAAAGGATCACAGAATTGCAGAATGGTGGAGGTTGTAATGAGATGAGCTCTGGAGCTCATCTGTTCCAACACACTGCTCAAGCAGGGCCACTTAGAGCCAGTTGCCCAGGACCATGTCCAGGTGGCTTTTGTCTGTCTCCAGGGATGGAAACCGTACCACCTCCCTGGGCAACCTGTGCCAGTGCTTGGTCACCCTCACAGGAAAAAAATGTTTCCTGATGTTCAGAGAGAACCTCCTGTGTTTCAGTCTGTATGAATTGCTTTTGCACCGCTCAAAAGAGCCCATGTCTCTCCTCCTTGCACCCTTTCCTCAGGTATTTCTACACATTGATGGGATTTCATCTGAGCCTTGTCTTCTCCAGTCTAAATAATCCTGTCTATGTGAAATGCTCCAGTCCCTTAGTCTTCATGGCCCTTTGCTGAACTTCCTGCAGTAGCTCTGTCTTTCTTGTACTGGAGAGCCCAGAACTGGATGCAGAGCTCCAGGTGTGGCCTCCTGAATGCTGAGGAGAGAGGAAGGATCACCTCCTGCACTGGATGGTAGCACTCCTCCTAAGGCAAGACAACACGGCATTAGCCCTCTTGGCTGCAAGAGCACGTCGTGTTCAACTCAGTGTCCACCAGGACTTCGCATCCTTTTCTGCAAAGCCGCCATGCAGCTGCATGGCCCCCAGTGTTACTGACTGCTGCATGGGGTAGTGTCTCCTCTGGTTCAGGGCTTGGCGTTACTCCTGGGGATCTGCCTGGGGTTCCTGACAGCCCAGTTTTGAGGTTCTCTGGATGGAAGCACAACCCTTTGGTGTATCAGCTGCTTCTGCCAGTTTTTGTGTCATCTGCAGACTTGCATCCTTATTTGAAAATCTTTAGGCCTTCCTGTTATGGTTTGTATAGAGCCTGACAAACAAAGGCCTCAGTTTTGACTGGGGCCTCTGTGTGCTAAATTAACAGAAATAACATCTTCATAAGACAGAAGCAAGGATAAGCACACAAACTGATGTTTAATGCAGTCTACTTCTAGTGATTGTGCTAGTAATGGGAACTGGCCAGCAGAAGAAAACCTTTTTGCTGAAACAGGCTGATAAAGTAAAACTTGTGGTGATACAGAAACAGAAGTGGAGTTGCAAGGCAGTCTGAGATATTTACCAAGGTATTTCCAGTTTATTCAGGGAAGCTTTTGGCCACTAGATAGAGTATTTTTTTATGCTAGGGTTCTTTAGGAACACTCTTTCTGCTTCTCTGTCCCTGCTGAGTTATTTTTGGTGGGTGACGTTATTTTAAGCATTTGATTTTGGTTTAGCTTTCTAGACTAGATTGTTGTCTTAATAAATCTTTTCAGAAACATTTGTGTTTGTAATAGAAAACTACAGCCACTTGCAGTTTCTATAAATATTTCTGGCTAGTCAAACAAAAACATGAATCAATTAAAATGAGTATTATTTTTAAACAATCAGGAAGGGATTTTTCACCCAGAGGATGGCTGGGGAACAGGCTCCCCAGGAAAGTTCACAGCACTAGCCTGACAGAGTTCAGGAAGCATTCGGACAACACGCTCAGGCACAGGGTGTGACTCCTGGTCATGATATCAAGTATTTAAACCTTAAGAAAAACAAACATAACTACTTTAGTTGTTGTTATGAATTTCGTACAAAAGGTTGGAAATATATCCCACTTCTTTCAGGAGATGAAACTTTTATTCTGAGGATCTGCATGGTAAAATACCTCATGGCCCCTTTTGTATACCTGCACTTGGATACAGTTTTCATTTATATCATATTCAGGATTATGTGTTAATGCATGCTATTTACATAACTCCAATGTTTCCTAATAAATTCAGAATCATTTGGTATTTTTTTATTTTACTTATACATTGTGTCGTCTCAGACTTCTTTCTGCCTATTTGCCTTATTCATGACTGAATATGTAACTATTAATTTCTACTATGGCATTGGTAAAACTGATCACAGTAGTGTTCGAGTGCTTTGCAGTAATAGTTTTTATTCAGGGCATTTGCTGGGGGATAGCTCTTAGTGGGAAAAGTGAAAGAATAATGGTGAGGTTAAACAGTCATTAATTTTGTTTGTCTGATTGAGACGTCTCTCAAGGTTTCCACATCAGCATCAGTTCAGTCAGGAGTTTGATAGTCACAAAGAGCTTCATGAATGCCAGGTGAGTTTCAGAGGCCATCCTTTTTGTGTCCTGAAAGAGCAGGAATCTAGTCAGATCTGCTATGGTATGCTCTGTTGCACAATTGAAACAGCTTTCCTTGTTCTTTAGATTAGTAACTTCAGAAGTGGCTGAAAAATTCTGTCCTTTTTTGAGCCCTTCTTTAATTTAGGGTGACTTTTTGTCTTCTGATGTAGGCTTCTTAGAAAGGGAAAAATGACCTTAACTTACACAAAGCTTCTATAAAAGTCTTGTTTAACTTAAGTAGAGTACTGTTGTAACCTAAATAGAGCTGAGCAGCTGCTTCTGGGAGCATCTTTAATGTTCATCTTACATTTGAAATAGTGGAATTGCTTATAGGCCTCTGAGGTATAGTCCAAAGAACAGCTTTGTCTCATTAATTGCTTAGCCAAATTGCAGAAAAAGGTGAGTATCAGTGTGTGTCTTTTATTTGGAGATCCCTCAGGAGTACCAGATAAGAAAGTAGGAGAAACAGAAGGTGCTCCAACTGCTAGGAGGTGCATTTTTTTACTGCAGTCATCTGAAACATAAGGAATTGTACAGTATGTTCTGAAATGCAATTGTTGTGATGCCTGAGTGCAGGACTGGATCTTTACCTTTGCTGATTGACTGTGGGGGAATGTAACAGTGGTTTTATAAAAGCTGTCTTTGCTGGAGTCCACTTCCAGTATTGATACTGACAGGCATCTTTGCTGGTGCTGCTGACTGTTGTGGAGTGTCCTCTTTCACTTCTCTCCCATTTCAAGCATTACCTTGAAATTCAGTTTTCCAACTGATTTTTCTCCAACAGTGATTTTTGCTTCTGTAAGGGAAACTTCAAGCTGTCTGAACAGTTAAACTTTGTGGTACTTATGGTACTGCTCTCTGTGTTTATACAGTCATGGACAACTGATACATATTATTTCTACTGGTATTACTAGGAGCTTTATCATGAAGTATTTAATCTTTTTAACACCAAAGGGGAAGATCAATCTGCAAAATTAATCTAAAATAGTGTGCCTAAATATGGGCAAGAAGAACTTTTCTGATATTACTGATAAATGTGGTACATGCAGAGAGCAAAAGCTTTCAGTGTGTCAGAGAAATGCATCTTCTCACATACATCATGACCATTCACTAAAATCTTACTTGCTGTCTTCTAAAGAAATGCATTTAAAGTCTGTTTGTGTAGAAGGATCTATTTTTGTATGATCTGGGTTTTTAATTTCCTAGGCAAAGGTATCATCAGTGTACATCGTCTGTATGTGGTTACTGGTCACAACACAAATGATTTTAAGCTTTCAGAGGGGCAAGTAAAAGATTAATAATTCTTGAAAATTTTTAGAATGAGGAGGAAAAGATTTCTCATTTGGATTAATACAAAAATTAATCTAATTAATTACTAGACAGAATATCTTAAAAAATCCAGAGTGTCATGAATAAAAAAATCAAATCACCTATCTTCCATCTTTCTACCAGATTAATTCTGAAATAGGCTACATTACATTAATCATCATCATCATAAAAAAAAAGATTAGACCTGTTTGTTAGGCAGCTTTTTCCTTGTCTGCTCTCTGTCTTGCAAAAATTCTGAACTAGTTTATTACAAGGATGAAGTTTTGAATTACTGATAGGTGTTTTTTTAATCACAGTTAAAATCCCCTGATATTTAATTATTTCTCAGAAATTAACTGCAGCCAAAAGTGAGATGAAGCTGACATCTTTCTGTGTCCAGAGATGTAATTTGGAATGAAAACTAAGCCCTATCTTAAGGTACGAAAATGTCAGACACTGTATTAGCAGCAGGCAAAATAGAATTCCAGACTCTGTATTTGTTCCTTAGAGAAAATGCTTGATACTAGTGCCATAAATAATGGACTTGATAATTTTAGGGTAAGTAAGTATTCAGAAAGAAAACATTCCATTTTCTTTGCATGCAGCAAATAAATTAATTAATAAAGGAACTGGTGGGTGATGTTTCTGAGGAACTCCAAGGAGCAGATGGGTAGAACAGCACTGTGAACTTCTGAGATGTATAATCAGGGGTAAAAAAAAGGGGAGGGAGCAGCAAGTTATTTGTGGGAAAGAAAATGATATCTATTAAAGTAACCATGTGAAGTACCCAAGAAATGTCATCGTGATCTTAACATATTGTGAAATAACCGAAAAGCTGCAAAAATGGTTTTGGATTTGTCAGACTTTCCACATCATGAAAGTGGCTGCTGTGACATTTCTGTGGCTGGCTTGCAGTGCTTGTTATCCTGTAAGAGATTCAGTTCAGATCCAAGGAGCATCCATGCTATGTCCTATGTAGCGCAAAGTTCCAAATGCAAGTGGCATTGGAGATGCACAATAGCGAAAGAAATAAAAGGATTGCTGATAGAAACTACTTTCAGAAAAGGGTGAATGTGCTGAAAATTGTTGCTTTACTTGATATTACCTTATTACTCTGATAAATGTTTGCATATTAATCAAATTTAATAAACTTCCAGTAGTTTTCAATGCAAACAAATACATGCGTTTTTTATACTTTGGATGTTGGTAGTTTTCGCGTACTTATTGCTAAGCACTGAAGTGAGAGGTTTTCGTTGTTTCTCTGTTCAGAGATTATTATTCTTAGAACTGTTGCCAGTATCCTGATGTTTTTACTGTCACGACTTATTTGTAAAAGTACTATGATGTGAAGAAACTTAATGAAACAAAGTATTACAGTTAATGCATAATAAAACGTTTTAAGAGTGATGATACTATTGTGAGTATTTTTTTTCTTACCTTTAATGCTTTAAAGCTGGCGAGTATTAGTTCTTAAAAGTTTGTGTCAAATGAATGGTGAATTCTCTGACCCTTAGAATACTGCTTTAGGAAATGTCATTGTACAGCTGAAAATCCAATTTTGAATTCAGTCTTGTCTTCCTACAGTCTCATGCTTCTATTTATCATTTGGGAGGAAAAAAAATATTTCAAACACAAACTTTACAACGTATTTTTAGGAATCTCCTTGTCCCGAGAAGCTTCCTTATTAACTGAAACAAGAATTCATTAATTTTAGCCAAATTTTGGCTACTTAGTTTAAAAAAATATCTCTAAACTCTCACACATATGGGGAGCTTTCTAATGCTAATAAAATGTTTAGTGCTCTAGATAATAATTAATTCTCTGTTTATGTGAGATTTTAGAAATTTTAGTGTTTGGGGTGTAGTTGGTTTGTGAAACAGTTTATTTGCCAGCACCAAAATATGCCGAAACAGACAGAGGCAAGGAACAAGTCATGCCAAGATACCATTTCTGAAAAGTAGTGATTGTGGAAATCAATTAATCATTTTCAGTAGGGTGTTTAAACCAGCCATGACTGTGTTGGCTTTTCTTCTGCCTTGCCTTTCCTCCTGTAGTCGTAAAAATACCTGAACCATGAGCTGGTGTTGTGTCTCAGCAAAAAGAGTAAAGTTCCAGTGTTTGATATTATTTGGCAGGTTTTTGCTACAGCAGTTTTAATCTGTTGCAATAGTCCTTTGGTAGCTTTGCTTGAGTTGATAAAGTATGTAACCTAACTCGGATTAATTGTTTAACAGATTTAATGAGATGAGTATGCTGTGGCATTATATGCTCTGTATGGTCTTTCTTTTTATTTTTCCATTTAATTTGGCTAAAATGAAAGCAAAGATCTTCAACTTGAATATTTCACCTAGGGAAAAAATATGTCGAAATTTTAAAGTATTTTTAACCATTTAGTCTTTCCTTGCATGAAAACTGTATTGCAGAGATAGACATAGCTAGGTCTTAATTTAAGGTCTTAATATCTATAAACTTTCATTGGGAAGAGTAGTGTTACTTTGTAGTAGTGTTTGTAAATATGTACTTAATTAATAGTAAACAAAGAAAAACATGCTTGAAAATTGTTTAGGCAAAAATCATTGAGGCTCAGATGTTCTGGGTATGAACTGTGAGCTCTGGATGTGAAGCAGCTGTGGACTAAATCAGAAGGTCGTCTTTGATACTTTGTTAACTATAATATATAGACAACTCTATGGAAATACTGTAATGTACAGTTTTAATCATCTTCAATATAGTGCAGCTTCTGTGGAAGACTTTTCATAGGCATTCTGAAACTTGGAATATGGCTGAGTATTCCCCCCACTTTTTTTTGTTCAAATGCATGGTCGTGCTTAGGGCTCTGAAGGGCTCTTTTAAAAAAGTGTGTATGTTTTGTACATGGTTATATTTGTTCACACAATGAATAATGCTCTGTTTCTGATTACGTGCTGTCTGCTGTTTCACAATAGAGCTAAATGATCAATATTTTGAAAGCAAAACTAAGTGTTGCCCATTCATATGTTAAGAGAGACTTTGGTGTTGTGCGATTGAAGTTGTTGACATTTCTGACAGTGTAGTCTGACTTCTTGGTCATTGCACTGGAATGAAAAAATAAACTTAGGGCAAAACAATTTGAGAAAATATTATAACTAGTTAATAAAACAGAGGCACAGAGAGAAAGAAGAGATTGAGGAGAATTTTGAATTTTACCCTCTTGATGGTAGAGACAGTGAAAAGGAATAAATGAAATAGTTGGAAAATGTTACTTAAAAAAAAAGGCAAAACATTGGCACAGATAGAGAATGTCTCCTTACAAAAATGTTTGAACGAAAAGGTTTTAATTAAACTGATCAGCTGTTTTCTCTCATGAGTGTGTAACTTCTCTCAGTGCCCTTCCTGGTGTGTATTATCTCCTCATCTGTTTGCCCAGCCTATTCTGCCAGATTGCGTAATCCTTCCACATGCCAGTGAGTAAACCTTCATTCCTGAGACATCTATAAAGTAATTCCATCATTAACTCCTTCTTGGTTGCAGAATAGAGTCCTTAATTTGTCAATTAAAATTGCTTTCCCTGCTTTTCTCTTTCCCCTTACTCGGTGACTGTCAAGCTGCACAGCAGGGTAGCAAAAAACAACCATGTAATTTATGTGACTTTTTAATTAATTGGCTCTTACTCTGCTAGTTTGCACTTCAGCCAAGTGGAAGGATAATTATTCTTTTGAAAGGGACCTCTATGGTGTTTTGATTGAACTTTTTTTACATAAGGTCTGTGGTCCTTATCATCAAATGAGAAAGAATCTGGCCTTGTATTTGCAGATGTAGTGAGTAACCTGCCTTGCTTAGGAGAGTCGGGGCGCTGATACACTACACCTGTTGCAGTGGTTATTTTTTCACTAAGGCCACTGTAGGAGGCAGAAAAGAGCAGCTTGACCATCTTACGGTCTGTCATTCCTGTTGTTCAATTTCATGGCGGTACACGCTGGGGAGGACAGAATGGTCTTGGGCCTTATTTTTGGGGTATCTATAGAGAAACAGCATGCACAGAGCAGCTTGAGAGCTGTTTTTATAATGGTCCTGACTTGAATAGGTGGGTTTCCTTGCCTTCAGATTTTCTTACTTCTTTCTGTTTGAACTCAAGCCAAGCCACAAAACCGTGCTTGGGCTCTCTGCTGATTTCAGGCTTTACCTTAATAATGTTAAATTTAAAGAAAATTTTGTAGATGCCAAACAGATTGTGCTTTATAAGTGGAATGGGAAAATGAATATATATGAAACATGTTTTAAATACATGAAATCAGAAATTAAAATTTTATCTAAAATGACAGGTGAAGATACCAAGAATAGGCTCAGCTGTTATTAAGAACTTTAAGCTGTTTAAGCAAATAGGTGGGGAAGGATCTAAGTTATGTGAATAATATACTGTGCTAGTGTCAGACCAAGAGTAGTTACTTCATTTACTGAAGGGTCTTTGGCAAATAGCTGAGCGTTAACTTCTCCCATGGCAAAAACAGTTTATGTGAAGTTATGGATTAGGAGGTGGCAAAAAAACTTTTGCAGCCTATCAGAACTTTACCTGTTCTTAAACTGCTGTTGCAAATACCAGTGGTGTGGTCTGGCTCAGACAGCAGGACGGGTGCATTTTAATGCATAGAGAAAGGGCCTGGACCCCTGGTTTTCAGCCTCCATCTAGTTTCATGTTAGCCTCTTGGACCACTTTTTGTACACTTGCTTTGACTTCCTGTTGCTCTGTTTCCTATTTATAAAATAAGGATCTTGGCAGAGCTACATTTCTTAATTCTATAGAGGATACTGACAGAAGAACTGGTTTTTCATAGGAAGAGTGTTCATTTCTTGAGTATGGATATGTTATAGATAACAGTGGAACACAGCAGGCATCATGCTAATTGATTTTTATCTAGAGAATGTGGTTTCCATTTGCTTAATTTGCTGTATATAATTTACAATAGTGACTTATTTTTAAAGCAGTTAAATGCGATGCATCGTTTTTGGGTTGGATGGAACCTAAAAGGCCTTCCTGGGCTTGTTCATGCAGATCATATATGGTATTACTTTGCTGCTGTGTTTCTATTAACGAATGAGGACCTACAAAATATATATTTCTCTAAGTGTTTCATCTCCTGTTGGAAACGGAAAATGCATTCAAGAATTGTTTATCGGCTTCAGAGGTGAAATGTCTGCTTAGTAAAGTAAACCTGAATAAGCTGTTTTCTGTGCCACGTGGTGTGAGATAACCTTCTACTGCTTTTGCAAAATGATTCTGCTCCTCATGATGATAGTTTCATTCCTGTTCATGGATGAGGAAATCAGAAAGAGATTTGTAAACTTGTGCACATGGTAAGTGAAGGGAGTGAGGTGAGGTTGAACCTTTTGGTTTTGGTGTTCTGTTGGTTTTGGGTTTTTTTCCGGACAGGAAGGGAAGAGAGTGGGAAATGATATTTGGGTGGGGAATATGTGTTTTCAGTACCTCTGTTCTAGTGATGAGATAAAGCTTCCAAGCAATTTTCCATTTGTTGTGTGTTTGTATGATCACAATTTCAGTCTGGGTAATGTTCTTACTCACTTTGTCTCCATCTTCTTCTCTTTATGAAAGGTAAAAACAATAATTGAACCTCTCAACATTCTCATCCTATTTGCTGCTTAGTGAAGGTGAACTCTGGAGCTTTTCTGTTTACTGCATAAGGACTCTGGTCATTTGTGTAAGACAAGTGCCAACGCTTTCCTTACCAGGGTGTAAATGATACACCTTAAGGTGCACAAGAATAAGTATGTAGCATTAGAGGAACACCAATCTTGATTTGTGAAAGTTGAAAAGGCCACTAGGTATTCTTTGCTTCAATGTTAATGATCCAGAGAGGGGAAAAACCCCATAAAATTACAGTTTCCCACTGTATTTGATTGTTACAAAAGTGAATTATAGTCAAATATTACAGTGTTAATCCAAGAGTCAGCAGTAAGTCAGGAAAGTAACCAATTTTTTTTCATTGGAATATAAGCGAGAAGACTTGCTAACTCTCCAAAAACATTTAAAATACAATACTACTTTTGGCACCAAAGTATCGACATAGGTCTCTATATCATATGGCTTTAGGCTGGCCAATTACCCCAGCAAAGCCTTTTTTTCTCCATTACTTCAAGTAGCTATTTACATATGTCCAAAGTTGTTCCTGCTTTCTATTTTCACTTCCCACCTTGACTTGGCAATGTTTCGCGTGTGCTGAATGCAAAGAAATTAAGTGTTAGACATCTGACTTCTCTTAGCCATTAGAGAATGTATTCATTTTTCTTCCCTTGAAAAAGAGAAAAAAAGACAACAACCTCTGTAAGGGAAGAGCAACTCAGCAATTTTAAATAAAGAGGAAAAATCATCTCAAATATAGAATTTTACTGGAAAATCATGTGTGAAAAAGTAAAATGCTTTTAAACAGAACTTGCACGAACCTGTACTGACTAGAGTGGCTCTAACTAATCATTTGTCAAAATTTCCATTAGATACCTCTGTTTTGAGAGATTTTGCATCTTGCTAGTTAAGTTGTGGGGGAAAACAATTTGCTCATATTTTTTGCAGAAAAAACACATAAAAGTGAAAAATTAATTTGGTGTTCTGAGTATTATGCTGGAAAATACAAACCCCGACACCAGGCACCCAAACCAACCCCTGCTCCCCAACACAAAAGAAACTCCAAACCAACCAACCTAAAATCCAGACCTTTATTCCCAGTAAGATCTGTGGTTGGGCTGTTACACAGGGACAAAACCCCTTTTATATCAGCTGAGGAGCTGAATTACAAAGCTGCACCCCGAAGTATAATGGCATTAAACGATTTCCTGTGTGGCATGTGCAAAAAAAAAAAAAAAAAAANNAAAAAAAAAAAAAAAAAAATTGCAGCCAGATATAAACATTGTTTTGGAACTTTAATACCACCTGATACATCATGCGTGGAAGAACCATTATATAGAGTTTTGATGCATTTTTGTTCTGGTGGATTTATGAAGTTTCTCCATGCAGAAAAGAGTCTGGCAATTGTATGCTTACTTTTCACAGCGGATGTGTTGTTTCCTACCCAGATGAATTCTGGCCCTATTGAACTGGGTAGAAATTGCTATGCATTCATTGGGGTGACTAATTATCCATATGGAAACTGCTGCTGATTTTGAACAGGAAAATTTGGAACAGGGTGTTCACAAGAAAAGGAGATTCAACACAATTCTCACTTTTGGGAAGTTCTTTGGTTTTGGACCTTCTTGAGGACAGATTTTTCCCTGTAAGTTTCATTTGCGTGAAAATCTAATCTTAGTGATGGGAGAGTTCAGCTGAACAAAGTAGGTACAAAAATTCCACACTTTAAAATAGGAAGAGAGTTTTTAAGTGGTCTCAACAAATGTTGGATATCAGTAGAATAAAGAAGTATCAGTTCTTCATAAGGTTACTTTCATCTTACAGGTAATCTTAGAGTATGTAGCATTGTTCTTTATGGGTTGGGTTATGTTTTGTTTTAAAAATACTGTGGTCCACTTCAATCAAAATATGCAACTCCATATCTATATGCAAAGGAGAAATTCTTTCTTACAAACTCTCATGGTTTTATATTTGACTACTTTCCTTCTAAAAAGAATGAGAATGCTGGAAGTTCCAGTAGACTTAATGAAGTTTGATATTTCTTGCTTTTAAGGGTCTGTCTCTTTTTAGAGCAAAATTTAATGCCATATAAACTCTAGAATATCTCAACCTTTATCAAAATCCGATGTTTTCCTTCTGGATTTGATATTCTCATGAATAACATCTTTAGATACTTTGCTTTAGATAAAAGCTACAGATGTAATTGTATTTATAATTCTTTATATTTGTGTCATGGTTACATTCTGAGATAATACAGTGTTTTCAACATATGCTGAAATGGCTTTGTGCTTTGGAGACTGTATATTCAGATTTTTACACTGTAAAATTTCTGGTACGTTTTTATTAGAAGAGGTGCATGCTGTATTGTTTCTTGCCTTCTCTTTGAAAACTCAGTCTGTTCTTCCACTGATCTTTTTTTCTTGGGTATACGTGCTGGTATTCACAACTGAAATATTTTCTTCAACAGAAATGAACATTACAGAAGTTTGAGTTGAATTACCATTAACTTTTTCTTGTAGGTTAACTCTGGTATTTTTATGCTTCCTTTTAAATTGATCAGGCACTTGTACATTTACTGAGTTTCACTGTTGTCTGTGAGCCTTAAGAATGTTCCTGAATTAGATCCCTGGTGACCAATTTTCCCTTGATTTCCACTGTAACACTGACGGCCGTTTCTGTGTTCAGTAATAAAATGGGCCCGTGCTCATTGCGTGATCCCCAGGACTCATGGTGTGGTATGGCGTGTGTCTAGAAGGTTATGCCTTTCTCCAGAGACAGGGAGACCTGATCCATTGGGCCTGCTGGGAATGGTGTCCCACAGGAGCTGGTCACCCAAATCGTGCCTGAACTGTGTGGCAGAAGTCAGATGCGGCTGGGACAGTCATGACAAGGCACCTGCCTGCAGCCTGGAGTGCTCATGCCCGGGCTCTGTTTTATTTCCTAATACAAGGAAATACACACAATCCAGTGTGTAGTCAGGGCTTTTGAACTCTTGTTAAAAATGTATCTTCGCCTTCACTTTCTCTTAGAATCCGGGAAGCAAACATTAGCCGTGTATCTGCTGTAGGATATAGCAAATACTGTTCAAACTGTTCATTTTAACACCCTAGTTAAAACAAACTGTTACTGTCTTGCAATGTGTTTCAGCGCAGAGGTTCATGAACCCCTTAGTTAAGTTATTTATGTAATAATAGTATTTTGTGAAAGAAGCAGCAAAGACTGGAATTGAGGGCTCAACTGGAACTGGTTGTTCTCCCCATGTGAGGAGCACTGCCCAAGCTGTGACCCTGATTGAGTAGGGTAGAAGCAATGGATCTGCTGCCTGATCTGCCTTTTCTTTGAGGTGCTTTGATTGCATAGAGCCTGAGGAGAACTTATGGTTAGTGCAAGGGAAAGCTTTTCATTCCTGAAGGGACAAAACGTGTAATCTGATGCAAGGTATGCAGATGTATTGTTGGTGTCTGATTGTATTATGTCACGCACCTAAGAAGTCTTAATTGCAGCTGAGAGCATGAAAGGAAGTGTGGGACTGGGGGCAACACTTAAAATGTGTCTGGAGTCTCAGAGTCTTAACAACCAAATATCCACTTTAGTTTGGTTTACAGTGTTGGAGAGGAAGTGGCCTGCTGTTGTTGTCTTATAGAAACACAGAATGGTTTAGGTCATCGAGTTCAACCTTTAACCCAGCACCACTTTTTAAGCTAACTGCCAATTACATTTAAATATATATGTATATTTTCACATGTGTGTGTATCTCAGTGCCCTCTGGTACCAAAAGGCATTCAGGACAGAACTATTTTATTAGTTACATAGGTAGCTGGTACTTACCTGACTCCTACTTGTATCTGAAAAATACCTTTCAAGTCAGCTGAATAAATGTTAAAATTAATGCAAGTAATCTAAAGAAAATACCAAAGGGCAGAGGTGAATATGGTAGACTAGGCAGATAATATAAAGTTAGAAATAGAAGAGAATGTTGTTTTTGTTATGTAATATGCTAATGTGACATTTACCACACAGAAGTGCTGTTTTTATGACATGGGTTTCAGGTAAATCCCACCACATATTGCATATATTCTTGGTATTACGGTTTGTATGAATTTTGTAATAAAAGGATCACCTTGTCCTGTGTAATGTAGGATACTAATATCATGTCTTTTATTCTCTGTTGAAGAGATGTTTTGCCCAGCTGCACTGTCTCCATAGGGTGAATGATGGTGCACAAGGGGCAGTTTAGTGCCCCAAGGGTGTTCCAGAACAAACACACTTATACTGGTGGAGTTTCAGGAAGCCATACCTCTTCCCTCACCACAAGCTGAAACTTTTTCAGACATGGAGAACACTAATCCCAGGAAACCTGTATGAATAATGAAGCTTAGAATGAGGGATTCTTAAATTTAGGAAATATTTTTGGTCTTAGTTTTTGGCTTTCATGTCACTATCTTTAGAGGGACCTTGTTACTCTTTTAGTGTATTGTAATGGAAGTTGATAATTACAAAAGTCAGTAGTTAAGGATTGGTAATTAGGAAAAGGATTTATTGCTTGTTGTCAGAGGACAGATAATAAACTGTGGAGTAATACTTCTTGTAACCTGCCTCTTTTTAATCCTTGTTGTGCAACAGGGGCAAGATTTCAGTCAATGGTGCTGGCTGCTGCAGGCTGTAGTCCTCTATGAAAAGCGGGTTTCTGGTTTTTGTTTGAATCTACATAGATGGCTTTGCTGTTGAGAGAGATGGTGGGGGATGCTAATGAGCTGACGGAAAGTTGATGTGAGATATTTGCTTCATATAAAACTCTGGCAGAGGCAGGATACCTGCAAAGAAGTTCTTTGTTAGAAAAAATCAGCATAACCCTTGGCTGAGCTTGCCTCATAGTTCAGCTCATTAAAATTAGAGATATCTGTTTGGATTAGGAATTTATAATACAATAACTAATGTAAATTAACTCATGGATACAAGGCAAACTTGTATCTCCAAACAGTATTGGAGATAAAGCCTTTGTCCCTTAACACTTAATGTGTTGGACTTACTGGTCTTGTGGCTCCTATTGAAATAGTGTCACTTTTAAGTTCTGGACCTGGGAGTAAGTCCTTGCAGTGTGAGAAATGTTGAGTGACTGCCTTTGGACTAATGCTTCAGGCACCTATTGATATTTGTAAGCCATATTACAATAAGTCATATGGTGATTTGTCTTCTGTGCCTTTCCATTATCTCAGGATTTTCCTGAATTTGCAGGTAGAAAGGGTCTCAACTTTACGGTGTCACAGAATGGTATCAACTGTAAGTCGAGTTCCGTAAGATTTATGAAAGCTTCTTTCTATTGTTTACCCGACAAATATTTGATCCGAAGCTTTTTCAAATTTTTTGACAAAAATTATTAGGCTGGGTTTGCTTTAACAGAGAAAGTTGTAGATCAAACAGGGGGAAATTTCTGTTTTCTCGGAAGTGGAAATATTTGTACTTCTGTAGGTTTGTGAGATAGTATACATCTAAATAGTAAAGAGTCAAAGACTATTAAAATAACTCTGATATAATAACTCTTGAAACAAAGCATGAATGTATATGATTTTATTATTTTTCAAGTCAAGGGAAATCTTCTATGACAATTCTATTACCTGGGGAAAAAGCATAATTTTAGATCAAAGGCATTTAGTGCTGTTTTTTCCCTTTTACTTTTTTTTTACTGTTGTTTTAGCTTCTCAGTGGGCCTTCCTTTCAGGAATTTTCAAAAATAAGCACACAGCAAGCCAGGCAGAATTTAGGCCATCTGAATATAGCACCAGATTTGCAGCGGGATGAACATTGTTTTCAGCCAAGACTTGTTTACAGCAGACTCTGTGGAGTTCTGTGGATTGACTGTGAAATTACTTCAGTACAGCTTGAAAGCTCAGGTTTCCCATGTACAAATGGGGTGGATGTTTTTATTGAATGCTTCCAGGATCTCCTGCTCCGGCTCCCTCTCTCCGCCCCCAGCCTTGATGATAAAAATAACACTATGTTTAAATACCCATTGTAGAGGGGTTGACTGTGAGCTGGATGAGGATGAAATGGTGGTGTAGGATCATGACATTGAACATGTTGGCCCTGAGCCACAGGGAAGCAGCACCTACATACTTTCTTGCAGCTGTAGAGTTGGAGTTGATGTTTTACACTTGTTGGTGGTTAATTTGCACAGGCACAAGTGTGGAAAGCTAGAACAGCACATGAGAGGCTCAAATCCCCAGCCTGCAGGAAAATGTCTGCAACTTCCTGGCAGGGTCACTCCTGTTTCAGAGCTCCTCTGCAGTGCAGATGTTCTCCATTTTGACTAATTAAACTTTGTAGCTGGGGGCTCAACTTCGGTCTGTAGGAAAAACAGTCCCCCTCTTGAACACATTCCTGTCGCTTCATCGTCATTGAAATTTACCATTAAGTGAGCTGAGAGCTTAGATAAGAAATGATTTATTTAGCATTGCCCTTTCTTCCAAAAGAAGCTATGTTGTCCCAGTGGCATTTTCCTTAAACACACTATTAAAAACATTTCAGGGAAGCTAAAGCAGACTCTTCAGAATTAAATACTTTAAAAACGTTTTCTTATTTTCACAGTTGTGATTCTTTGAGTAATGTTACAAATTGAAACTGCTGCTTAGCACAGTCTGAATCCAAAATTATTTACATTGTTCCTAACGTATACTAAGGGCTTGCTTTTGGAAAGAAATAGCTTTCATATTCTCCTAAGAGAGTTATGTGCGGCTAGTGTGAGATGTTGATGAACTGCTCGGTGTTAGTACATTATTGCTGTTATTACTAGACTCTTTGCAGCCAGACTGTAGAAAAAGCAAGAAATGAAAAAATCAAATTGAGAGTTGTTCTTCACGTACTTGTGCATTTTGACTGAAATAATTTTTTCATATATACTGAGGTCTTAGCTATTGGAATCAAAACTTACTATGCCTTCTTAATCATGAATCTTCTGTTACTAGCAAGTGAGCCTGCTGTGAATCATATGTGCAATTAAGGTGACTAAACCTGGAGGAAAATCTGAACTCTAAAGTTCTGAAGGAAGAATTAGAGACATAAATTTTGCTCTTTTCATTTCTACCTTTTCATCCTTTTCTCATTTTCAGCTTTCAAAGGGTTTTATTTTATCCTCCTTTAATCCCTACCTTTTAAAAAATACATTTTTCAATGTCCTGCTCATTTCCTCCTTCTGTAGTTTTTCTCTCAATACCTTCTCTAGATCTCTTGACCTTTTAATTAACATCACTTATGGCAAAAGTAAAGTTTCTTCTGGCTAGCTTATCTTTTAATATGCTGGATTTAAGCAATGAGTCACTATGACATACTAGCCAGGCCTTTTAATCCTCAAGCTCTCTGGAGAAGTCTTTGGGAATTTTTGTGTTCAGGATATTAACATAGAGTAAGGTTCTTTCTCTTCCTAAATGTTTACTGTGATCTAATGGGCTTTGGGCTGATATGAGCACATGAGTGCAACATGCTGGATATTTCATGTCTTGCATCAGTCTTTTCCATGGATGAACATTCTGTAAGAGAATGCTCCATGTCAGATACTGCTTTATCTTCTGTACTAGAGAGGTCTCTCCCTTGTGGGGCTGTGGAATGTGGCTTGGTGGGTGGGAATCAAGAAGCTCCAGGATAGCTATTCGGCCTTTGCCTTCTCTGTTTTCCCTTTCCTGTCTGTCTCTCACAGTCTTTCCTTTCTCTTCTCTGGGAGCCAGATGAAAAATTTACTTTTAGCCTTTAGGGAATAGGAGGAGTGAAGGAGTACTGTGGGACTTTTGGTGGAAGCTGGTGAACAGGACATTGCTTTTTCTGGGAAGCTGTCTAGGGACAGGGCAGGCTGTGTGGGGACTTGGGGCACAAAATCTTTCAAGAACTGTCTTTTTGCTGATACAGATTGAGACGTTTTTCAAGTTGGCTGCACAAGCTTCTCCAGTATTCTCTCTTGTAGTTATCTGTAATAATTCTTTTTTTGGTAATGATCCTTTTTCAGTCAGTAGCAGATAGAGGCTTTGTAATTTGTTTGACTGTAAGAGCAAACAATAGCTATTGATCATGAGTATTTCTTATAGTAACTCAGATATGGCTTATTAAAACAATAGTATTTGTCATCCCGTTCATGTTAGATGTCTCTTACGTGGGATGAAGTAGCAGTGAAAGGGTTTGTGTATGGGTGCTAGTATGGGGGTGAAAGGGTTTCCAACACCAAATATGCCACGCCAAGTGATGCTCTTTGTCAAGGGTTTTTCAAACTGTGCCAAACCTCAGCAGGCTACTTGCCATGGTAGCTAGTGCTCTGAGCTTCCCAGAGATGGAAGGAATGCGGTTTTATTTTTCCAGTTCTGTTGCCCTTCACATCTAAACACTCATCTTATTATTCTAGTATCAAGGTGTGGTTAAATACATGGTATACTTTGGTACTTAATGCACCTTTCCTATCCGAGGATGGCTGATCTAAAAAAGCAGAAGTGGTAATATGTTTTTGACTGTAAATATTTTAGCCTGATGGCTCTTAAAAGTATATTTATTTATTTAATTTAGCTACATCATTCAAATAATTAGAGAAATTGAAATGTTGGGTCCACAAACTAAACCACACTAAAGATGGTATAATTTCATATAATCTTAACACAAGTATTTTCAGGTGGCGAGAATTCACCAGGCTATTTAGTGCAGTGATTTTACGGATGATTCATGAAAAAAAGAATGATTAGAAATTTGCAGCTGGATGTCTTAGTATCGAGATTTTTGTTTGTTTCAATTTCTGTCTCCTTACGTGCTTTGGGAGCAAGAGCTGGAATGCTTTGGTGTTTGAGGGAAGAATAGTATTGTCTTTGGGTTTACATTCCTGTTTCAAAGCAATTTGTTTTCAGAGGCTGATGGATTGTTCCCGGAATCCATAATCGCATAACGTGTTTGCTTCTGCAAGTAGCAAAGTGAACTGTCTAGCTAGGCAAAACTGCACAAGTGTTGTCTCAGGGGAGTAAACTCTTACGGTATGACTCTTACAATCTTCATGCCTTAAAAACTATTTTTACCAGAAGGAATTTTAGTGTTTGTGTCCAGTTGTGATTCTGTCCATGTGTATTGTTTTAATACCCTGCATGTGATAAAATTTAGCAGTGATTAAAGCATACAGATTTTCACATTGGTGCTCAGAATTTGGAAGTTTCCACTGCAGCTGTGGTGTAGTAACCTTTTCTGATCCTCTTTGGACGCTTGCCCTCTATGAGCCTCTTCATCTAATTTTAGGAATGCTATCTTACTTGGCTTTCACTGTTGAAGCTGACTGTCTTGGAAGACATCTGTGATTTAATTTCACCACCAGCCCTCTTAACACTACTCACTTCTCCAGTGTTGGCAAGTACCCTTCTAGGTTCTTGTTGCAGCTGTCATTTTAAAGCATGGAATAGGGCTCTGCTCCTGATCAACCCTGGTACTTTTCTCAGTCTTTGCCTCATGCAGTGTTGCTCCACCACCTGCCCTTTTCTACTGCCAGACTTTGCCGGGCCACTCTCCTGGTAAAACATACAACCACGCTCATGAAACAGGCTTGATTTGGGCAACTTCAACTTTTTAATCTCAGTTACAGGCATGAAAAAGAATGATTGTCAACTGTAGGATGCTTCCATTCACCAAGGCATCCAAAATTAATTTGAGTGATCAGGTATTAAAAGTTCTGTGCAATCAATAAGTGAACTTAAGAGCTTTGGGGGTACCCTATGAACCATATGCTTTTGTTCTTAAGTACTGTGTCTTGTTTTTAAGACAGAACCTGATCTGAATCATTATAGTTGTTCTTGTTTTCCATGATGAGCATAAGGAGATACCTAAGGAAGCATAAATGGGGCAAACATGTATACATTTTAGTACATTTCCCTAGTATTCTCCTAGCCTTTGACCATTTTTAGCTAAGGGATTTCCTGAACCTTTTGTGCTTTGTTGCTCTAGTAACCTTCAGTGAAGCAGCTCTTCCTGGTGTTTTCCCAGCTTCCTCTGCAACCTATTTAAACTTTCCTCCTCAGTATCCTTAGGCAACGATTCTGTGGATCGGAGATTTTTTGAGCTTGCTTCCCGTCACCTTCACTAAATGTTCTAGTTACTGTCAGTCCTCATCCATCTTCCTTATGCCACTTGCAATTTGTAGCTCTCTATCGGAGTTCCTCTGTGGTTACTCATCCAGTGTGCAGAGTCCCAGCATACTTAGTTCCTCCTCAGTTTGTAGCCATTTCTTACCATTGGTAACTTCGCTTGTCTTTCAGTGTATCTCTTATATCTCTGTTTCTTGTATATCTGGTTTGATAACAGATGACTGTGCTTCTACATGGTGGCATAATTATGTTTTCTTGGTTTTTTCCTCTCTTCTTTTGCTAATAATTCATAATATTTGATCTGGGTTTTTATTGCTGATGAGCACTGAGCAGATATTGTCATGGAATTACCTATCGTAATTCAAAACTTTGCTTCTGAGTGAAAATGGACAGCTCAGCACATGCCATTTTGTACATCAGGTCAAGATTAATTGTTCAAATACATCGTTTTGCCTTCACGTATTTTGAATTTCATCTGCTATTTTTGTTGTGCTGTCACTCTGCAGCTATTTGCAGTTATCTGTCTGCCTTATAGCCTTTGAATAGCTTCGTGAAATCAGAAAACTTGGTTTCCTTGCTGCTCACTACTTTCTCGTGAGTGTATCAAATAACTGAAATGGTACTTTCCTCTTCTGCAAGCACAAACCCTTAATGCCTGCCCTCTGCTTCCAGTTTTTCTTATTTCAATTATTTATTCCTGCTAGACCATCCTTTCCAGGTCATGACTATGTAGCTTTCTTTAAAACATTTGATTGTCTCCCATATTGAGTTGTCCATATGTGAGAGTACCACCTCTGGTTGAAAGCACAAACCCATGTTTGTGAATGTAGTCACTGAAATACTGTAAGCTTATTAAAGTTGAAAGGGGAAAAAATTAATAAGCAGATCAGGGTATAAATTTCTTCATTGATTACTGTACTTTGGACGAAAAAAAGGAAAGTAATTTTTTGCAAAGAACTTTTCAGTCTTTTTCACTCTGTTCTCTTCCTTTGCTTTTCATGGGAGATAAGGAGTGAAGAAGCAAAATGCTTTATTTTAATTTGTATGGACAGCTTCTGTTTGGAGATTTGACATCAGTACTTCTTGAAGGCAAAGATTCTGCCTCTGTTTTCACGAAATACACACCTGTCTGTCTAGCTATATCCTGTGGATTTTAGCGCCTGCTTTTACTGTCCAAATTACTGATGAAAATATTTCAGCCAGCTCTGCTTTTTTCCAGTTAGTGTGAAATCACACATCTTGTTATAAAATCTGTTAGGCTTTGACCGAGGTCTGTGCTGTATTCCGTTGATGCCAGATTATTCCTAACTGTCCTGTTGGATACGCACTGACCTGATCCTCAGGGGCTGTAAGGACATATAGCATCATTTCAAGTGGCATTTTGGAACCAAGGATTTGATTTTTCTCTCCCTCCTGTTCTGTACAGATAAAGTTCCTAATGAAATGTGGCAGCAATGTATCTGGATTTAAATGGTTTAGATGTGATCCTCATATGCAGGAGGACAGGCGATGGAGTGCCTCATGGTGTATGTGAAAGGGAATAGGGTAGGTTGATTACTGTTTTGGCCAGAAATGGTAGTTTTCTTCTCTCAATGAAAGTCACTTTACATTCCCTCAGTAAATAGAACCCCAGTGATTATTCTGAGACCCACATACAGTTTCAGTACTTCATATATCTTATTTTGTATATTTTTGTGCCATATTTTGGCATTTGTGTGACACTGCGTAGCTATGGGACACAGATTTCTGTTACCTGAATGTTGGAAACAAGCTGCATCTCAGCTCTAAGTAATATTTAAATCATATTGAGTGAATGATTTCAGGTGGACTTGATTAAAGTGCATCTGAGGAAATGAAAATTTTTATTATATGTTTGATAGGAATTCAATAACTTGAGACATTGCTTGAAGGCTGATTATTATATTTTGATGGGTTACGTAGCTCTCACTTGGATTTCTTTTTTGAATAAATAACATGTTTTCATGTGGTCTAAAATACTCTTAGAATGCTTTAATGGCAACACTTAGAATGCTGTAAATGAGAGTGTCTGCCTACATGGAATCTGATTTCAGGGCTTAGGGTCAAAACTCTTAGATATTTGAAGGTCTGTGAAAAAATATATTTGTTAAAGTGTAGAGTTGGAGTGCTTCTCTACTCATTTAATGATGATACTTTTGACAGGAAGCTACATGGGATGAAGAGGGTTAGATTTTGTAAAACAATTCTGCTTTTGATGAGAAGCTCCTACCACTGCCACAGAACAAATACGTGGAAGTAATGATGCACAAGTGGCTTAAAAAGGATCCATGGACTTTTTCTAAAGTTGAGTTCAAGGGCAAAATGTGCAGCTCAATATTGTCTCTCGATCAAGTCTCAGAAGCAGCTCAGCCAGGACAATTCCTTTTTGGCCAGTCTCTTAGGAATGCTGGGACAGCTTGTTGACTTGCACTCAGTGGAAATCGTGTGTGACACAGCAGGTACTAAGCACCTCTGCAGGTTACAGCACTTTTTAAAATACAGCAGTTTTGATACTTCTGTACACTCCTAATGCAGGAAAGTGAATGCTATTCAGATCCCTTATCTGCATTAGAAGATCTGATCAGTTAAAATACTACTGCGCTTCTTACGACTCATAAAAGCAAAACCAAAATTATAACTGAAAAGGTAAGGTATCAAAAGAATTGCCAAGAATAAGATTCTCTGCGTGGCCATGGTTGATCCCTTTTGGATTTGTACATTGTGATTGTCTCTAAATGCAGTATGAGAGTTTTTGTATTCCATGGCTCTGTTACCTGGCTGGGCCTGAATGCATAGGATAGATGTTCACTTGAACAGCAACTGCAAAATAGATACGTTTGTTCCTGGTGTTTAATACATCTCCTTATAGTTTAATTTTTTCATGCCATTCAAACTTTTCTCTAGAAGTGTTGGCTTTTTCACACGGGCTTTCCTACGCTGCTCTGCATTATCATACCTTTTAAATAAAGTTTCTCTGAGTACAGTGTTGCCATCTATTTCTTTCCATCTCCTCTCTCTAGCTTCTGTCTTCTTTGCTCTTAAATCAAACAGCTTGTCTTTCTTTCTGAGTTCATTGTGGGCTTCACTGAGAGAAATGGAGAAGAAATTTCATATTCTATCCTCTTTGGTGTTAAAAGTCCCCTGTGTAAGAATTAGAGTTGTGCCTCACTGCTGCAAACTTAGTTGTTGTCTGCAAGTGTTTCATATGTTTAGTCAAATACACATGACCTCAGAATTCAGAGCTGAGAATTTTTAATTTTGTTTTGGGCCCTCTTGGAAAAGATTTCCCTCAGTTTCATCATTTAGCCAAATTTGCGTCAGTCTCCCCAAGAGTACTGGGAGGCAGATATGATCCAAAGACCATTTCCTGTTAAAGATCAAAAATGGATTTTGGTACTTGAGAATTATTTAAATGGAAAAAGACACATATGGATATTAGTTTGCCGAAAGTCCTTAATGTCAGAAAGAAATATTACCAGTCCTGCTTTCAGAAATGGCTAAATTGTGTTGCAGATTTTTTCCACAGTCATTGAGCGTGGCAAGCAGTACGCCTGAAAATTTTTGGATTCACTCTCTAACAATCAGAAAGATATGTCTTCATGAAAAACTATACTGTTGCAAAATTCAGTAGGTTTTGAATTTAAAGTACTTTGTTGCCTGTCGCTGGGAGTGCTTATGCATCTCTTTTTAGTTTATTTTACTTAGAAAACATCATAACAGCATGTTTTAGGGTGGGATAATAGTCTGAATAAAAAACTCTGGAAGAGCAATCCTGAATACGTGTTCTGGACTATTTCTGTTTGCACACTGCAAACCAGTGAAGTGAAGCATAATCAGTTGTTTGCTGCTCACATGGGAGGCAGACCTGCACAGGAAAATGATTACTCGGGGTGCTGCATGGCACACGTGCTTTGTTGGTATTAGCACCTCAGAACCACTGAGTTTCCTGAGTTTTTGCATGACAGCAAACTAGATGAAGCATGACACAGAGCTAAATCACTTTCCTTTGCTCATGCTCGATTGCTGTCAAGCAGATGAGCATTTAGCCACATCCGTACCTCCTTGTGCCATCCCTGGCCTTTGGGCTGCTGCGTTGGCTGTGGCAGGATTTGTGGCAAACGCAGCCTCTTACCCTTCTGGAGTCACTTGAGTTGGTCCATGTGGAAAAGTCCCTTTTTTGCACACAGCTTTGCTTGGCCTGGCACAGATGTGCTCTTATCTATGGCATGAATAATCTCCAAACCAAGTGATCCTTACAAAAATTACGAGGAAGGTAGTTATATGGGAAAATATTAAGACCTGTTGAAGAGTTAATATTCCAGTACAGGGATAGTATGAATTATAGTAGTGACCTCACTTTGCAGTGCAATTCAAGGTGTTTGCTGGCATAATCAGGTACTAAAAAATTATACCAACTATACCTCTGTCTTTAAGACTGTTATTTTGGCTGAGTGTTGTTTTGAGTATTCCTTCCACTTGAAGAAGGCTTTGGGAGATGGTGAAAGGATGCTAATTCAGTCTTCTGTGTTTCATATTAATTCATTAATGTTTTTAACAAGTTTTATGTAGTTGTGTATTCAGTGAATTAATTCAGCTTTTCAAAGACAGAGTTTACTGTTTGAAGAATTCCTGTGGAATTCTGTGACAACTTCAGTTTCATTTATACATACAGATATTAGGCTTTAGACTTAAGTTAGTGTTTGGTTAAATAATATTGGACCATTGTAGACAAAGATGTCTGTAGGAGGAGGATGGAGGAAACAAACACTGTCTGAACAACATGTTGATACTGATGAATGGAACCATAGTGCAAAAACAACTGACTGTTAAAAAGTAGCAAATAAAACTTAACAGTCAGTGTCCAGCTCTGTTTGTAAATCTCTGTACGTATTAGATTAAGGATGTTAAATCATGTATTTTGTAAGGATGATCTAGTAGGTACATTGAAAGTCTTGGTAGTAAAATCAATAAGTCTGTTAGCTTAGTTTATGTTACTACTTAAAATTTTATAGAATTGACTATCTTTCACAAAGTATTTGTACTTGTAAATATTCAGATCATTTTTATGCAAATTTCTTTCAGAGAGTCGTATTCTGTAGAGGAGGTTTTTTTGTCACCTCTATCCTTCTGCATGGGTAATTAGAGATAATAATTATGGGCAAAATTATTAAATCTTTATCTTGTCAACACACCTCTTTATTTTTGACGACTCACATTTTGCTTTATGCAGACTGTATTTCCTTTGTTACTTCTTGCTCCTGCCAGCACTCCTTAGGTTTTCATTTTATGGTTGTATTTGTCACCTCATATACCAGAGTACTAGTGAGGAAAGAAATTAACATGCTTTAGGAGTACCTTGTGAGACATTTGTCTATGTGGATAAATGCCCCTTGGACAGAACTGGAGGTAATGAAATTTTCAGACTTGGACTGTAAGGCCTAAAGCCCAGCTGACAAGACCTGTTCATGGTTGCTGCTGTATGGAGCATTTGTTTAGCAAAAAGTAAACATAATCCTTGGATAGAACTTTGCTTAAGAGATGTTGGTAGCACAGTGGCATTCCAGTTCACAAATGAAAAAGCAGTGAGTAGACAGACTCATCAGTTTGTACAGTGTTATCGACTGGCAAAAACCCTGGCCTACTTCCTTCCTTTATATTTATATTCCACTTCTTTACTTAGCTGTTGTATATTAAGTTAATTCTCTATTTTTGTATAAATTGGGCAGCAAATACCTGCTATAAAAGCAGTGGCAGCTGATAAGCAGTTTCAAAAGATGAAATTAAATTCTGAGTTCTTCAAGCATTGTGTCCTTCCATTTTGATATCTTTTTCAACAAAAGGAGCCAGGATCCTGGTAGAAGTTGGTGTATCGATGTAAAACGATTTCTAAGCAAAGGAACAGATGGAGGAAAATTCAAGGTGACATTGGAATCAACTTTTTGTTTTCCCAAACATCCTTGCCCAGTCCTTACCCAAAGTCTGCCATTTCTTCCTTTCGGTATCCCCTGTGAATAGCACAGACTTGCACGGTGTTCCTTGTATCTCTCACAAAGAGGCTGATGAAGAGCCTTTCAAGGAAGGATGCTGCTTTCCCACTCATAATAAACCCAGCTCCTCTGGGATTCAAAGAAAAGTAATAGTTGTCTCCAATTCGTTCCTTACAATTTTATACTTGTTTTTTTATGTTTAACATATGATAGATTTAGTTATTGGCTGAACCTTGCCGTGTTTAAGGCAGGTTTTTAGGTTTTGTTTGTGGGACAGCTTACAGATGAAGAATACTAAAGCACAGCAAAGTTTAGTTGTGTGTGTTCCTTCCATGAGTCAGCGGCACAAGTAGGAAAGAGAACTCATGATTATTCTTAGTCCCAGGGACATTTCATCCCAAGAATAGGCTCATATACTTTGGTCCCTGAACAATACCCTGTCCTTATATAACTTTTAAAAATAATCGTTGCACAGAAGCAGAGTTGATCTGATTGCCAAATATGATGGTAGGCATTTTTTTTCTCTGCAAGCATGTTGACAGGAACCTTTGGTTTCCTTTGCTTCCTCTGAAGTGCCAAGGAACGCTGCATTGTTAAGGTTATCTGACTGCATTCTACACCTGCAGATTTCTAAAAAAGAAATATTGGGGAGTTTTGGTTTGGTTCTTCTTTTTTTTTCTTTTGACGGGGGTGTTATTGTTTTGGGGGTTTGGGGTGGGGGATTTTTTTGTTGTGTGGGTTTTTTTGGTTGTGGTTTTTTTTTTTTTTACCAAGTCTTTTTCCTATGTTTCCTGTCTCTGAAAAGGGAAGTTCTATAAGAGGAAGGGGGGTAAATGAGTCAGGGTTATACTGGATTATCAAGAGTGAACCACTATCAGCATGTGTAATTTTTAATCCTGTTCCTATGTCTTTTGGAGATCTTCAAAAATTCACATATTTCTTCAGAATTTTTTTCTCTTCTGTATTTTGTCCTGGACTTGGGGACAAAATTCCTGTTTGAGTCACTTAACAGTAGCTAATGGCAGAAATATCATCTGTCAGGGGGCTTTATGGGCTGCTATGATTTTCCTCATGGTACAAAATAAAAATGGGAAATAATTTGCGAAGAGCTTTTTTCACACAATGGAAACCCGAGTCACAACACGTAAATTCTGAACTCTGGGAGAGCGGAGTGACAGAGTTCAGAACATGGGTCTTCGCTTCCCTCTTTTTTACCCGAATCACAAGACCATACCCTGTTCCTTTGGATTAGTAACATGTATTTTGTAGGATCCTTGTGTTTTACCACAACTCGAGCATATGGATCAGAAATCTGTTTTGAATAGAACTAATTAAGTGAAATGAGCTCTGTACATATGCTTTGGATTTTAAGGCTTTGATATTTGGGGGGGGATGGATTTTTAGAAGTCAAAATAAACAATTCATATTTCAAACTTTTTTTCGTCTTAGTTCCTACACAGTTATGATTTGCAGTTTTGCCAGCTAAGAGAGCTGTCTTTGCATGATTATTCTATATTACAATTATAGAGGAATTATCTGTTATTTAGGAGTAGTTTGGTGTACTTTTGTGTCAGATCTATCTGGAAAGTAGTCTTAACTGCCAAACAGATTTTATTCTAACTCTGAAGACTGTTTTTCTGTGCCGGATGATTGAGTTATATATTATGAGCTTGGAAAGTTGATGTATTGCTTATTACAGCAGGTGATTGTTTAACAAAGTGTATCTGTGTGGATGAGGAAAGATTAAACACTTACTTGATGCAATGGAGAAGGAAATCCAGCAATAACCTAATTTTTGGAATGACATAAATAATTGCAGAGATATGCATTCAGACTTCTCTTCCATCATGGGGTTATTTTTTGAAATATTTGTAGTTGTGTAAATGAAGATAGTTTTTTCATGGGGGTAGTTATATATAGGCATGAAAGTAGAAATTATATATACATGTAGTATGTAGGTAGGTTTAAACACTTTCAGGTTGTTGCAGGGGTAATGAGTACATATTGTTAAAATGATTTTGTCTTGGTTATTGTCTGTGACATCCAGTAATTATGACGGATCAGGGCACAGATGGATGCTTTGCTTTGTGTATTTATGCACAGGCTGGATCTGCCATGCATTTTTGTTCAGAACTCAAGTTTGGAGCTCTCTGAGCATTTTGCTCTGTTGATCCATGTACGCAGGCAGTAAATGCAGGACTCAGGTGTTCCTTCCACCTCATAATACAGGCCGGTGGCAGAAAGGAAGTGACACTGCCTAATTCCCTGTCCAGTCCTGTTTGCTGGACCATACTGCCTTCCAGCAAGTGAAATTAACTTCATGAGGTGATTACAAAGTTGACACAGGCAAAACCTCTCTGTTACTGCATGCTGAGCATGCTTTACTTCGTGTTTCAGTAGATCCAGGAGCATAGGACTGCTTCAGACCTCCTACTACTCAGCTGCTGGTTTGGGTTGGCTGGGATGTTGTAATATCTCCATTATCAAGCCCTGCTTTCAAATTGTATATGACTGGTATGTGAAAAGTCCTTCAGTTATTAAATCTCTAGCCTGACCCCACTCCTGACAGTTGAAGAGAAAATTGATTCAGAATGTAGTAATTTGCTGAGAAGTGAATAAACCCAAAATTCTTGTCTTCAGGCTTTGCTCTATGTAGAAATCTTGCTGATGAGGTATAACTTCAAAAGACAGATTAATTCTGAAATTAAAGAAATGCATCTTGCTGATTAGCAAAAAGATGTTTACTGATTCAACAGATCTTTACAAGTTTATACTAAATAAAAAACCAGCTTTTAATTTTTTTATCTTAGGTGTTCTGTTGGTTCTTCAGTAGATCTGTTGTGTGCAAACATGTTTGGCGGCAAATCATAGACTATGACTGTCAAAATGGTACTTCAGAAATAAAGTTATACAAGGAGATTGACCTGTATGACATTAGTTTGATTTGACTTGATGAAAGGAAGGTAGCAAAATGTAAGCTTGAATCATAGGAAAAACATCAACTAGGAGGTGTTGAGTATGTTCCATGTAATATGGACGAGACCTACAGTGTGCATTACATAAAATGCAGTTGAAATAACATCATTTAGTGTTAAAATTGTTTTATTTTACCACAGTAGCTGTATACTGGACAGTGATCATCTCGGTTCACTTTTGTATAAACCAGTGTTCTTTGATTTTAATTTCAGAAAGTTAAGGTTTTTCTCGTCAGCATGAAATCCATTCTCTGCAGAAATAAAGATGTCTGTGCTCTGTCCCACAGCTAAGGAAAGAAGTTCCACCTCTAGCCAGCACCAGGTTGCCAGTGAAAGTATATTATAACTTTAAACCGTGAAGGCTGGGCTGAGGCATTAAAACAATTGTTTCTGTATAATTTGGATGGCATTATTTTGAGCTGTAGCTGCAGTGTGATCCCTTAGGATATCTCCCCCCTGCTGGAATCCAGTGAGTCAAAGGTTCTCTGGAGCATGTCTCTACCTGCTCAGCTATTCTGCTCTGCCAGGCTGCCAGTGCAGTTGTCCCTTTGCCGCTACATCAGTCTTTGCTGTGACCAGGAGAAGAAAGCCTTTGTTACTGCAAGAGATGCAGACTGGTTTCTTTACAATCTCACGGTGGCAATGAGACCTAAAATAGGTGCTCAGATTGAACAGTTCTTTGGCTTCTGTTAGAATTATTCACCAAATTGCCAAACCTTGATGGTTTTAGTTCTTGTTTTTTCACATAAATAGGATTTAAATACCTTGTCTTAAATTTATAAATGGAAAGTAAGATGGAAAATTTTTGACAGCACTCCATCCTTCATAGGGGGGAAAGAAGGGAATCATCCTAACTTGAAAAATGGAGCTGCACATACTGCCAGGTCTGATAAAGTGGAGTATGTACTTCTTGAGGTGTCCTGGGAAAGCCCTCCCCAAGAGAGCAAAAGCACACTACTGAAATGGATAGACATCTTCAGGCAAGTGAAAGGCGCAGGTAGGGAGAGTCATTGGCCCACCCCAGAGCCATCATATCTGTACCATACTTGTTGGAAACCATTTCAGTCAGTGAGCTTTGTATCTCTGCCTCAAGAAGGTACTGAGATCTGGTATCACATAAGCATATCTAAGCAAAAATGTTGCAATATGTGCTTTGCTATTCTGGAGAAAAAATATGTAAGTGAAAAATTGAGACATGATTTATCATGGCTATTTGATACCAAAGAAGGGCTTGAGATAGTGATCTTATGTAGTAAGAATCAAAATTAAACAGGAAAAAACAGATACCCTGCATATGAATTACCAAGAATTTGCCATCTCTTGCTGTTTGTACGTGCTGTGATATATGTTCAAGCACAGACAAGCTTCTAGTTGGTTTCAAGTTTACTTTTGCAGTCAGATAAAAAGAAGCTATCTCAGTTAGATGTTAAAATATTTTTTCTTGTTTCTACAAATGCAAACAAAAAAAAATTTACTTTTTTCCTTTCTTTGCGGTTTTGTACAATGGAACGAAGGTGTCCTGATGCATTTAATGACTGATGCTGTTCTAAGAGGAAAGGAAGAGGCTTTGTGATTTGGATAGAGCCATTTGAGTGTGTGTCTCTTGCTGTCCACATCCTAGCAGCTGCTGGTTCTGGCCATGTCCTGTGCAGCTGTGCCCACTGGGCAGCGCCTCTGCAGGGACGTGTGCGCAGAGACACATGCTGCCCTCTGGGCAAGGAAGTGCCCCAGATGGCATCTCTTGTGTGGCTTCATCCCTTAATTCACTGCAAGGCTCAAGCCTCACAGATCCAGCAAGCTCACTAGGTGAATTTGTACCTGGAAAGAACCCCTGCAGCACAGCCCATTAATGTGGGACACTGATTGTGCCAGGCAAAGCAGAGCTCTGCTCAAACTTGCACCGAGTCATGTTCCCATCTGTCCCAAATGCAGAAAGCTTCTTGTTTAGTCTTGGGTCTAGGGCAGACTGAGGAAGCCACATGAAAATAGCTGTTGCTTGCTCCTTTGCATCAGGCTTGAGTTCTGAGGAGTAAAATAATAAAGAACACATGTGTGTAATTAAAATACAGAGGAAATGGGAAGGGGGATATCAAGGAACTGTTGAGCATCATAATTACAGACATCTGATTTTACTGAAAGAGTTAGAGGACTCTGAATGAATTAGCCCTATAGCCATTCTTAGTCTTGAGGGAAGGGAGAGTGTATTCATTGGGGTCGGTTTGTTTGTTTTAAATTATGTTTTCACAACAACTTTATCATCCTTTTCTTGGTAGTGAAACCTATAGTAAATCTGCAACACAGCTTCCACAGAAATCTCTATTAAAAAGTTCACAAATTTAGTTGAAATAATTACCACCTCAGTGCTAAATTGAGCATTATTTAGGAAGACCCCAGGAAATACGTTCAACTGAAATAAACATCTGTCTTACTATTTCTATATGGCTAGGAACTTAAGAGTAAGTTTGAATTTAATTAAAATACTGTCTTTAAGCAGTCTGTAAGTTACAAGATTGATAAGCATTTTATTGTGGTTTTCATTAAATTGCTTGAGTAATTTTTAAGTAGTACCTGACATGGTTAAAGGTGAATGGGGCTGACATACATGGGACACTTCTAACACCTTAAAATACTCCAGTAGAATTCACAAGAATACAAATCCTTCATCAGAAACTGCTCAGTCTCCTATTTTGTATGTTAGCTTGGGAAATGGCCCTTTTTTACTGCAAGGAGCATCAAGGAATCTCCAGGCATAAGTTCTCATAAAGTTTGCTTCTTTTTCTCTCCTCTCCTCACCATTTTCCACAGATTTTTCCATACAGAAGGATTAATTACTCTTAAGGATTCTTTGTTCTTTGCACTACACAAAATGGAATTTCTGTGCCAAAAGCTAAGTAATTTTTGATTAACTGACACAAGTCTGGCAAACGTATGGAAATGAGATGATAGCAAAGAAGCTTGGTTTTTTTTTTTTTTTGTTTGTTTCTAATATGCTAGTGAAAGCTGAAAGCAAGTGTTAACTAGAGAGCATTTGAAAGGTGAATAAGAAGTACGTACATTAAGAGAAAGCTGAAAAGAATAAAAAGAATAAAACTACCATAGGAAGAAGGAGTAAATCTAGTTCTATGCCATGTTTCTATTTCTAGAAATCTGGACTGAAACAGGTTTGATGTCACATACAAAACTATAATTTTAGTTTTTTGAGTGTGTGGTGGTTTCTCGGTTTTCTTTGATTGGTTGTTTTTTTTTTTTTTAATGGATAAGCTGTCTAATTAATATAAATTCTTGCTTCTGCAATGAATAAATGAAATAGAAACACACAAGCTTAATGCACAAAAAGTGTATCTGAATATGCGGTTGAGAACTCAAATTTGTTGTGTTCCCAAAAAGTGGTTTTATGTTTGTGGAGACTTATGATAAATATGTCCTCAGAAGCATGTGGAAACACAAGCCACTGATTTGTATTTGTTTGCGTTTTCGGTTGTAACCTCAGTGTTTTTCTTGTGTCACACGGTGATTATTACACAAGTACACAGGTTATGTGAAATACTGAAAGATTGATTAAACTTATTAAATTCTAAGGATTTGATGTGATTTTTTTTCTCCTATTATATCCGCAGGAGAAACCTAACAAAGCTGTCTCTCATCTTCAGCCACATGCTAGCAGAAATCAAGGCTATTTTTCCAAATGGACAATTCCAGGGTGATAACTTTCGCATCACCAAAGCCGATGCTGCAGATTTCTGGAGAAAATTCTTTGGAGATAAGTAAGTAGTAACATTTTGCAAAATCCTCAATTCTTTCTAATCATAACCATTAAAAAAATGAACTTTTTACAAATCCAGATAAGGGTTGGTATGTGTTTTGAAGATAATTTCTCATCTAAGTCTTTAAATTGGCTGAAATCACTAAGTTCATTGTTAACAATTTTTTTTTTTCAATTTTGTATTTTGCTCAAAGGTAGTTCTGTCAAGGGTACTTATGTTCAGTCTTACTGCAAGAAGTTTATTTGTTCCATTATAGGGTGAAGGTAGTACATTGCTTTCACAAACTATATGGCAAATCATATCCTTTCGTATTAAAATTGTATGTATAGTCTACAAATGAAAACTCTGAAGTCTGAATTAGGAACTTGATATTAGTGTCATGGACAGTATATTTCCTTATCTCACCTTTAACTTCCACTACTACACTGTTTAGTGGAATGAAGTATGTGAAGTGTAGATATGGGATTTAATCCATATAGCAAATGCAATAGTGAAAATGTAAAAGTAGGCATATGTGGGATTTTTGTTTTGTTTCTGGGAAAAAAATATATTTAGAATACACATATAAGCTAATAGAAGACGTTCAGCTTGTTCACTTTCTTGTGTGGAATGTTTATAAGTGTAACAGTGACATGAGAGGAATGCCAGAGGCAATAGATTGGTGTATTTTTCATTTTAACAGAACGGTCATTATGGTCATCAGCTCTGGTATCTTGCACAATGTTGGCAGAACAATTTCTGCCACAATCTGTTGCATCTTCTGAGCATAAACAGCTCTTTAAAAGAAGTAATTTTTTATTCAGAATACCAGTGTAGTAGGTTGGCACTTTTGCAAATCAGTTCTGTTCAGTGTGAATTTACAACAGTTTCACTTCCATGGTTTTTTTGTTAGTCTAAACACAACTACTGTCAGCTCTCCTCTTTCTGGGTTCATGGTAGTGTTTGCTGGTAATTTCTTTCCCATGTAAGTAATGTTAGAGTGTGATGAAGTTGCTATATCAGTTCTCTGTTAGAGTAAAGGAGTTTAACCGTGTTCCGTGTTACCCATTTTAATGTGAATATAATTTTCAAAATAACTTCAGAAGTTCAGCTAAAGTTTTCTGAAGCATTAACTTAAGTGACGTGTAGGGTTCTCTGTCAGACAAGGCTTTTAAAAAACATGTCAGTCAAGAAAAAAGGATCTTTGATAAAATGACTAATGATCATGTTTGTTCAGTGTTTCTAGTTTTCCTTCCTCTCTTTTTCCCCTTTGCTTAGCAACTCTCGAAATTTAAACTTCCTTGTGGTCCTTCTCTTTTCCTGTTGGGCTCTGTCCTTGAGAGACCTTTAGCAGACGTCTTGATCGCAGATTGCGTTTCTGTCATTGGGATTTACAAATCTCCTCTTCTGCAAGCTGCGGTTTCTGTCAGTTCATCTGAACCAATTTCCTCAGCTCCCCTGTTCTCTGTGCCCTTCCTCTTTGGGGTTCTTGACTGACTTCTCACTACTGTCTGTGTGAGATTCTAGTGATTTCCTTTGTTTCCTTCCAATGGTCCTGCCAGTTTCCTTTGGGAGATGACACGATAGGTACTCGAGGCATCAGACAGTAGGATACTGTAACATATTAGTAAGTTTTTATCAGAACAAGGTTGGTAAGGAGAATCTTTCAACTGCATCGCTTCATCTGAACAACTCCACTCTACCCTTGTCTTTTTCTTGCTCACACTTAACTGTTATCTCTCCTGACTCATCTCCTGGAGATCTTATTTGTAAAACTTGTCATGGCCCCAGAGCTCTTGCCATGGCTTTTCTAGGCTTTATTTTTTTCCTGCTTATGCAAATTTCTGCATAGAATGCAACTTTAAATATGAACCTTCAGTACAAACCCTCTGACCTTCTCTGCTCATCTCTGTGTACTTTGATAGGGTTTTTTTGTGTGGTTGGTTTTTTAGGGAGGGTGACTGGGTTTTTGGGTCTTGTTGGTTTTTTGCCTAAAACATCAATGCATCAAGAATGTCTAGGAATCAAGGCAGTTTGGTGACATCCAGTTAAATGTATATATCTTTGGTTTTGTAGTATAGCCTGAAATTTTTTTGAGTTATTTCTGGTCAGGTGCTTTACTTTCAGACCAGGTAAATAAGCACTGTTACTGGTGTTCCCAGCTCTTCTCTAATAAAGTGAAGCTGGTTTAGTTGCCTATCTTCTAAGCAGGGAGCAGCAAATCTGTGGTTGGCAGCCTTGCCCATTATCTCAGGTTTAGTTAATGGTGCTTAAGTAACTATAAAACATGTTACAGCATATATGTCAAATAAACAGATGAGAAAAAAGTTTTTTTGGCATTATGTTTAATCTCTTTGTTAAACAGAATGCCTGAAGCTTTTTAAACATCAATTATTTTCTAATCCTTTTAGAAGTATATGGCAGATATGCCTGTAAGCCACATCCTTTACAATAGGCCTGTTGTGACAAATTAGTTTGCAAATCTGCTGGTATCACTTCCCTAAAAGCAAAGCCTGCATAAAGATTTTGCAAACAACTCATAGTATCTCTCTCTAACCTGGCCACCTGAAGGTAGGCCCCTAGGACTTTCTGAAACCCCAACTCTACTTAGTGCAGTGAAGGAGTACAGGGAGGAACCCGAGTGTGTGTTCCCTGGCTGCATTTCTGTTTTGCAGAGGAAACCTGGACACCTCACTTGTTTCTAAAAAGCAGCCCTTACTTTGGGGTCACTCACTAGTGCTGCTCAAGACTAGAGCATAAATAAAAAGTAAGTTGTGCTGGATCTTGGCTTCTGATGGTAAACTGTAGGACAAAAAATTTTTATATTGCGGTTTGGTCTGATTGAAAGGAGGGAATTTGAACTATTAGATTAATTTATGATTTTTTTCAACATAGTATCATAAAAACAACCTTTCTGTTTTTAAACATAATGAGATGCATTTTTATATAATCAACTTTTTGCACTCATTTTTTTCTGAAATATGACTTCATTTTTTAATTTGAAATATTTTAAATAGCAAAAAGGTCATCAATAGTAATTTATATTTTTAAGTTGACTGTTCAGCTTTCAATTTTTGAAAATGTGACCTACACTTCCTTTTACAGAAAGCAATATATTATAGTCTGCTGAGGAATAAAATCCGGAAGAGACAGTTTTCTTGAGTCCAGTTTTACTTTAAAAAAGAAAAAAAGATTTTTTTTCCAGTGAATGGGGAACATTTAATTTTGTTGATTACATTTGTCTGTCTGAACACTTGCTGCAAAATTGTGCAGCTGCCAGTAAGTTTATTTATCTGTTACTAATAAGTGTCATAGCATGCAGTCCTTTTTTTTGTGTTTAGAGCTAGTCAGGTGTACATTCACATGGCTTCAAACTCATGAGCAAAATAAATGGCGAGGCGCTTTGAAGCCTTGGGTCATACATCTAGCTGCTCTTTGGATTTCTGTTGAAAACACTGTGCAGAACTCAGCAAGCAATTTGAATGGCTCCCTCAGATTATCCCTGAGATAACCACATGTTCTTGGCCTTCAAATACCTTCTCAGCTTTCACATTTCTGGTACGTCCCTAAAAAACTTCAAGACAGTGCCAGTAGCTGGAGAAGCTTGTCTGGGAGATAATGCTACGTGAGAGCAGCAGATTCATCAATAATGGAATTCATCAGCCCTCACACAGGTAAAAAGTGTAACAGGAGCACAGAGACAGAGCCTTTACAATTGTCAAGCTTTTCCAGTATTGCATGTTTTGGAGGAGAACGGGAAACCTTGGAAATTATAGGATGTTTGGAAGGGATCTGGAGACACTAATGTGGGGTTTAGGAGTGTATAGGGAGGATTGATAAATCAAGGTGGGAGATAATGAGATTTTGATTGTTTGGGTGGAAGGAGAATGGTGCTAATAGCAGTATGAATAAGGTATTGATTTCTCTACAAGGACGAAGTAAGACGTGTATCCAAATTAGGGAGTAGGTGAGGAGGTCAGCAGTGTTCAATAGAAGGCCTAGGGTGATTTCAGTGTATTGAGTTTGTCAAGGAAGCTGACAGAGAAAATGTGTGAGGGAGATGAGGAATAAACAGTTTGGATTTGCTTTCTGAAAACAGAAATGGGGAACGAGTGAGAACATTCCAAAGGCTGAATGCCTGGAATAGATTCTCTCTGGCATTTTCACAGGCTATGTGGAAAAAGAGAGCCTCTTAAAGGATATAAAGAAGCTGACTGAAAAAAGAATTAAGAAATAAATTGGCACAAGCTTTACCTATACCAAGAAATAACTTGATAATGTCAAAAGCAGGAAAGTGGTGAGGTTGAGAAGATGTGATTTTTCTGAATTTGTAGTGACTGATACAGTACAATGATTGGAGCAAGTGGTTTTAGTGGAGTGAATCTTCACACCTTCTTCACCATTATAGTTGTGCTGAAGCAAGTGTAGTTACATGTGCAGCTAAACAGTAATGTTAAGTGGAACTGTGAAATTGTAAGGCATGTAATCAGCAGTTGCCTTTGTTTACAGATACTTTAGTAACCCCCCCCATGGGTTGCAAATATGCATATAGAACACAATCTGATAGCATCTTCATTATCCACATCTTATTACTGTATAGTGCTTGATGAAAATTTCCCCTGATTCCTCTCTCATTTTAATAGCACCTTACATCTTTTACTGATTTTCTGTTCTGAGTAAAAATGTGCAAAATGCCACCGGGAGTAATCGTGAACTGAGAAGGAGAGCAGGCAAGATGACCTAACAGATCTTTCAGCTTCTGAATTTGAAAACTACAGTGAAGTCATGCAGGGTTTGGTAACTTGTACTGAAATTTGTGATCTGTGACTGTCTTCATGTTGCAGAATGAATCAGCAGCAAAATGTCAACATTCTTAGATTTTCACTTTTCCATAGTGCTGCCATTTTTTTTAATCTTTTAAGGTTTTTATTCTTCATTGTGGAACTTTAAAAATTTTAAAGCATTTCTATTACTGTTTTCAGATAAATTGATTTCCCTACACCTTTTAGTTGCTGAGGAAATAGAAATTCTTTTACTGTTGGGTTGAAAGACATTACTATTTTAATGCTCCTATACTTTTTTCCAGATGAGGCCTGAAAAGTATTTATTTTTTATTGGAATTTATGAAAAAATGTTGCCGTTGATTTCTCAGTAGTAGTTAAATAGTGCATTTCAAATTGATATTCAAAACTTTGAGTAGCTGTGGTTCTGCTGTGGTCAGTGCTTTTTGGCTCAGGATAGAACAGACACAGCCTCAGTGGTTTGGGTTCACAGAATAAGCAGTAAAACAGTCAGACCACAATGCACAACTTATCTGACTGTTAAATGTTTCAACGTTCAAGAGACCTCAGATAAGCTAAGTTTTAACACTTTGTTAATCTCCTTAATTTATTACTTGATTTTCTGTTCTTGCTGCTGATAGTGCCCAAGAGCCCTATTGCTGCCCAAACAGTGTAAAAATACAGACTGAAGAGTTGGTCCTGGCCCAAAGAGCTTCAAATCTGAGTATGAACTGAGCTGTAAAAGGAAGCCAAAGACAGAGATGAAAGCAGAAGAGGCAGTGGTCCAAATGCCATCACCTTCATCACTGTCAAGATAGGTATTTTAGCAAAAGGAACTTTTAAAGAGAAGGACATGGACAGGAACAGGGCTTTTGGAGTGTGGTTCCTTCCTCAGCTGATCAGTAGCACAGGCTTACTGATAAACTTGTTTAAACTTGAGCTAGAGACAGAAAGTACTGTTTCCCTGATGCTAGTGAGACAGAAGTCTCACTAAACCTTTTTCCTACAAATGCAAGATGAAAAAGTTTGAATAAAACAACAGATAATATTACAGAGAAGAGCAAGTCAGTGGAAATTTGCAAGATATGATTTGAAAATGGAAAAGAACAGTCTTCACAGCTATTCTGGGTAGCTAAGAATAAGGTAAAATTGCATATACAAAAGATAAAGAGAAGAAAGTTCTGATACTTGGCACAAAAGGCTGTGAGACAGGAGAACGGATTCTCAGTGGATAGGCAGGAGAGGCAGTGTTTTAAGTATAAAAGGATGTGCAAAAGCATGAGTGTGCTTTGGGTTTGTGGTTAGAGATCAGCGTTGAAAATACAGAGAACTGTCCCCTTCGGGGACACTTGGGGAAATGCAGACTTCCCATATCTCTTAAGGAACTTGCTCTCTCCCTGGCAATATCCAGTTACATGGCTTTGGAAGTGGCTTTTTTTGGTGGTATATTTTCCCCATTTCATAAGGTCCATTTTCTCTCTTTTACTGTCTCTGTTCTCATTAGATTCATCTGTATTTGTTCGGAATGATGTCACTATTTAGCAATTGTACTGGCGTGATATGGCACAATTCCTTTTTTCCCTTAGGACTGAACTTCTCAAGCCTTCTGTGTGTCAATTTTTTGCTCTGCAGTTCAGAAGCAGTGAAAACATGTGTCCTCTCACTTAAAACTGAAACAACAGTCTTAAGAAAATGCTCTTTTCGGTGGTGATACGTCAAAATCCACATTGCTCACTGCAGACTTACAAAGAATGTTGTTTCTATCTGGGTCAGTATTTGCTTGAATATTTTTGAGATTGCCCTAGAAACAGTAATGGCCTTTTCATGGTGTATTTTTTGGCAACATTTGAGAGGGTCTCCTGCAGACAAAAATGTTCACTGTAAGTGTAAGTTATACAGGTACGTATTTACCTTCCTAGACATTCTTGTGGTCTGCTCTGGTTCAAATGGAAGCAGTGTCAGTTGACATTCCAGGATAGCTGCATCTCTGCAGTTTTACACAAGTGCTGTAGTCTTTGTGCTCGGAAAATATATGCTTCATCTCCATCTTTATCTTAATGTCTTTTGTTTTCTAATAATGTAGCAACATTTGGGGAGTTTTAGAAAATCCCATGTACACATGATCAGGACAGGAGGGAAGAGAGGACTAAATTCCTCTGCTGAATTGCTTGAAAATCACATGCTAGACACTAATCCTTTTCCTTTAAGCATATGGAAGTTGTGTGGGTGGTGTTTAAAACACTGCATTTGAGATTATAGAGTCATACTTCGCTTTGATGTGTGCCAACAATAGTAAACAGATACCATCCTATATAACAGTATTTTAAAAATCTTATACTTCAGTTAGAACACTTCTGAATTCATTGTTCTTCAAATACACTTACTAGATTTACTGTTGCAGAAGAAAGGGAGAGAAATAGTATCATTTAGAGAGGCCTGTGGAGAAATGGCTTATTTTAGGGTTTTTGACAGGACTCTTTAGGAAAACAATCCCAGGGTGAATACCAAGATCCAGATAGTTTTGTTGATTTGAGAGATGCACAGAAAACCTCTTAAGGAAATATTTTTCAGGATCATTTGTTTTGTTTTCTTTCCTTGAATTGACATGGGCTTGCTTCTACTCTAATGATGAGGAAAGGCAGTACAAGGACATGGTGTGTATAAATCATTTCCTAAAAGATTGGCAGGTAGAGATTAGATAGGTCCTTCTATCCTTGTACTACTGTACATCGTGTACATTGTGGCTTTCTTCATACTTTTGTTTCCTTCTAGTATTACCTCTCTGAAGATTTTTGAACTAATGGAGAATTGCAATAAATTAACATGTAGCACAGTAACAGTATATAGGTATAATTGAGTCAGATTTTCTTTTTTTTTTTTTTTTTTTCCTTCCAAATTGTATTAGTAAAAGAGAAACTGTTACCAAAGCTCTGGGTATATCTGTTTGTAATGTGTGCATATGCAGTAGGGCTGTAAACTTTGGGCATCAAACCTTTGAGGGAAGGACAGTCACTGTTCAGTACCATCCTCTCGTGTGAGAGATTCCCCAGAACATTGTCTCAGCTGGAGTCAGTCATGAGCACTTCTTCTACAAGGGATAGCTTATGTAACTAAAATTAAATACCTGAGGCACTGCACTTCCTCAGCCTAATTCTCTAGAGAACTAATGTTACCAAGACATCAAATCACATCTTTCTGATGAGCTGAGGCAGAGCTGACTGACTCATCTCCTAGACAAGTGACCACAGGTTCAGCCTAATAGCATGAGGCATGTGCAGAATATCTGCCAGCCTCTAGTGCAAGGTATCATTAGGACATGATGCAAGAAATATTACAAAAAGATCCCTGAAAATATTTATAGGAGTTACCTTCTATGGTTCAGGAGCTGAATGTGGCAGGCAGTGGTCTCATTGCAAACAGGATTTTATTTTTTTCTTTCTATACGGGCCGGTGTTTTACGTAAACACATATATATTTAAATAACTGTCTAAACATGCTATTAACTAGGACAATCCCAATCTCCACCTTGGTTCGACAGGTCTTGTTCTCTTTCCCCTTCCACCACCCCTGCCGCCAACCAAAACCCAAATTAAAATAACTCTTTAGATTTGAATAATGAACAGGTGCCTTCAAAGGCTGTGTATCCCTTAAAACACAAGAAAGCAAGAGCAGTGAAATGTTAATTCAAACAGAAACTCAGTTTTCCCGCCATCTCTGAAAGCTTCTTTCAGGCTGTGTGACCCCTCCCAGATCTCTGCCAGTGGAGGATGTCTCTCAGGGTGCCTCAAAGGTCACCAAGTTTCAGTGATGTAGGAGCAGGAGGAAAGGATGTTGCAGAAACCTTCACCTTGTGAGGACTCGGTAACACCCGCATTTGGAGTGGGTGTGTGCTGTCTGCAAGGTCTCAAAAGAGCTCAGCATATGTGTGTATAAACTGGAGAGAGGCACTGGGGGAGAAATGATCCCTGGCTGTGGCTGCTTCAAAATATTTAGGAGTGATAACTCTATAAAATAGCTGCTGAGAAATAGGAGTTAATAGGTTTCAATAACCAATTCACACCTTTATTTAAAGAGAGAAGACGATAACAGACCTTTTCCATGAAGCTGCAGAGAAAAAAAAATCTGCTGAATTTAGTGTATTTTAAATTTGGGCCACCACTATTCCAAACACTTGTTCTTGGAGAAATCCCAAAAAATAACCTTAGATGTTATTTCATTAGCTAATCACTCATTTCCCAGCATCTGGTTTTTGTCTTAGCCAAAGTGCTAGCCAACAGAGCTCTAAAAACATAATCTCCTGAAGACTTTTGTTTTCTGTGTCGCTGGTGGAGTTTTGGGGATGCAGTGTTAGTGAATAGATGGCCAAAGATCCTCCTTATTAATTGCATCTAATTAATTGTATCTAAGAAACTGTCTTGGGCAAGGCATGAAAAACCAGTTGTTAAGGTGTAGTATGGCTCTGATCATATCTGATAAATGCTCTGTTGTGGTTTCTTTTGTTTAAGGGTTATTGTTTTAACCTTTAAAAAACCTCAAAGCAATAAAATAAACAACCCCCCCCCCCAAAAAAAACCTCCAACAACCAAACAAAAAGCTCACAAAACCCCACAATCAACCCTGAAACTTTTCTAACCCCATTGCAGCATGATCCCAGTGCTGTAACCATTTTTAGAGTGGTTTATAAAGAGAATCAGAAAGCATTTTGGAACCATGGTTACAGGAGCTAAATAAGCACTAAGCACTTGAACTAAGACAACTTTAACACCACAAAAGCACTGACTTTTCTATTTTGTTTTGTCTGAATTTAACGCAATGTTTCATTCTCTCTTTACCGTAATGAAAATTTGATGTGCATTCTTTCTTAAATGGCATCCGATGTGGTATCTCTCTTCAGCTCTTTGTGGTTTCCTGTTTTTCTTACACAGATGAAAGTATCTGCTGAGATCTATTAAACTTCCCATTTTGTCATTTATGACTTTCTCAATACAAGCCTGCATGTAACAAGTGGATTTCTTTGCACTTAGAAATGTAGTGAATATCTTATGCAATAAAAATGCAGGAGTGTATCTTTAGTGTTGTACTTCAAATTACTACTTGTTTTAATTTAGGGTAACTGCACAGTGTTTGTTGCCCAGGACCAACTTAATAGAGTTGGTTCCTCCCCTGCCCCCATACTAAGTAATTTACATTTGCGCATGAGAAAAATAGTTAGAAAAACAAAGGCAGTATGATCTAATATTTACAGGAAGTATTTCTGAGTTTGTGAGGCCTGTATATTTTGTTGATTTGTCAGTTATTAAAAAAATATTACTATGAATGTGTGAGATCTTGTCCTGAATAATTGTGCATTGGATATATTTTGGTTAGTTAAAATGTTTTTAAATATCATATAATCTGATCTCAATATGTGGCCGAACATTTTTAAGAGAAGGTGTTATGGCTTGGCAAAATTTGGATTTGACACTAATGACCCAAGAAAAATTGCTGTTATTGAGGGTGATAAGATGGAGCACATTCAAGTGATCGGCCTCATCGCAGTTTCCGAATGCAAGTACTCAGCTTGTAAAATAACTAACCTGCATTATCTTCAGCTGTGCAAATAGAAACTGAATACGACAGAACACAGCTTTGTGTGTTAGAAAGGATAATTCTAATTTCCCGTCTATTAAAGTTAATTTAACTGTCATGGCTTATGGCAGGGCTTGGACCCTGGTGGTATCTGGTTGATTACTGTCATATTACTTGACCACTGTTCATGAGCTTTAGCTATAACAAAAATCACATCACTGTAGATATTAAATTGATGCTTATCATTCTGGGAAGGGGGGCTGTGAAGAAAGGAGTTTTTTACTGAGCACAGAGCTGGTCCTTTACATTATCTCTGAAAGGATGTGAGATTGTTTGCAGCACCTGCTTGGTACGGTATTTTAGTTTCTTCAGTATTCCTTCAGTGTCCTCCTAAGGAAGCTCGAATATTTATCATTGTGAAATAAATGACACTTCAGCTGTGTTTAAAGGAAGGTAAGCCATTCTTGTATTTGCTTAGGCTGTTTTCAGAAAACTTAATTTGTATTTTTTTTTTCGTCTGTAGAGAAACCAAATTAATGTTCCACTTCACTTCTTTAAAAGTTCAGTTTTGATGTCTAAATGAGGTATCAAATCCTAAATATGTTATTTTATTGAATTTATTATTTCTACCTGTTTAACAGAACTATAGTGCCATGGAAAGTGTTCAGGCAGTGCCTTCATGAAGTTCATCAGATTAGCTCTGGTTTGGAAGCAATGGCTCTTAAATCTACTATTGATTTGACCTGCAATGACTACATTTCAATTTTCGAATTTGATATCTTCACTAGATTATTTCAGGTAAGATTTGAAAATTTTAGATACTTATGTGAATTCGAGAAGCTTAGTGCCCTGAGGCAAGGAAGCAGATTTTTTTTTAAAAACTGAAAGAACTGAAACATTATGATTTAGAAAGAAATTGGGCGTTTCTTTTAGTCCTTCAGAGGTGTTTGAGGCAGCAACACCCACATCTGAAAAACTGAAAGCATCCAGCAACACCTGCTTCATTTCTGCATGCATCTATTACAACACCTTTGTGTTTGCTGCTTACTTATTTTTCACTATTTTTAAATACATTCCTAGAAATGTAGACCTCCTGATAATCAGTTTTAGTTGTGTTTTTTGTTGTGCTTTTGTATCTACATATCTGAGGTGTTTCTACAAACACATAAGGACAGTTACATATCACTTTGTTTTAGGCTAAATGTGGGCCTCACTCTTTTCTTTATGAACATATTTTGGCCGTTAATGCTTTGCTGTTTATTTACAACAAGGAGCTATGTTTGAGAGCAGCATTAATTGTATTACTGTTAATATTTATCTGAAATAAGGTTGTTTTATGTTATGTGCCTATTTTAACCTTGTGTCCCTTCTACAGAATGTACTTGAAGTATTTTAGTCAATATAGAAAACTGTACTACTTTGCAACCGTATTAGATGTCCTGCTTCTGAATTTATCACTTTGGATATTTCTTTTGTATATAGAAGTGATTCAGATATACAACCATTTATTTGGTAATTTATTCTCTTTACCCCGTAAAGTGATAAACAAGTACAGAGCCTCGAGTTGCACTAGGGAAGGTTTAGACTGGATTTTAGGAAAAGTTTCTTCACTAAAAGGATTATCAAGCACTTAGGGTCATGATTTAATGGGGGACTTGGCTGTGCTGGGTTAACAGTTGGACTCAATGATCTTAGAGGTCTTTTTCCAACCTAGATGAATATATCATTATTCTTTAGCCTGATGGAGATATGTTCAAAATATCGATGTTATATCAAACCCTGTGTTGATGTTTGTTCTGTTTTCCACGTTATCCTGTGCTAATTGTTGCTTAGATGTCCTGGTTTTGCTGTTGTGGGAAAGAGTGCCATTATGAAGTTGATATTAAAATCTGGCAGGAAGGGATTAATGATTTTAATATATAGAGTTTTGATTTTGATTATCTCTTCTCTGTTCGGAGTCAAAACAGTATCACAGTTACAAATGTTAATGGTGTCAATAATCTCTGCTTAATATAACCACAAATATTGGTCACTTATTTTCTTTGTGAGGCCACTGCTGTTTTGATTCGTTACTGTGCCTTGTGCTAGAGGAAGGAGATCAGCAGTATTGAGACAAGTAAAGAGAGATGACTGCTAAGGGTTAACTTTTAATTCGGCAAAGAAGCAGAGAGAAATGTTTTGCCAAACAGATCAGGTGCAATAGCTGCGTAACTCTTGAACTGAACTTGCACTGAACTTGGTCTGAGAACCTCTCCCAGGAGGTTACATTTTACATCTCTAGTTTTTAAATAGCTTCTGTAACTATGTGTGCATACGCCCACAGAGAGAAAATCCCAATTAAGTAATCAAAATACTGTTTTGCCAACTGTGGGTTATGTTACAGAAAAGCTGCATTTGTAATGATCCTCTTTCACAGAAGAAAGCAAGACTAGTTTTTATGGAGATCCTGTGAAAGTGAAGTTGCTCCCCCTGCCTCCCCGTTGTATGTATGCACAGCTTTAGTGCTGTGTTCCCTGACCAGAGAGAAGGTTAGCACAGCAGAATATCTGGATGCTCTGAAGGAACTTCATTCTGTTGCTGTTAGCATGGCCTTTGGTATTAAAATACTTTCATTGAAGAGAAAGGGTACAAATCTTGTCCCATTTAGCACTTCTGCTCTTACAATACTCTGTGTGCACAAGGCAAGCTGTGGGTTCTTGCCTTTGAATGGTTTGGGTTGGAAGAGACCCTAAAGATCATCTCGTTCTAACCCCCCTGCCATAGGCAGGGACACCTTCCACTAGAGCAGGTTGGTCAGAGCTCCATCCAGCTGGCCTTGAACACTTCCAGGGGTGGGGCATCAACTGAAAAGTTGTGGATCAACTTCCTGGGCAACCTGTTCCAGTGCCTTCATCACACTTAGAGTGAAGAATTTTTTCCAAACATCCAATCTAAATCTACAGTCTTTCAGTTCGAAACCATTGCCCCTTGTCCTATCGCTCCAAGCCCTTGTAAAGTCCCTCTCCAGCTCTCTTGTAGACCCCGTTAGGTACTGGGGTGCTGCTCCAGGTTTCCCCAGAGCCTTCTCTTTTCCAGGTTGAATAATCCCAACTCTCTGAGCCTGTCTTTATAGGAGAGGTGTTCCATCCACCTGATCATCTTGCTCCTCCTCTGGGCTTGCTCCAGGAGGTCCGCATCCTTTCTGTGCTGGGGGCCCAGGAGCTGGATGCAGTTTTCCAGGTGGGCTCTCACAAGAGCTGAGCACAGGGAGAATCCCCTCCCTCACCCTGCTGGCCGTGCTGCTTTGGGTGCAGCCCAGGACATATTTGGCTTTCTGGGCTGTTGAGTGCACCTTGCTAGCTTGTGGCCTCTCATCCACCAGCACAGCCAAGTCCGCTCATCAGAGCTGCTCTCAATCCATTCTCCACTCAGCCTAATCTTGTTCTTGGAATTGCCCCAACCCCGACCTTGCCCTCGGCCTTGTTGAACTTCTTGATGGAGCTGGCAAGATGCAGTGTTGAATCTAGGACTGATTTTTTTTTTTCTCCTTCCTTTTGGACAAATTTAAACACTTCAGGTTTCTTCTGGCCTCTGTGCTGAAACTTGTCTTCTATTCCATGTGTCCAACTTGAAGTATAAATTTTGAAATAAACAGGTGTTCATCTGTGTTTAAGTAGTGGTTAGGGTTTGCCTGGGAAATGTACCACTCTCAAGCAGAGCTGTTAGGATAATCTGCTCAAGCATGTCACACAGGCATTTCATCTCTGCCTGATTAGCCCTTAGAAGTTCTTTTAAAGGGAATTTGCAGGGCACATGAGAACACAAGAGTCTTGTCTTGTGTCACTTAACTTCAGTTGCCTTGATCTTTTGAGAAATAGTTTAAAAATCTGCAAACTATTCAGAGGCAGTTTCTTGTCTTCCCAAATGCTGGCAATGGACATTTATAAATCTGTATTAATCCACTACTCAAAAAAATCATCCTTCATTTACAGTAAAGGACTGTTCCATATTCTTTGAAGTGATAGCATATCAGGCATGTTTCACTGAGTTTTCTGAAGCATTTGCTATTCAGGTCAGCAAATACTCAGGTGAAGTGCTGTCAGTATTTGTTTTGTTTTCTGGCTTTAATACCATTATGGTGACTGAAGAAATCAAGAAGTAGAGAGTAAAAAGAGGAATGACAGCTCAAATTAGCGGCTTTATTACGATTCATTTGGTCATGTTACTTATCATTAACTATGAAAGTGCTTCAGGACCTCTCAAGAACAGGCTTAATTGTAGTTTTATTAAACCATCATGGAGTCATACTTTCCAGGTTCTAACTAAATATGATGTTTAATATTTTACTTAACTGGGAATAGAAGGTCTCCTAAATTCAGGGTCTTCAAAATCTGTATCCAAAAATTTGTGCTTGATGTTCTTGGAATAATTCTTTTATAAAGGAACACTTGTAGCAAAGTTGGGTATATAGGACAGTCTTTTGTACCATTTAGACCTGAAGCAAAAATGTGTATTTTTCAGCTGAAGCTAAAGCACTTCAGGTGTCTCTGGCATACAGACTTGAGTTTTATTAGAAATACAGAACTACCTGGCTGCTTCTGTTTACTTGTTTGTCTTCTCTTTGTAGCCGTGGGGCTCAATCTTAAGGAACTGGAACTTCTTAGCTGTGACACATCCTGGATATATGGCGTTCCTGACGTATGATGAAGTGAAAGCAAGGCTGCAGAAATACAGCACTAAACCTGGGAGGTGAGAGGTTTTGCTGTGTATTGCTTTCCAAATAAACTTGCTGTCTCAGAACCTATATAATTATTTTAGGTTCACACTTCTATTTTGCATATTTTTGCATTTTATTTAACACTCACTGCAGCACTGAAGAAGTGAAGCAAAAAAATATTGTATTAGCACATTAAAGTCTAAATATGTAAAAATAAACAGAAATTAAAAATGCTTTTGTTTCTTCTTCTGAATCAGGTAAAACATGCAATGTATTCTTGAAAAGCATATTTTAAAATATAATTTGATTTTCAAAATTTATATTGAATTTTTACTTAATAGTAAAAATCATCTTAACATCTTTCATGGTAACATTGAAGCTATAAATTTAATCAGTGCTTTTGTGTTCCATTTGTGTTTCATATTTTTTTTTCTTTTACAGTAATTATTCTGCATCATAAATTCTTCACCTAGAAAATCAATTAACTCTATACGTCATGATCTTTAAGATTAAAGATCATGACATATAGAGTTTTTAAATACTTTTTATGTGATGCTGTACATAGTAAATTATTTAAATTGAGCTTTTACCATTTATGTCACTGTTGTCCTGAGGTTTTTTCTTCATTCAGCTGGGAGAAAAAAAAAAATCAACAATGGATTTAATCCTATGTTACTTACCATTTATTTTTCTAGTTTTATCTTGATGTTATGAAGTTTTTTCCCTAAGGCCTACCTGTCTAAACTTCTGCAGAAGCAAATGTACACATAAAGTGCATTGTTTTGAAACTCATTAGTGAAGTCTACCAACAGTTATACCCATACTCTGTACTTGATTTCTTTTGATTTTTAGCGAATAGTATACTGTATCTTAAGTTACCAAAGTAGTCAAATGCATGTATACAAAAATGTTGTGGTTCCAGCAGAAAAACACTGATTTTTAGCTTGATACTCAGGGATACTACTACATAAGTCAAATAACTAGGTTGATTTTGAAAGTGTTTGATATATTTAGTATTTTCTCTATTATTGATCGTGATGCTGCGAGAGAAATTACCCCAAGTAGCTTTTATGTTTCTTGTAAATAAAGAATTAGTTTTAAGATAGCTTTCTATTACATACCAGAAAATTACTTTCTGAATTGCTTAGGTGAAATGCTGGAGTGTGAAAGAGGGGATATTAAGTGAAGTTTTTTCTTTAATTGACTAAAACATCCTGCAAATTGCAAGATTCTGTTCAAATGAATAGTTAGAACTTCAATGTAATGTGGGCCCTACTGAAGGTTTTAAGAGCTCTGTCAAACTTCAGAGAGGCTTAGATTTCTCATATTAATTTGGAGCGAAATAAAATATTGATGTGTAATTAAGAAAAGCTGCTCTGTAATACAGACTTGAGTTTGTGCTTTTTTGCTGTGAGATGCTTTTCTCAGTGAGGTTTGTGCATGTGGGATGGTGTCTGACATGAAAGGGAGTAGAGTTTTTAGTAAGAAGCACTATACGTGCCCAATCCTGTTGCCTGTAATCTTCCTTTTCTTTTGATTGGGCTCTCTGTCTACATTATGTATACTCCCAGCTATCACCTGTAACATGCAGAAGTATTTAAGTCTAAGTCCAATTGTGTAGCTAATATCTGATTTTTCTGAAATAGAAGTGATACTTCTTTTGTTCACCTCCACAGGCTCACACAAAAATGCCATTTACTAGTAGAACAGGTTTTATCATTCATCTTTCCTGTTTCCGTTGCATCTACAGATGCTTTGTATTTTTCCTTCCACTTGTTCAGGTTATTGGCCTGCGTGTGCATAAAAGGTGTCTGTTGTAGCTGTGGAGGCTTGATAATATCATACACTCTTCTTGAAGAGGTTTATGGACTTGTCTTGAGTGAGACTGTTCACAGTGAATGTGCAGCTTTCACTCTGAGAACTGAAACACAGGCAGATGAGAAGCAGGGGGTAGGCAGCTACTCTTACTTTATTTCTGCCCATGAGAAACTGACAGTGTAGAAGAGGCAGGTTTAAGGTTATAGAAAGAACGTGGCAGAATTGGGAATCTGACCCAAATGTTTAGAGACCTAATTCAGTATTTGAACCAGAGGCCATCCTGACTCTCTTCACTTTTTTTGCTGAACTCTGAATTACACTGACTTTTCCTCCATCCTGTTTTTATCAAGCTACATTTTCAGACTGAGTTGCACTCGCCTGGGCCAGTGGGCCATTGGGTATGTGACTGGCGATGGGAACATACTGCAGACTATACCTCACAATAAGCCTCTGTTTCAAGCTTTGATTGATGGCAGCCGGGAAGGATTGTAAGTACGAATCCTTACAGCCACCATGGCTGTGAAATCCTGATTTCCTTGTCCTCTTAATTCTTATATAGGTAGTTAAAGACGTTTAAAACAAAGAATCTGCATATGGTGGTTAGCATTCCTTCAGAGTTTAAGGACCATTCATTTAATGCATTTAAAAACCACTTGTTTCTAGTTAATTGCATTAACCAGAGTTACTGAAAGTTAACCAAAGTCATATCTCATAGCAAATAAATTCCATGAGAAAATAAAATGAGACAGCTCTTGCATTGATCCCTCCTTCCCCCCACAGCCCCCCAAGAGTCCAAAATGCACTTAAGCTTATTGAACAGTTACTACTTCCAGTTACTCATGTGTCTAACTCTGGACAATGATTTGAAAGCTATGTAATTGCTTTTTTAAATGTTGTGCAGCCAGAACATTTTCCACATTCTAATAGTTTACTGAAAAGATTTAAAATTATTAGAGAATGTAAGTTTATAGGGAGAAGTAGTACATTTTTACTGGATTGGCTGAAGTAACAGACAAATATTTGGTGTCAGAATCTTTTCACTGGGATACATGTTTTGGTATACCCAATATAAATATATATAATGTGAAAGAAAAGGGAAAGGCAGTTGATCAATCCTCAAAAAAAAAAAGATTGATAAATCTTTTGCAACCGTGTATTTTTTCTCAGTCCTACACAGTCTAGTTTTTTTTTGGTATGATAATTTCATACTTGTAATAAAAGCACATTTATATTGGTAGTGTTTCTCTCTGACAAACACTGGAGCTGAGAATATTTAATGCAGTGTGATGTTTTTGTACCTTATAACTTTTTCATTATGTGACTTGCCAACAGTTTCGTAAAGGGTATATATTGTTAAGTTAGAGGTGACATAAACCTCAATACGGAACAGCTTAGGGTTGCTGTAATGTCTTTTAACCTTTTGTTAATTTCCCACATGATTGAAATACTCCCATTATTTCTTGCTTAAAGTCCAGTCTGCATCAGAAGTTCTCAGTGTAGATTCTTGTCATAATATCCACAGATATGCATATGTATGATATTGTGACATATTATATATATCATAATACAGGTACACACAAATGTGTTACCTTCTTTTCTGCTGCTTTACTTGAAATAGTGTAAAGAGTCCCTGAGCATGATGCTCTCAGTGGAGAAATCACTAGGAAGTATGAGCTCACTGTGAAACAAAGATCTGAAATAATACTCTTTTGAGCTACCCTTAGAAGGTTATCTGCTTATCAAAGTTCAGATGCATTCTGGTGGTAGCTATGCAAGTGATGTCAAAATCTTTCCTCTGCTCTTATAAATACGCTTGAACATGTGTCAGAATAAATATGTAGCAATTCAGTTGCATTCAAAAGGTAAAATAGATGGCTGAGGAAAGATGATTTATTTTAGTTGCTGTCTACTGTCACTTATTCTGCCCCCTTGAAATTTTATAAGTATGATTTACCTAATAAAGCTAAAGAATTGTGCATATTTATAACAGTCTTCTTGTGATGCAGCTATCTGTTCCCAGATGGACGAAGTTATAATCCTGATTTGACAGGATTGTGTGAGCCCACGCCACATGATCACATAAAAGTCACGCAGGTATGTTACGGAATTTTGAGTTACTTTGTAATGTTCACTTCCCTTAGTATCTCACCTGGCAGTAATGATAAGCTTTTATTAAAATGTGAGTAATAAGTTTATAAGAGTGAAAATGTGTTGTTGATAGAAGGGCTTAGGTGACGAACAGGATAGTAATCCTTTAAACTGTAGAGCTGATGGTGATGCAGATGGAATGTCTTGGAATGTTTTGTTTATTGTGAACCTTTTCCAAGTGAGAAGTATTTTAAACAGCTATTAAAGGTTTTTCTGATATTTATGTAACAGGTTTATGTAGCTTGTTTTTTCCTTGCTAATAGCAGAGGGAATATGGAAACAAAATGAGGATCAAATAACAGTTTTGAAGCCTGAATAGAAAAAGTAGTTTGTTGGCAAGTCCAGGAGAAGTATAGTTCATACATCACAAAGATGTTCCAGGGTATCCAGTTCTCTCCTTTCTTCTTTGTCTATGGTGCAAATTAAAAGAGAGATTGGGAAAACAGCAGATGTAATTAAATGCCTAAACAGAGTCACTTTTCAGAGAATAGCAGAGAAAATTAGAATGTGTAGTTGTGTTTATAGTCTTGTTAAGTGATGATGTGATTAATTGTGCAGATGTTTGGTAGTCAAGTAGTAGGAAGTAGCCACCCCAAGACAAATGCTTGATTAATAGTGGTGCTGAAATCAATATTAGAAGGTTAAGGCATACTGTGTAGAACATTTTTCCTGATGAAAACATCTGGAAGACTTGAGGATATGTTGAAAGAAAGACATCAGACTAGATACAAGCCATACTGTTCCCAATTATCTTCTGTTTCTTCAAATCAGACTGGATGACCTACTGAATCTTCTGTACTTCTGGGTGCTCCATGTGCATTCCATCTCCAGAAGTATTTTAGAAAAGAAGCATTCTTTACCATCTGTGGTATTATCAGAAATAACATTACAAAAATATCTGTTTTAAGTAAGAGAATTCCTAAAACCAATTACCTGAAGAAACCCTGAGTACTTCCACTTGTCTGACTTCCATCTTTTCCTTCCAGTCTTAAGATAATAATGAAAGAGTAGTGGAGATTTATCAGGTGTTTGTGTTGTGCAGAGCAATGCTCTAGCCCATGTCTTCACTTTTTCTCAAGGCAAGGAGAAGCAGCACATGGTCAGTGATTACCTTGTTCTTTACAAGCCAATGATGTTGTATTTTGAATCCATTGAATGAATCCAGTTGTTTCTGAACATGTATTTATGAGGACATCATTAACTAATTCTGATGGTAATTCAGCAGTCTGAATAATGTGAGTCTGTCTTAATACATAACTGAAGAGGTTTAAAGTTGTCACTATACCTGCCTAAACTATGAAAAGGTGGTATGAAAGTGGCTGCAGGGCTAGATTGCTGCAAATGGATTCTTTGCTAGAGCTCCACCGTAAGCATCTTTATTGCACTGACTACAGCTGCAGATACAAGCTCTGTCTTTTTTTTTTTCTTTTTCTTAGCCTCATGTCCCCTCACTTTACTTAGCAGTAGCTGCTTATTTTCCCGTGACCTGGATTCTACTTACTTTAAGCTTTCGAAATTTGGTTTTTCAAGGCTAATAAAAGCTTATTTCAATACAAATGCATTTAACTGTCAGTTCCCCAACAATAACTAATTCTAGAAAACTGTTCTGAACTTGAGTTTTGTCTATTTATTCCTCCTAATGGTGGTGTTCTACCTTCCTGTCAGTCTTGTAAGGATGCAAAGTACTGATTAATCTGTGCATGACTGTTGCCAAGTTATCCTGCAGGGTGTTCTTGCCATGCTTCCTTCACAAGGATTGTGTACTTTAACATACTGCTATACAATGTCCTTGCTGTAGGTAGAAAGCCCTCCTGCTTGTCAGTTTTCAATGCAATAATATTTTTAGTCCTAAACTCATATCTGGAAGTGAAAATCCTGGTTTTGTTCCCATTCATCACTTAGTTTTTCACTTAGAACTATATGTTCATTTTCTTCCTTTTAACTACAACCAAAGACAAGCAGGGTGTGTGCCTTGCATAGCAGTTACATGTGACAAGTCTGTACAAAATCTAATAGGCACAGATATTTTAAACACTTTTTGGCATGAGTTGTAGCATATCACAAGTTTGAAGAAGCAAAAATGTAAGCTGTTTCAGTAACCTTAGTGTGGCTTTTAGACAGATCAGTAGCAAGAGTTTCCTTGATTAATAAGTAAAGCAGGTTGGAAAACAGGGCATTTGGAGAAGTATATTCTTTGTGAGCAAATCATTGGAAAGAAATAATCACTTGACTTTCTTTTGTTACAGGAGCAGTATGAATTGTACTGTGAAATGGGTTCCACTTTTCAGCTGTGTAAAATCTGTGCAGAGAATGACAAGGATGTGAAGATAGAGCCTTGTGGACACCTTATGTGCACTTCTTGTCTTACAGCGTGGCAGGTACTGTCATAATTTAGTGAGTGGAGAAGAGAATGGATTTCTCTGCCACATTCCTATTTACAATTTGGGTGCATGTTTACTTTTCCAGATGCAAGGATGTATGTATTTAAAATTATAAACGTCTTCATTTTGCAAAGAAGAAGAAATCTGTGAAAAGTAAAGCTCCAGGAATCTTTGCAGTCTGGGCTTGGTAGTCTTGCAAGGTCATTTGCTGACTGCTGCTGGTGGAAGCTATTTCCTGAGTGCAGTACCTACTCAGACAGTACAAGCTGGGCCTTTGGTGCCAATTCAGTCACTTCATGATGTATTTAAGAGGCACAAAGAGGACACATAGCTGCTGGGAATGGATAACTGACTAGACAGCATTTTATCAGGAGAAGGGATGTCTTCGGTGAGAGAAGGATTCAGTCAGTAGTACAGGTCATGAATTGACCTGCAGAAAATTAAGCTTTTAGGATGCCTGTATTTCATGTTAGTAACAAGCGTAGCACTAAAGCACATAGATGGCTTTAGATGGTTGTTGGACTAAGAGATTGAATGGAGGGGAAACTCCCTTCTCTCAGTGTCATTTATGGAACATCCGAAAAACCTCAGAGACTTCCTGGTGACACAGGTTGGTGTGTTTTGTCCATCTTGTTCATGGATGCACCAGTCTGTGGGAAAAGAGAGAACGGGTACTTTTAGTTCAGGGCTGTAGTATATAATGCAAAATAATTAGTGCTAAAATTTTAAGATTACAGCATTTTGCTGAGGTTGAGAGCAAACACAAATACTGGAAACAAGTGACCATCAAAACTTGTGCTGTTTAAGGGATTTCTGTCTAAACCCCGACAAGGTACATTGAAATTGCATTCCACAGATAAGCATTCCGTGGGATTTCCTCATTTAACAGAACTCCAGAATGTGTGTATTTACAAATGTATGATTCCAGGATGTGTGTTTCATGTATGTATATGCAATAAATAATATACTATCACCAGAAACTGATTCCAGCAGCAAAATCAACTACTGATTTCAGGAACTGTTATCAGACATGGCAGAAAAAACAGGAAAGTACATTGTTGTATTGAAAAGATAAAATTAACAAAGAAGAAAAAGAATATAAAAAGACACTTCAGAGAAACCGCAGTGGTGAACTAACGAGATTCGAACCCATAAAGGTCAGAACTCAGTTCACCCAGCACCGGTGTTACTTTTGCTTTGTGGCTTTTTCAAGTTTTCTACTCTGATTACTAATAAATTCTCTTTAATCACGATATTGATTAGTTCATTTATAACAAGGGCAATTGACCTAAAAATCAAAATCTAAAGCTAAGGTCATTCCTTTTTACAATTGTGCATTTTCCCTGCCCCTTCTTTCATATCTATATTTTATGGGGAGAAGTAAGGCTCCTCCAGTTCTCAGAGAGAACTTTGCTGCACAGTTTATAATCAGTCTTTGCTTACAAATGTAGTGAGAAGAGTAAAAAGAATTCTTGAGCCTAGTCCATTTTGGACCTGTTTTTAGATGAGTTCACCTCCGTTAATGTGTTTTCACTTACATTTGTGGCATGTCTTCGAGTACTATAATTTTCCTTTTCTAATTAGGACATTTTCTACCTAATTAAGAAACTCTCAGTGGCAAACCAACATAATATATCAGAAGTATCATTTTAGTTTTTCTTCCATTAGCAATAAAGCTTTCTTGAAAAAGAAGTACTCTCAGTTTCCAATTTTGTGTTCTTTGTGAAATTTGAGTTTGATGTTCCACATGCAAATCTTTCAAATTGGCCATAGATCAGAAATTCTGAGGAAATTCCGTTTGAGGCATACCCACGTAAGGATATTTATTTCACTACTAAGCAGCTGTTGAGATGGAACAATGTTTATCATTTCAGAAGCACCCTTTCTCTTTTCTTTCAAGTTTCATTCTGAATGACAGACATAGAGGTCTGACTGCATAAATCATTGACTAAAAAAATTCTGAAAAATTCTGGGAGGTCTGTAGTTTGTTGGTTTTGTTTGTGTGTTCGTTTGTTTTTTGGCTCAGCTGACAGGGCTAAGCAGAAGGACTGAAATCTTTGTATTTTTGATTGTTGGGTGTCTCATGGCATGGTAGGAGCATGTTCCAGTCTTGGGCCAGTGATATGCTCTGATTCTGGAGACTTGAGAAGCTGAGGTCCCCAGTACTTGGCTGAGGGATAGGGATTCAGGAAGACGATGACAAAGCATTTTAGGCTCAGAGAACTGACATATTTGAAAGCACCAGGCTTCATCAGAACATTGCTGCCAGCTGTAATTGGTCAGGTACATTTCAGACTTCATTACAAATTTAACTTTTGTATTATTAGTGAGGCAATGAAGAAATATTACACTGTAACAGCATCAGCTGTTGTGAGCTTCTGGTGGGTTGTTTAATTGGCAGCATAATGGCTTGTTAGGCATGCCTCAAGAGATCCAATACAGATGTTTTCACTAAGCAGAAAAAAATCAAGTAAGCAGCATCAGATCTGCATAGAATGCTAAGGATGATTGAGCTGTTCACCTTTATGGAGCTCAGTCTCTCAAATAAGACTTGGTTTACTTGTTTCCTTTTTGTGTTATGCAACAGGAGTAAAATGTCATTTTACACCATAGAAATCTATTGTCTGAAAACGATATGTTTTCTAAAAGCATATGGGTGTATAGGCTGTATTGTAAGATTTATAATGTTCTAAATAACCTTTCTGAGGGCAGGGACAAGTGTGTGTATTAATGTAGACATCTTGGATGTATATTCATACTATTGAATACGAGTCTGCTGATGTGTTACTAAGGCTTTTTAAAAGAAAGGATGGAAACTGCTAGTGCAGAACTGTTTGACAACTTAGGTACAAGAAAACCTTGAAAACTAAAAGCTCTGTTCCTCATTGATAAGGTTTTTTTTTTTAAGAAAATGAAGCTGTAGGGAATTGTGTAGAGTGAGAGAGGACTTCTCTTTGCTTGACAGTGGTATGTCAGTAGGACCATATAATTTGAAGATGGTTTTTGAGGTAGTAATGTTTACTAGTTAGTTGTACTTAGGGTGCTGAAAGTAGAGTACATATGTCTTTCCATACAAAATGAAAATCCAGTGGTTATCCTGCAAATGATACCAGGAGACATCATTTATGCTTACCTGGCCTTGTGAGGCAGCTCGTCCAAAAAACTGTAAAATCTTCTGTCAGTTTAGTAAGACTGGCAAATGTCAAGATAAAAATAATGCTAGAAAAAAGTTAAAGTTGTTTTTGCATCTGAGAAATCAAAAACCTATGCTTGCTTGGTTATATTTCAGTATAGGTAGGTTGTTTATAATTAATTTTGGTGTTCATATCTCTTTAGCTGTCCGTCTACCTGACTGCAAATGCAACACAATGTAATTTCTGATTTCACTTTGAATTATCTTGAGCTCTCAAAGCTTCATGGTTCTTCTGTGTGTGGGTTTGTTTTTGGTTTTATTTGTTTGGTGGCAGGTTTTTGTTTTGGTTTTTTAATAATTCGGATCTGTGTTGTGCTTCTTGATGGAAATATTTCTTTATAAGTGCTTGAAAGACATTTCTCTGATATTTTTGTTAATTAGTAGTCTGAAATCTAAAGGCTTTTTGTTTGTTTCTGATGAGAAAACATTACATTACATCTGAAATAAGTAAAAGGAATTGAATATGGCTGCTTGAAAATCATTGAATGCATACTACTTAAAAATTAAAATTCAAGTATTTTCTTGTTTCTGATAACATGTGAAAATAATTCCTTGTCTTACATAATTTATTAAAAATGTAGTTAAGTCCTGATTTTTTTATGTAAATGTAAAAAAACCTGTTTGTAGCTTTAGGTGTTCTGAATGCTGATAATGCTGCAGCTGTGATGGACTTAATATGTTTTTCCAAGAAGAGCTGCATGCCATAAAGCTTGCCTGCATTTCCTAATTTCACATGAAAAAGAAATACTTTATGGTTAATATAAAAGATATAGAATAAAATGCATTATCTCTGTCTACACACCTCACCTTCTTTCTCTTGAAGAAATAGCGAAATCGTATGCCTGAAAGGAAACATGTTGCTTCCTGACCTGTAATAAGACTATTTTAGTGCTTTGTAGAGATAATAGTTACATTTTGATTAGTAATTTTTAAGTGAAGCTTAATCTATTGAAGAGAGACAGCTTTAAAAGTGCAGTCATTTTAAGATTTACTATAGTTAGATATTCGTTAATCTGTTTCCTGTTTACTCCAGTAGTTCTTTACAAGCTTTTAGAGACCAGTTAAGGCTGGTTCTGTGTAAAAGGTACAAGTCCTACTTTTAAAATTATTGCTGTTCTTTTTTTATTTTTTTAGTATATCTACTTTTTTGTCTTGCTGTAGGAATCGGATGGCCAAGGCTGCCCTTTCTGCCGCTGTGAAATCAAGGGAACTGAACCAATCATTGTGGATCCCTTTGATCCCAGGGATGAGAACTCCAGGTGCTGCAGTATTATGGATAGCTTTAGTATGCCCATGTTGGACTTGGATGATGATGATGACAGAGAAGAGTCTCTAATGATGAATCGTTTGGCTTCGGTCCGAAAGGTAACTTTTCAAACACTGTACCATAGCTAAACCCAGATGTTTGTAAACAAAGCTGCCTATAACTTTAAACAATGAGAGGTTGCACTTCACGCTTCAGCTCTCAGCATCTCACTGAAGAGTTGTTGCGTTGAAAAAACAAAATGCATCAATACTACAGCATTAAAACTGAAGTCGAATTGGAGAAAAAAAATATTCCAGATTCTCAGCTGATGTGAACTGAGATAACTTTATTTATAATGTGCAAAGCATGAGTTTGCACCAGCTGAAACTCTTCTCCAAACTATGCTGTATGGACAATTCCCTGAGCTTTTATTTGTAAAGAACAAAAAAATTCCTACATACATGGATTTTCTGCACATGTGTGTACACATGCATAGAATGCTTTAGGATTAGACTCGAGTTTCTAAACAGTTTGCAGTATTACTACTTTATAAAAGTGACTTGACACCTAGTTCGTACTGTACGCAAGTAGCTTTTAGTTATGTTTCATGGGAGTTGTCTATGATTTTTTTTTTCTGTAATTTTTAGTATTAGGTACTCTTAGTGGGAAAAGTATTTCTAAGATTATCCATAGCGACTTTGTGTTTTGGTATGTTTTTTGTCCTGAAAGTGCTCTATGTTAAATTCTGGGATCTTTTGTCGCAGGAGATTTTATTACTGATAAATAAGCACTATAACTGAAAAAAGTTTATTATACGGTGCTAGTTTTTACTACTGTGTTTTAGCCTGGAATAGATATTGTCAGAGGCCACGCAACACTGATTTTGACAGAGCATTTACTAGATTTTACCTTATACTAAGGTCATCTAGATTGAATTGTTGCCTTGGAATTAATTTTGTAACATCTTACTTTTCCATTTCCTTATCATCACATTTTTTTAAGAAAAAAAAAGTGTTCTTCACCCTCATATCTGAGAGTATCTGTCAGTTAATATACACACTTCTGATATCCTTCCTAACCTCTTAAGGCTTATGAATCATTCTTGTATTGTGTACGTAATACAACATGGGCTACCCTTGGGAACAGTTTATCCTTCCTGCCTGGACTTAAATTGCCGTCTGCAGCATGACCTCGGTGAGATAGCCTTGAATTGATGGGCTTTTATAATGCTATCACTTGCATGATAAGGCAAAAATGCATTATGCCTTTATCAAAAGAAGGAACAATAGGTTTACTATAAGAAGTCGTCTTTTTCGTATCCATCAAGAGCTTGAGTGTTTAGGTGCCCTGCTATTTTTGTTTCATTGATTTCATTGTTCAGTGAAAGAAATCTTCACCCTGCCAGCCTCTTTACTTGAAATTGTTGAATTATTGTGTCATTTGGTGATTTTTAGATGCTGTTTTCTTAAAATTGTTACCATTGGTTGTGAAGTGATGGTCTTAACCATACCACCTGTGTAAAATGGCATTGTTTATGTATACTTTTTGTTAGCAATGTCTTCATCAGACTTGCCTGTTTCTTTAATCATTATTTATTTTTCCTGCTAATCAGTGCTTGCTTAAAGAAATTATATTTTTCTCTATGACATTATGTAGAACTTCACTCTTTTTGAAATTTTCTTTTGTTTGTCATTAATGCTGTTCATATGAACAGGGTACTGCATAACGACTATGTTGTACTAATGTAATTTGTTGAAATGATGGAAGTTATGTGGCAAAGACAATAATTTAGCTCTTGCAGCCAGCCCGCTGGTACTGTTGTTACTTTGTAATCTCAGTGAACAACTTTTTCAATTCTTACTTTATTGCATGGACTATGGTATGCTTTCTCAACACAAATCTGTTAATCCTTGAAAATCAAATGGGCTGTATTTTTGTCAAATCACCTGGCTGACCATTATAAGAAAAATATGGCTAGTAGTGAGCTGGGATGTTAAAACTTGTTAGAAGAGGAGAGTTTCAGGGACATGAAGTTCTAATGAAGTGACTGTAGGGCATCACAATGTGTTGTGGAAATAATCAGGTATCAGAAAAATACCAGTTCTACAGTTTATCACTCTTACCCTGAACTGTGCTCAGAAACTCTAAGAGTTATCTGAATTAAGTCTCTGATAGACCTCAGACTTGAAATTACTTTAAGGAAAAGAAAAATCATGAAGCTCCTTAGTCATACTTTAAAGGAATTAATAAGTGGATACACATTAAGGAAAATGAATAATTCTTGCTAGGTGTTACATATGAGTCAGCAGTAGCAGCAGATCAGCTCTAACAGAGGCTTTAGAGAAATCCAGTGCAGTTAGGCATTTATCTGCCTCATCAAGCAGCTTATTTTTTTTTTATTTCCAAATTGTCTTCAGATCTTTCTTAATGAAAGAAAGATGAAGAGTGGTGCCAAAAGCCTCTGTTAATTGTTTCCTCACCGAGAAATTTCTAGCCCCATGGTATCAGATTAGCTAATGCAGTTATTGCCCAGGATTTTCCTTTTCTGAGCTCTATACCTTTTCTTCTAGTGAAGCTCAACATTATGAAATGTACATTAAAGAAAGTGCAGATTACAGGCTCAGGTAAATAGTAAAAATAGTTTGGGTTTGTTTTTTTTTTTTTTAGGTTTTAAAGAGGGCATCTGAGTCTCTAGTACAGTATGTTAGTTATTCTATAATGTTTAATATTTAATTGTCCTAATGAATGAAGAGTTCTCTGTCACTTTACCTTGGTACAAGACATAATTTGATACACTTCTTTTAAAAAAAAAAGAAAATAAGGCAAATGGATAGTGCAGGAGTTCTTGCTAAGAGCAAATAATTTTGAATTCATAAGTGCTAAGGTAAATGTTTGATCCAAATAATATCGCATGAAAACATAGAGGAGGGCTCTACCAGTATAGGAGATTATGAGGTTTTCAGTACCTTAAAGTGAATTAACATTGTCTATAAACACTTTTGTGTAATAGTAGGTTAAGTTACCCCATCTGGGGAGTTCCTGTCTTCTCTGAAATTAATTTCCTAGATGTCTGAACACACAAAAACCTGATGGATTCACGCTGTACTTCAAAATTATGATAGGAAATTGTCAAGGCCGAAAGACACAGTTTGCCATGACTAGGCTTCTTCCAGCCAGTGATTTAGGTCAAGCTTGATAAAGTTTGGTCTTTTTTTTTTTTTAGACCTTTTTTTTTTGTAGACCTCTTTTTTTTAAAGGTCTTCAAAAGACCTTGGCTCTCAAAATATGGGAGGAGGCTATGTTTTAACTTCTTTCCATATTATTGACTTTTTTCTGGTAATGGAAGAAGGCATGTATTACATAGTAATAATGTTTTAAATTTCACTGTATAAAATAGAAAAATATGTGAAATAAGACTTGAAATATGTATCTAGATATTCCCTTCAGCAGTACCTGAACCCATACGTACATATCACTGTCTTCATACTGGAACACCGGGTTGGTGGGAATTTATTAAGATCATGTCACTCAACAAGAGTGACTTACTTAACTGATTAGTTACTAGTATTTGAAGGGTATAAATGCTGGTAGGCAGTGTGCCTCCCCTGATTACTGATTCCCTTGGCAGTGTGCTCCTGGCTCTCTCAGACCTCTCCTTCCTTCACATGGATTTTTTTGGGTCAGCAAAGATCAAATAGGGAATAAATCTGTCTTTTTTAAAAACATGTTTACAGTCACCAGTGTTAAGTAAATGTAAATTTATATCCTCATGTAAGTTTTGAAGTCCAGATAATACTGATCTGCCTATCTTAACAAGAAATAACAAATATGTGAGTTAGTCTTACCTGATTATAAATAAACTTTTAGAGAACTACTTCTCGTGTAGGTCTGCTTGGACCCTCTTACATGTCTCGTGCAGTTTAAGTTTGCTGCAAGGACTGTAACAGGAAGGATAGTATTCCTCAGTGAGTCAATTGTTAGGATTTACGTTGAGTATGGTTTTCCTATTGCTTATCTGACATAAAAGTATTTGAAGCTAAAACTCTTGATTCAATAGCCTGACTGTTAATATTTCCATCAAAAGAAGCCTTGACTAGAAATTTTAATCAGTTTAGAAGCAGGCTTTTTCTTAAATTCACAACTGCTGGGGGGAAATTGATACCAGTATATCCCAGTAATAAATGCATCTGATGGAATAACACAAGTGTGGTCCCTTCTGCAGTACAACTGCAAAGTCAGTCACAGCTGCTTTTCCCTTGGCAGCAGTCATGCCAACCAGATGAAGTCCGTGTTGTTACAAAGGAGTCTGTGTTCTTCTCCTTAATTACATCTTTATTGCACAGGTCTCTGTATGATGCGGCAGAGCCCCTTTGTACACTGAAGGTCTGTCTTCTGTCACTGCCAGTTCATTTGAATTAGTTTGTGTCTTAATCACTTGCTTGTTTTAGCTTTTTATCACTGTCCTTTCTCACTGCACATTTTTTCCCATCGTATAGAAAACACGCAGAAATCTCCAGTAGGTGACAAACAGAGAAATTTTAGGAGAATATGCCAAAAAAGAGTAGATATTAGTACATGTGTTAATGCCCTGGTATCCACATTAGTTGCAGCCATCTTGTTGGCCTAGCAGTCAACACACATCAAATGATGCAGCTAGACAGGTTGGATGGGGGTGGACTGAAAAATATGGGCTTTTCATAATGGGAATATGATGGAAATCTGATTCTGAATGCTGAGGAAAACTTGTTGCCGTGGAATATTTGGTTTTGTTTTGTTTTTAGTATCAGTGGATCCAAACAAGGAATTACTAGTTTGTCCCAGCAAAGCTTTTGCTCTTACTTCAGCACCAAGCGGTGATAACAGATTAAGCTTCCTTGTAGGGGGAGAAAAGCTGCTTTTGCTTGCAGCTATTTTCCTTTTTTTTTTTTTTTTTTAATTGTGCCTGATAAGTTACTCTTTAACCTGTTGGCCATAATCAATTCCCTTTTAGAAATCTCTGGGACCACGGCATGTTCTGTTAGCATTGTGGCTGTAGTATAGCATAGTAGTCCTGGGGACTCAAGGATTACTTTGCTATTTTGAAACAAGACATAAGAAGGCATGGATGTAAGGCTAAATTCAAGTCCTTTCGCACAGTTACTACTTCAAAAATTTTACATTTTGTTTTGTTAGTTGTGGTTTACTGTCCATGGAATGTGATAGAGGTAGCCCAGTACCAAGCATCTATGGAACTAGAAGTTTATCGCATCAATTAAATTGCTTGCTTCATTGGGTTTAAAAGCATGTCAGGGTTTAAGAATCTTGAACTTTTAAGTGAATGGGTATTAAATGTGAATATTCTGTGATATTTGTTTCTGCAAAAGCTGGACTGTTGTTGCAGCAGGAGAAAAGAAGTCTGACAGGGATGGGACCAGTGGGCACACTGAGGGAAGACGGCATCATTTTGCCTAATGTTTCTTTAGGGCAGAACCGTGTAAGAGAAGGTTGCCAGTAAGAAACAGGGATGTATATTCTTAAAATGATATCACTACAGAGCTGTTCACTTAGCTGGGATTTATACAGCTCCGTGCAGTCTCATTTGAGAGACAGGTTGCTCTTTCAGGAAATTGCGTTAATTAGTGTGATTATGTGACAGTTAGAACATCTTAAATTCCAAACAAATGCTTCCTGTCCAGTAATTGGTTTTCAGTATTTCCTATCTTTCTTACTCTTTGTTTCCTACTCTTATCACATATATGATTGTTCTTCTGAAATAATTCGCTGCTGACTGAAATGCATTATGTTGGGCAACACCATAAAGTGTTGTGACTTCACTAGAGCACTTTCATTTATTTTAAATAATTGCATCTTTTTGGAGGTGTGACCTGCTTATTTGGTTCTATTTCAGCTAATTTGGGAAATAAATTAATTTTGCATCTGCTGAAGTCAATCCTTTGAGTATATTGTATTGCATGGTTCTTGGCTTTCAGGAATGCTTTATGGAGTTGTAACTATACTTGGAAAACTAATGGTATTAAATGATGCAGTGTTTATTATGCTGCTTAACTGATAGATGCCTTCTGATAAGGAAAATGAATTGACAATCAGTTTATAGTTATTCTGTAATTAGAGTTGCTCAGGCATGCTTGCAAGATACATATCTTGCTTAGTTATTTAACTTTCCTAATGTTGAGAGGCTAAATGTTTCGATAATTCGTGTGCTTATCTTTATGGTCTCCCAGTCAAGGACAGGGTCATTCACCAATTAAAGGAAACAAAGAAAATGTAAAGACTTTATTCAAGGCGTTTAATACAAATATTGAGACCACCTCTTCATTGAAGAGAGAAACTGGGAAACTTCTGGTAGCCATGAAGACCACAAATCTTAAATTGTTCCATCTCTTGAATTTGAAGGTTTAGTTGTGACACGGAGCTTACACATGTAGACAAAGTGGGGAAGACTCTAAATAGCAACATAAAAATCATCCTGATGATGGAGTTGCATGTTACCCTTCTAGCTTTCACCACCTCCTAACCCCTCTCCTGCATTTTCATGCACTGTTGACAGTAATACTGTGGTGGCTCCTGTTTTTGAAGGAAATGTGGTAGCAATCCCCATTGTATAGAACAGGATATTAGGCTAAGCTGTAGTACAGAGCATTGATAAGGAGTCAGTGCACTAGATCCTTTTCCTCAATCTGCTTTTGAATTTATGAAGTTTCCAGTTTGTTTAATATAATCACTGTATGTAAAGAAAGGTGATGTTGCTTACTTGTTTACCTTGATAAAGAACTTTCTAGTCTCATCCCAGTTATTGCTATGGGATGTTCAGCATTCATGAGAAAAAGCTTATGAAGAAAAGGGGAAGTTTTTTATCATTTTATCAGAGGTATAGCCTAAAGATGGGTGCATTTTTGCCTCTAGGCAAGCTGCAATGTGAGAACAGTGGGATGCCTCAGCGCACAAGTGTCCCAAGGCTGATCCTTGATGGGAATGTCTTCCAGCTACTTGTCTACTCTCAGAGAAAGCACAGAACAGCACAAACATCCAGGTTTATTACAGTGCACTGAAACTCATACAGTGAGTTCATAGAAATAACTTGAACTGATCTGTGCAAACACCTGAGCTGTACTTGTTAAAACTGGGCCAGATGAGGGCCAGGGAGTGGTTGCAAAATTGGGTGGAGCCGTATACTGAGGTTTGAAATCTTTGGTTCTGATGAATTTGAAAAGACAGGTCAAGGAAAAAAGAAATCGTTATTTGTCACTGGAGGGGGATGTTAAATGTTTGTGTTACTAGTTCAGTATTTGCTCAAAAGATAAAATTGTTCTAAAATTGTTGTTGTAATTACTTCCTCATTTTTTTGCTGATTTCGCTTCTTTCCCTACTGATTGCTGGTGATTTTGATTGGTAAGTTTTCAGAAGTCATACATTCTATTTTGTATGGAAGTATGATTTGAAAATGGGCTGTAGTTAGCAGGCAATATCATGGATGTCCAGCTTTTAAAAGTAATTTGTAGAACTTTAAATTGAGTACTCTCTATTAATAAAAAGGTTATCAAGGGTAGGAATACTCCAGTAGAATTTATGATTTTTTTTTTCCTCATGTTTGACAATGATTGTTAGGTTTTTATACAAATTGCTGGAATATATATTCTTTTGTTTTCATCACAAGTTAACACGGGTCTTAGTTTTGAGGTGGAATGACTCGTAGACTTCTTTTTCAGTAACTGTAAGATGAGCTCTACTGTCCAGATGTCCTTTATGAAAAATGGCTATTATAATTGACTATTAGTAAGTATCTGATAAGTATCAAATGTTTTAGTTGTGGAATGGAAGTTGTATACTTGATCATCACATAAAAGGCAATTTTATTTTTTCTGTCTTGAAGTGCAATGAGAGGCAGAATTCACCAGTGACTTCCCCAGGATCTTCCCCTCTTGCACAAAGAAGAAAACCACTTCCAGACCCCCTGCAAATCCCACATCTTAGTCTTCCACCTGTACCTCCCCGTCTGGATCTGATTCAGAAGGGAGTAGCGCGATCACCATGTGCCAGCCCAACAGGGTCACCAAAGGTAAATGTTGCTGAACCATGATTTCTGGATATAAGAATTTTGAGAAACTGTATTTGCTTGTTTCCAAGGGGATCTTCTTGTTTGTTTTGTATGGTGGACAGTTTCAAAGCTTTCCATGGATTTTGCTGTTTTAGGATTTTGCTCTGTCCAAAAGATCTTTAATTCCTTCTAGTTTAAAGAAACTTTAGATTAGATCCATATTGATGAAGTCTCTTCTCTTTCCATCGTACCGTAGGTAGTTAAATGTTTCTGGCTGCATGTGTTGGTCAAATATGACTTCAGTTTGCCTGATGGTTATATTGTACTTGGTTATGGTCAGAATTTTAAAGACATTGCAGTAATGGATCAGTTCTGTAACAAACTCCGATTAATGAAAATAAATAGATGCTAAAGTTTCCTGAAAATAGATTTAAAGGTCATTATCTCATTAAAATTATATGTTTTCCTTTCATGATGATTTATGTTCAATTTCCACAGTGTCCTTACAAGAAAAATATGTGCAGATACACTGCTTTCAAAACCTTAAATGGCATGTAATGGGACTCAAATTCCATGGGAAATAATAATGACTCTATAGCCAATAAGTTTGTATGCTGTATTTTGTAAAACTAATGATACTAAAGATTCAATGATTTTTTTGAGTGGATAAGCATGAAAAAGAACAAGTACTGTTTGTTGCTCTCTATTACAAGTTGATTATTTTATTGTAATTGCTGTATATAGAGAGAGGGAGTCAGATTTAAATTTTCATTTTTATATGATCAACTCAAATTCAAGTTCAAGACATGACTTGAAACCTGTGTGCTCCTAATAATCCAGTTTGAAGTACCTTGTTTCTTTTGTCAGGTTTTTACTTCAAGGTTGAAAATCAATATCTTTTTAAGATTTTAGTAGTTTATAATTTAGAGGAAAAAATAGAAGTTTGAATAGTTTCTTTAATCTTCTTTCTTAACTTCCTATATTATATGTAGGAATTTACAACACATTGAGGATATACACAAAACATATGCCACATCCACTAAAAATTAGCTTTACAATAGGGTTTTTTGCAGAGTTAATGTCTTTTAAAAAAAAGTAAACCAGGAATATCATTAATGCCGCTTTAATTTTTTGAAAATGCTTTTTTTACATGAAACTTTTCCTGGAAAAAAAATTAAATTTGTGGGGTGCAAGGGAAATAGGGTGGGGGCAATAAAGAAGAATTTCATACTTTTTAAAAATGTTATATTTAAGAAAAGAAAAAGATGATTTAGTTCTGCCAAAACTATTTCTTAAGGAAAAAAACCCGAAACTTTTGTATTTTTCTCAAGTTAAAAACTATAATTTATAACTATAAGGTATAACAAAAAATCTGGATCAGGATATTACTTTCCTATGTTGACAGTGAAAATAACTATTTTTCTTGAGTAGCAGGTGAGTTAAGCACTTCTTTATTTAGTTTACTTCCTTTTTATATGCAGAGACCTGTAGGTAGAATAACTTTATTTTCAATTCAAGTTACGTATTGAGGTACTGCTTGAAGAATAGTGCTGGGCTAGCCAGTGAAGTGACAGCACATGCTTTTCTTACTGTGAAACTTCTGTGACCTCCATTTCTTTAAGTGGCAATAGTATGGAGGCTTACCGAAGTCCAAGAAAATTATACATTCCTAGGGAAGTAATCTTTCTTGTATTTCTTGTGGTAGCTGGAGATAAAACATTTGTGAAGACCTGGCCCAACTGTTACTTTGTAAATTGCCATTGGTAATTCAGTCACAATGAAAATGTTTTGTTTTTGTCAGATTTGTGCCCAGATTTTTGCAGCTACAAGTTTTTTTCCTGATTATCCAGGTTTCAGCTTTTTATTATTAGGATACATAATTTTAGGCCACATTTAACCATTTACGATATAATGCAATTCTTAGAAAGCAAATATTCTGACAAATGTTGCTTGCAGGTAAGCTAATTGCAAGTAAAACTACAAACTAATTAGGTTGTTACCTGAAAAACTGAACTGCAGTTCAAACAGGTTCAGCACTCTAACAGTGCATGTCATGTAAAGATTGGAGTCATCCCTAGGTATATAATTGAAAAATGGAATAATTGTTTCTTCTTCCCCTTGCTCTCTAATCACTGCTTTTTGTGCTCATTTGCTGTCACCAAGTCATTCCTCTGGGATGTGGATTTTATTTTGTTTGGGGTTTTTGGGGTTTTTTTCTGCGTCAAGAAGTCTGTTTTTTCCGAACACTCCTCAGAGCTCATTTCAGCAGATGAATAAGTAATTCTAATGATCAAAGCAAAGAATACTGGAAAAAAACTATGGGTCAAATAAATCTGCCTGAGTTAGCTTTCTTTTCTGCTTTCCACTCCTTTCTTGGATTACCCATTCAACAGCAGAAATGGGGCATGCTTTCTGAAGAGGGGCCAGGCTGTCTGCAGAACGCAGGCAAGGCCTGCATTTAACCTACTGGCAAGTGCTGTTGTGGCGCCAAGAAAATACCTCAGTCAGAAATGATAAAGCCATACTTGGTCATGAGCAACATTTGTGCCTCTGTGTAACTTTTCTTTTTGTCACTTCCTGTGTTGTTTAGTCTTCTCCCTGTATGGTGAGGAAACAAGACAAACCTTTGCCAGCGCCGCCACCTCCGCTGCGAGACCCTCCGCCACCGCCGCCGGAGAGGCCTCCCCCTATCCCGCCGGATAACAGGGTCAGCAGGCACCTGCACCACCCCGAGAGCGTCCCTGCCAGGGACCAGCCCCTGCCCCTCGAGGGATGGTGTCCCAGGGACATGTTCGGGACAAGTCAGCTGATGGGGTGCCGAGGCGGGGGCGATGCTTCCCCCAAACCAGGACTGACCGCCATTTCGAACTTGAACGGGAGGCACGGCCGCATGAGTTCTGAGCAGGGATTTATGAGGAAACACAGGCGTCATGAGCTGCCTGCCGAAGGTGCCAAGGTATTTCAGATGAATTGGGTGTTGAATCCTAATTTGACACCCTACTGCAGCATTGTCTTGCATTGACTAACACACTGTTTATATTGGCCAGTGTCAATTTGTGGTTTCTGAATCTTTTCTGTTGATGCTTAATAATAAGCTGCTCATAAAGAAATGATTTGTTAAATACTGTAATTTGTAAAGCAACAGTACTTGAGAGTCTGAGTTACAATTTTCACAGTGTATCACTGTATGCTGTAATAATATAGCATCTCAAGTCCACTTTAGAAGTATCTTATGCCAAAACTGTGTATGCATTTGCTGATGGAGTAGTAGATGTTCCAGTTAGCTCTGTTGTAGGTGAGGTGGATTCTGGCATTTAGCAGCTTCAGGCACTTGCAAAGCCATTTACAGCTGGTCAGGCTTAGCTTTGAAAAGAGGTCAAATGGTGATGTCCTAAAAAAAATTCCTAGTTCTGCTCTAATCAGTTTTATCAAAGCTGCTCAGTAATTTATTCATAGAGGTTATTAACTCAAAGCTGCTGCTCTTTTTTTTGCTTGAAGACTACAGAGCTTGTGCAAGACTATGTAGCTTGTGCTAAGACGGATGGATTTGTGGTTAAGTCATGGTAGTTAGAAATAATTTTTTTCGTCTATTTGCTTTTCCCAAGACCAGCTATTTAACCTTTCTATCTCCAGTTACTTTTTATTTTGTGTGTAGGTGTATATATATATATATGGGGTTTTTGGTTATTTTGAAAGTACGTTACTGAAATTCAATTAGTATTGGTAACGGGTGTTGACATATATGATGAAAGGTACTTAAGTCATCTATGATGTTATATATAATTATCATTATATAATGTTTTTATCAGCTTTCAGGCAAAGCACCAAAATTTTACTTAGAACTAGGCTGTTGTTTAAAATGCTGCAGGTTTTCTTCTGCTTTTAAAAGGATACTGGGTTTATATCTTCAACTGTACCTTCCTGTAGCATTCTTGTTGTGGTATGGCACAGTACTGAAACTGATGGAATGAATACTTCTCAAGTTAGAATACCCAGTCAGTGTGGAAGTGCCGTTGTAGTCTGGAGAAGTTACATGTACAAATCTTTAACCAAGTACTGTTTGAACTGTCTACATCTGATCTACATCTACTGATCTACATCTTCAGGTTGTAGATCTAAACCATTTGATTAAAGGAAGCAACCCTGAATTACCATTTCAAGAGGTATTCACGTTCATGAGGGAAACATGGAATGAATTTTCTTCCCTGATTCATGTATCAGTTGTAATATAAACTTTTTGCTATTGATAGAAACCAAGAATTGGGAAGACAGTCTTGTGGATAGGAGGTGGATTCTAGCAGGCACTGTATCACAGTTTTAATAATTAATATGTTTAGCATTTTCCCATTACACTTCATCTCTCTCACTTTGCAATCTTGAAATCTTAATTTTCCCCCAAGCAGTTCAGCTGTAACCGAGTGTCTGTCTAGTAACTGTCATGTAAAACTTCTTTTGGTGGAGTTTGAAACTAACATGTTCTACAGCTCCAAAATGGGGTGAGCTGAAACAGGCATGAGAGTCACTTCAGCTCTGTGGTCTGAACTCCTGGGAAAACCTTTACCCACAGGCTTCTCAAGGTCTATTTTGTAATACCTAGTTGATGTATATCCGTGGTGATAGAAGGAGATACCCATTGTAATGTTTGTGTGATTTTTAGGTTTTTTCAAATGGTCACCTGATGAATGAAGAATATGATGTCCCTCCACGGCTTTCACCCCCTCTTCCAGCTGGCTCCATTATCCCTAGTATAAAGTAAGTCAACTTTATCTTTAAAAGGAAAGTGCTAATTAACGTTAGATAATAGCACTGACACTCTAGTGCTAAAAGAAAAATGTGAAAAAGAAAGAAATTAACTAATATAACTTGATATGCTTTCCATGAATTTTAATGTGCCTTTACAAAGGAAACGTAAATGGTATTGATTAAGTGAGAGCAGTTCTAATGTTAATTGAACATAGCATGTTTGTATAGGAAGAGGGGATAAATTGTGGCAGATCTTACTCACAAGCATTTGGCAGTGGGAGCAGATACTGTCTGGTTTTGCTTCTATTACTACAGGAGAAGTGTGGTCAGAGCTATTTATCACAGGAGATGACAGATTCTAGGGAAAGTGCTAGGGCTAAAAAATGTGTTCTGTCACTGTTCTGCCCCTAATCTAGTCAGGCTTTCTGGGCTTTCAGTACATGGAGCTTTATCTAGGGTTCACACCATCATCTCTTACTTGCTGTGGCTAAAAAACAAACAACCAAATCCATTTTATATAATTTTAAATATGATCAACCTTCCTGAGTTCCAGAATATGGTTTGGGAAGTTTTGTCATTTCAAGTTGCAGACTGCTGTTAGTCTTCCAGTAAAATGACTCTTTTATTTTTTAAATAAAGATGTTGCTGTCATAACAAGTCTCTTCAGATTCTGAATGACACAGGATTTTGTACAGAACAAGATATATTTAAAGTCAAAAGCTTGGAAGTCCTATAATATAGTCTGTCCTTTTTTTGTGTTTTTGTAAGGAAATTGGAGCATATCACAGTAATGCTATCCTACAACTTCTTTCCAGTGTTCTGCTTGTGATTCTTGCTGTTAAATAATATAATTGGACAGTCAGTTCATATTAGTCCTGAGAACCTTATTATTGTGTACCCATTCCATTTTTGTGTTCAGTTAGCTTTAATTTAGAAGACAAATATATTTCAGCATTTTATTAATATGCTGGTTTTTTTCTTCTTGAACACTACAATAAAGGTGCAGTGGAGCATTGACTTTTTAATTCAGAAACCTGTTTTCAGGTGGAACAGGTGCTGAGGTAAAGTTGTCCATGCCTACTTTCAGTTCAGAAGAAAATTGTAGAATATTATCCAGACATAATTAAATGTTGGGATGTAGCCTGATGGAGGTAGGTTCTCACAGGAGTACTGATTGGATACCTCATGTAATCAGTCCCCTTCTAGTCTGCTTATTTCATAATACAATGCAAATCTGAAGATGGGAATATTCTTATTTGTATATTTCATAGTGTGGAAAAACATCCTTCTTCATGAGAATCCTATTTTTTTTTTACTCAGATATTTGCAGATGTAGCCTAGAACCAATGTACAGTGTATATACATAGAGCACTGGAAAGTCTACAAGATATTGTACCAATATGTACAGGCACAAAATCCATGTCAGGCCAATCCAAAGCTAGAATATGTGACTTCAGCTTGGTCAAAAGAAATGCTTTCATTAACAGAAGACTTCTGAGTAGAAAACTGATTAATTCCAGGCAGAAGGAAAAATCTTCATTTGCAAAAACCAAACTCCATTGATTTTTGAGGAAATTAACTTTCATTTCTGTTTTGCCTTTGTACTTAGACCTTTTAAAAATTACACAGGCAATTTTAGATTTTGATTTTTAAAATGTAAAATTATCAATACATAATTTTAGGAGTAAGTAATAATTAATCAAGTTATGTAATTACTAAAATGTCACATGGAATGACTGTTAAAAATTGATCATTGTATGTTCTTTCTTTAAACACTAATATGTCTATTTTTAATTTATTTAAAATTAAGTTTCTGTTACCACTAGGAAATACCTCAGTAATCTATAATGCTGTGTGACAATATGTAGGTGGAAAAACAGGAAAAAGGAAAAAAAAATCTTTAAAAATAGCAATTTACACCAACCACAATTGCTTTCAAAAAAGTAACTCAAATAATATCTATCATGATTTAGTTGGAAACGTCAGAGAGAATATTTTTACAGTCTGTTTTCCTCCTGGTAAATTGACTGCACTCAGCAATCATGAATGTTGAACTGTACTTGATTCAAAATACTCTGCTTTTCACAACTGTGCTACTCCAATTAATCTGGGCGAGTTGCTCGTTTTTTTCGTACTCTCCAATCTGTGCAGTGTTGTGGATTGAGAGCTGCTGTGTTTCATATAGCTCCAAGGCATTCTGTTCTTTCTAGTTATTTTAATCAGTCTGTAATTCCAAACATTGGACTGAAGGATACATTGATCATGTGTGAAATGTCTTAGTCTAAATAACAAGGAGGCAAATTGACCCTTACTTGAAACTTCATAGTTCTAAAATGTCCCTATTAAATTGTTTGATCAGTTTTTACTGAATATAATGTTACAGGTATGACTTTTTTTAAAAAAAAAATGGTACATTAATGGAAAAGCACTGGAGGTTTTGGATTTTTTTCCTCGAAACAGTGCTGGTTTATTTTTGTTTTACTAAAATAGTTATTATAAACTGTACTTCAATAGTGGACTATTGGACTCTTGCTAACTGAACATCTGATTTTTATTTTCCACTCAACCCCTATGTTTTTGACTGGACATGTGAAAATAGTTATTTTTAATTGGACTTCTGTAATTATATCAGACTTTTTTAGCAGTTTTGATCAAATTCCTATTTTATTCTTGAAAAAGTATCTAAAACTCTTATGTCAAAGATAAAGAATTATTCTTCCCCAAAACTTAAAAATTTTCAAGTTAAATAGTGTTTGTTTCATTCCAGTGAGTAGCTCCCATTTTGCTACATCAGCAGCAGACTCTTTGTCTCAAAAGTACTGTAAACCACAGTGATATTTTGCATGAGGGAGCATCCATTTTTGAGTATGTAATGAGGCATCCAATTCCAAGCCCCTTTTGTGGTCTGTGTTAGGAATATTTAGTTGCCTTGAGGTAGTTGAGGGAGAAGTAGCACCAAAAGGTGTTTCTCCTCTTGCTGTCTGTCCCATCTTGCTAACAAAATTTTCAAGTTGAAATCATAGTCCTGTTAGAGCCAACTGTGGCTTGGAATTCCTGTCTCCCTTGATGGCAGCCTTTGGCATGACGCTTCTCAGTGACAGAAGGAGCAGGGCTGACATGCATGTTGCAGACGTGTGAGAGGACGCAGCGTGTCCTTACAGCTTGACAGGCCAGTGAAAGGGTGAATGTCCTCTGCATCACTAAGCCCTGCTAAATACCTTTTGTCCTGAATTAACCTTTATTCAGTGCTTTTGATAAGTGCAAACAGGTTAAGTCTTGCAAGTGCCTATTTAGTACTCTAATTCTTTGCAATTCTCTGCTGTGTTGTGCTCGCTTAAAGTAGCTGTTCAACCCTTAGAAGGGCTCCTGCCCTTTTCTCTATGCATTCTCAGTGACGAAAAGTCAGTCACCTTTCAAATTTGTTCGTCATAGGGCTTTTGTCTCCTTACATGTAGCACACATATATTAAGGATGTTTGGGCTAAAGAAGAGTATTTTCTGTATTATCTGAGGTCAAGTACATAACAGCTAAAGAAAAACCAGTATTTTTCTCATCTCCTTAGGTGCCCTAGTCCTTCAGCAAATTCTCTGTCCGATAAATCAAGGGAGCACCCAGATGATGACGATGAATACAAAATCCCTTCTTCGCATCCTGTAATACTGAGCTCACAACCACCTCATGGTCATAATATAAAACCTCTTGCTTGGTAAGGTAATTTAGCAGCCTTGAAAGAAATTTATTTACAAAACCTCTGCTTTTTTCCAAAATTAACTGGATTCAATGTCTGTAATGATGGTTAAGCTTGCCTGCCGTCTGAGCTGGGATTACCCATGCTTCCATTTCATTTGGTCACCACCACAGATATAAAACTATGAAGTTCACATCATCGTATCTCCTTTGTGCCGGAACTGGGTATTTTTTGCCTTTGGATACCATTTCTGCAGTTGGTCTTCTTTTTCCTCTTACACTGATGTTTTCAAGACTGACCACAAGATTCAACCTCTACAACTCTTTCAAATTTAATTTTAAGGAGAACTGTGTGACTGAAATTCCCAGTCAGCTTTGAAAATCTTAGCCTTTCACATTTTATATAATTCATTTTAAAAGTAATGCAGTACTGAAAAGTATGTGAACTGGCAGTTGCACATACATACTTTGATTCTCTTTTTGTCCAATGTATAGTGTGTCTTTTTAGCTTTTTGAGCCCATTTGGCAGCACATTTTCTTTGTGCTTCTCAGGTAAAGAACCTTTTTTTAAATACAGGTGGAATATATGTCCTTAGCTTTAAATATGTTCTGAAACAATACCACCAAACTTTCACTGTTTAGAATTACTAATGGATTATGACAAGGAGACTTAGAGCAAGGAACATGGCAACTCGAGGCTTGACATTCCTGCTGAACTTTGCCCCTTAAAAAGATAGGAATGGCTGGAATTGAGAGAATAAGTCTTGAGTCTTAGGAGGAAAAAAAGGGCAAATGTTTTACTGGTCTTGCAGGTCACAAGTGTCATATTAAAATTAAGTATGATCTAAAAAATTTAGACCCTCCTTGAAGTAAAAAAATTCTGTGACATATTGCCATTTTTTTTCCTCTGTGTCAGAATGTGATGTCGAGGACCCACCATCAATAAAGCTCAACATGTCTCTCACCTCAAAATTAGACAATAATAATTTTCAGATCTTTTAAGTTAGAATTTAAAACAGGTAGAAGAAAGGTCATAATATGATCGTTCTTTACATGCAGGTTAAAAATTCTATCTTAGAAATCCTGGTCCAGGCTTCACTGGATAGACATTAATATTGTGCAGTTGTCTAAACTTTATGAACTTAAGTACCTAAATTGTTATCTACAGAATGAGACTTAAAAAAAACCCATCAATGATAAATAAAACTGTTGGCTAAGCAAAAAATGGGAAGAAGAAAAAAATTCCAAGGTCCTAATCCTTTACACCTATGCCATTTTTAATGCGTGTTGTGCTTCTGTAAGGGAATGAAGCAAATAGATGCAAACTGAAAGGTTCTTGAGAGAATAAGCAGCTGGAAAAATAGAATCTTACAGTTTTTATTATACAGAAAAAAAATAGACTGCCTTCAGTTGGCTGGTACAGTATTTTACCAAACCCTTAGAATTATTAATAGAGGCTATAAATAACTTGGAAATCATCTTTCTTTCTCCAGTGTTTACTGTGCATATGGTTAGGGTTTTTTACATGAATTCAGGACTTGCTACAGATAAAATGCATCAGTTTGCTATTCAAGTTGCTCCAAGATTAAAACCACCAACTCCTCTTATTATACAATCTGATAAAAATATTAACTCAAACCATTCTCTGAGGCATTAAAAAAAAGAATCTGGTGTTCCATATACTTAAAATATCTTCTTTTAGCTACTGTCACTGCTTAGATGTGAAAGCTGAGATAAAGTTTTCAAGAAAGAATCTGGTTCCTGGTTGATGTTATATTCTTTTAATGCACTTCATTAAATATCTTGGGAGGGATGCTTTGTTTCAATGAAACTTAACTTCTCATTATTGTTCAGCAAAACTGTTAATCAACTTTTTTTTATTTCTTTTTTTTAACTGTTACAAATTTTTAGCACATTTCAGTTCTTTCCCCTAGTGCACTTTCTCTTACTCTTTCCTAAGTGTTACTCCCTCACTTCTTGGACAGTACTTGGAGTTTTCAGTACACTCCAGAGCTCATAAAGTTTTGTCAGGATGTTTTGTAGTTCAGGAATTACGTAATTGGTCCATCCTACCCCCAAATTTGTGTTGCCTTTTCTCTCTTTCACCTGTAGATATGACAATGGTAAAAATATTTCAAGAATAATACAAAAAATTATTGACAGTCTTACTTTCTGGCAGATCATTTAATTGCCTGGCTTGTTACTGCTGAACATCTTTTCAGTTCAGGAAGTTCAGGAATAAGAAATAAAAGGAAAGAATTTCAGCATTACTAATCAGGCTATTATTAGAAGAATGTTACATTATTACATTTGCTGTCTTTTTCTAATACTTTTTTTCCCAAAAGGGGAAGGGACAGAAGACTTGCTTGTTAGTACTCATTTGATGCCCTTTTTTCTGGTGTTTACACTTAATGTAAACAAGTATTTAAGCATTGTCTGTAAACTGATCACTTCGCTGTGCTTGTCATGAGCTGCATACTTCCACAGTGATGCCATGCTAAGTTGCCTTGCTGCCTGTGGCTAGTTACATTATTGGAAATGCAAAATAGATTAAGATTAGAGTAGAAGATATTCTTAATTACGTAGTGTATGTGGTGAGGAGTCAAAGGAAGTGTTGCATCCACTGCATTTGAAAGATTGAACTGATCTAATATAAAAGAAAGAAACAACACTTCCTTTACCGCTTCTCTGGGGGAATTAATTTGTAGTAAAATATCTCTTACCATTAGGGGCTTTTGGAGGTTTTTTTGGTCTCATTTGGTTTGTTTGTTTGTTTTTAAATCTTGGAATTATTCTTATATTTATTTCATTACTCCTAGTTGTAACTCTTGGGACCACAAATGCAACTTGCTTCCTCTTTCCTATTTATATCTTTTAAATGATTCCAGACCCTTATTTATTCCTCTGTTCCTTGTGGCCAAAACTGATAGGTTTATTAATACTGTTGATAAAACCCCCAAATCTGAAATTTTAGCTGTATATAACTCTAGCAGATTTCCCAGTGTTTAATAATAATGGTGCATGGTGGGATGAGATTTTTATCTTTAAGCTGGAATTGCTTAGCATGGTGTCATTTTTCCAAGGAAACTCTCTGATTCTTTCTGAATATGCAAGGCCCACAGTTCCAGAGACAGGAGCAATTGCCTGGTTCTTTCATATTTTTAAACAATATTTAATATTATGAAAAGGCTTATTCTATAATTTTCCCTGCCATACTTGAACAAAGTCTTCTTGCAAAAATAATTTCCAATATTTTTGATGAGATTGTAAGCACGCTTTACTGTTTGTTTGAATGATTTTCATATTAATTTGATACTGTTGCTTAGTTTTGAGGGCAGAATATGCTTCCATTAAAAAAAACCCCAGTAAACTATGGTAGAAGTATTAGCAAGGCTCAGCTTTTTGATACAGAAATGAATAGGTTCCTGCAAAACTGCTTTGGCTAGTTCAATTTTGGGGTTTTCACTGGGTTTTTTTTTAATGTTTGGCAAAGTTGAGTTGAAATTTGTTATTATTAGTGGTGCATTGTTGTGTCCTGTTTGGATTTTTTTGTTCTTCTTATGTTTTGTTTAATGGTTTTTCTGTGTGCTCTGGTGTGGATAATTACCAAAATCCACATCTCCCTTTTTTTCCTATTCCTGCTAGGGAAAATTCAGCATCTGGGAAGGTGAACTAGAATTGAGTCTGTGATGTGTGAATAAACTAATGACTTGAGCTCTGAAGTGAAGGCTGTGTTTAATGTTAGTTCTTCCTCTTGTATTGCAGCCTGTGTTATTTTAAGCCATGTCAGTACGTCACCAAGAAAGCAGTATAATCCTTCAAAGCAGTTTTAGTGAGGGTTAACCAGTATCTGCTCTCAATATCAAAAAATGTAAATTTTAAAATTGGTGCAGCTTATTGCCCTTAATTTGTTTTAATATAGTGAACTGCCAGGTACTGCTCATTCAGGGAATTAATGCTTGGCTAAATGGTTGATTGCTTCCTGCTTCATGTCTGTCTTCAGGGTGTGTGAGAATGGTCAATGTGCGAATGGAACACAAAGTGCTACTTCTGAGATAAAGAAATCTAAACATCCAGAGTCAGGTACGTTTTTATTTTTCACTGTTTATCAAGAAGATTTACTCTGTGCTGCCCTAGGGGTGCAGCAGGAAAACATTCACTTCTTGTGGTTGTGTCGTTCAGGAGATGTCTATGATGCGCCTACTGTTCCGGTACCTTTGCCACCTGCACGGCCTCCTACCAGAGACAACCCCAAACACAGCTCTTTGCTCAACAGGACACCCTCCGATTATGATCTTCTGGTGCCCCCTTTAGGTTGCAGACCTTTTGCTGATTACATGTAATGGTTAACACTGCCCAGATGAGCTAAATGCCGTGTTTTCTTCAAAAACAGCCAGTGCTGAGTATGTTAGAAGTACCAGACAGGCTCTGAGCTAAATATTACAGCTGTAAGTCAATATTTGTGTCATTTGGAGTCTGTTTGTAAGGCCTCGCTTGAGACAGACAAAAAGGTATACTAAATCTGTATTCCAGCTATACAGAAAAGTAAAAACCATTTTTGCTACAATAAATTTTAATTGTCCCTTTCTAAGAAGTTTGAGCATTGCAATTTAATGCAGTAGTGGAGCATTTTTCCTACTGTAGCTTAAATAATTCAATTTTTTTTATCAAATACAAAGAAGATTACCAAAAAGATTGTATTTGAATAAAAAAACCAAACCACTGAATTAAATTAGTAAGTTAATTTCTGGGGTTTTTTCCACCATCAAGGTACAGTTCAAAACTCACTGCTGTCTACAGATTCCAAAAGCTCTTTTTTCCAGCCCTGATTTCTGTTCTGTTCTCCTACACAAAAATCAGTGAACTCTGTATATATATTGATGCTGTGCTTGGGGACCACCCACACCTTCATTGACAAACTCAGCTGCATGGTTGTGTCTATGTGTCAGCATCCAATTGTCTGATTCCATAAAACCTTGTGAACATTTGAACACTATGCTCTCTGGTCCCTGAAGTGTTCCTGAGATGCAGGAGAAGTGAAGGCAAAAGAACACAAAAATCATGGTGCTTGGTAACTCTAGTCCTGCTTGCACCACCTTTATATAAGAGGTACATTCTTTTGCCAGGCTCTGGAAAATACAGTTTATATCTGGAGTCAGAGCCTCTGAACAGCAGATAGAGATAATACGCAGTATAAATGTAGCAGATTCAATGCAGTCAGCATTAGTGTTTTTATATAAATATACTTGCTTAGCCGCTGAAATACAGCTGTTATTCTACCATGCTACTCAGTGAAGCTTTCATTGTAGTACACTCTTGGCAATTGAGTCGCTAAAAGCAATCTCTCCTTCCATCCCAGAAAAGAAACTGAGCACTGCAAAAGGTCATTCAGAGCATGTTTTAGAAGAGGGCTGTGGGTATTAACAGGTTTACAGTTTCATTACTGGAGTCACTGAACTGCTTAGATGAACCGTAGAAATAAAGGCCTCAGCAGCCAGAGAAAAATAAAGTTAATAAGCTTTATTCTTTATTCTGCAGTTGTTAATGAAGTTTTGCTCATCTAATGATTCATTTCTAAACTGCAGGTGAAGATGCATTTGATAACTCGCCCCCCTCACTCCCACCACCACCACCACCACCTGCCCGGCACAGCATGATCGAGCACACAAAACCTGCTGGCTCAGGGAGCCGGCCCTCTTCAGGACATGAACTGTTTCTTCATTCTGGTAGGAATACAGAGGAAACAGTGTGTTTTATTTCATTTCCTTTTACTTCAGAGGCTTATCTGTTCTGTGATAAAGTTGTCATCAAGGTCTCAAGAATGCATTATACAACATATTAAAAAATTGAATTTTTTAATGGTGGAGGTGAAGCTACACAGAAGATGGAAAGACTTCACTTTCCATTATCACAAAGTCATAAAATAAGGTCGATATTTCTATACCAGGCTAGAAATTTTGTACATTTTAGTTTTCTGTTGTAATCTGTAATATTAGTCTATATCTTTTTGTCAACTCCATTGTTTTCAGTAGTAAACCATCATTCGTGGGGGTTATTTTCAAGTTGAAACTTTGAAAGAAGCTGGAAAATAAGGGAAAAGAATTTTGCTACAAAACTATGTTATGAACACAATGGCTAGGTCCTGGGGTTCATGACCTTTTTGATAAGTCAGGTTTTCACCTGTCTCTCCCTGTAAATCATTGTGACACATTCAGTCTGGTATTTTACTGGTAAAAGGTATAAAAACTGTGTTCACAATTCATTATTTTTGTCTTTGAGTTGAAAAGAGTTTGATTTTCAGGTTAATGAAGTTGAACATATTTACTGATTATGATACAGATTACAGCAGGATTTTTGTGGGTTATAATGTATCTCTGTGAAGTGATTTTTTTTTTCTCTGTGGAAGCTTTCAAAGGATGTTGGTGTCTTAAGTTTACCTTTTCTGTGAATATTTTCAGGGATGATCTGCCTTGTGGTGGGGTTAGATGTTGTCTTTCCCCTCTCTGTTTTTCTCAGAAGCTCTATGGCGAGGGATAAAATGAGATGCTTTGGTGATAGTTTCACAGGAAGGCCAGAACGTGGATGACAAGCAGTCATATGCAGCTGCATGATGGCCTGACAGGTTGTCTGGTGTTTGGCTGACCTGTGCCAGTGGAACTCACTGTGGGTTGAAAGGGACCTACTTTAGGTTGAAGTGCAGTGACCTTTTATGGAATGTTTTTATTATGTATGTTTTGCTATCAGTCAAGGGCTGACATGGAGTAATTTGCCAAAGTTGTGTGTATTTTATAATGCAAATTCAACTCGGTGTGTTACTTGCTCATCTAAGTTTCTGAATGCATCCAGGTAAAAAGACATAGCACATTATAGAATTTAAAGGTTGATCTTCATAAGTACAGTGTAGTTTGTCTTCTACACTTCATAATAAAAATGTAATCTTCAGCAGTCGAGTCTGAATGGGTGCCTCGATTTTATCATCTGATGCAGAAACATGCACTGCACTGTTCAGTTCTGATGGGAATGGAGAGGAAAAATAAGAGCCCTCACACACAGATGCACACAAGCTCCATCTGTCTGTGCCCAGTTCCCAGACACATGCAGAGTTTTAAATTTTTGAGTGTAACTTCCAAATAAGTCTAAGAATGTCACTGATAGTGTCAAAAAACATTTAATAGCTCTAAAATAAATATCTGGAATATGTATCTGGAGCCTGTATTGTTCTTTATATTTGCGTAGGGAATACGATCATACAGCAGCAGTTCTCATTAATCTTGGCAGTGTATGCATCTACTTAGGCATGCATGGTTGTGCGAATTGGTCTTTTTTTATTCATATGGTATTTCTGAAGCCATATTACTCACTTTGCATCTTGTCACATAATCTGTTGTAGAAGATTCATGATGAGTTTTTGATGATTGGTTTCCATACAAGTCTTGAGGGTGATTTCTCAGCTATCCATCAGAGCCTGTCAGATTAGAATAATAATCTCATCATCAACACCAGCAAAAAGTTGCATTCACATACAAAACAAACACTCTACAAGTACTGAGTCCAGAGCAGAAGCCAGATCCAGGATGATGTTACACTTGCTCAGCAGCATCTTTGGTAGCCAAGGAAAAGAGAAGAGGAGGACACAGTATACCAGGACTGTTTATTTCTTTCATTTTTTAAATTCTGTCTCTGTAATATTTACCCATAGCTGGGACTGTATGAATATGAAATCAGCCGTGCAGTCTTTGTGAACTGCAAAGCATGGAAGTGTAATGAAGCTCTAAGCAAACTGAATAGCTGGGATGTTTCTAATTGTGCTGCTTCGGGTGCTGCAACCTCTTCTGTGCTTTGCCAGGAACAATCCCAGCAGTGTCAGGGTTGGGTAGCTCAGAAGTACCTCATGGATGTGAACAGAAGAGACCATGGTCAGTGCAGGACAGACCACCCTTAAGCTGTGCTCTTGTGTTTGTCACTTCAAATCATACTTATATGTGTACTATGAATGCTGAATTTGGAGGTGTATGTGCATGTGCTGTGGGGGGACACCTCTGGATTCATGGTTCCTCTGCATGATGGAAGGCTGTTTTAATCCTATCTTCTATGCTTCAGCCCTCCCTCAAATAATAGTTCTAATTATTCTAATACACCTTTTTTATTCTGTTATCACAGAACCCCACTTTGACCCAATAACTGGTCACGTTCCTTTGCCACCTACTCGGAGAGCACCTGCAGAAAATGTCAAAACAAATAGGACATCTCAGGATTACGATCAACTTCCTCCATCTTCAGGTAAGGCAGAAAACTGTTCTTGTAGAAAATTACAAGTTTATGAAGAAAATAACTTTCATCCATAAAGTCCAATGACTTTTTGTCATCCTGGGCAACAAATGGCAATGGTAATGCTGCTGTGCAAAAGTATGAAATCATCAAAGGATAACAGAGACTAAAGTTCTGCAATCAAGGTAGAAGTGGCTACTTGTCTGTAGGTGTAGATACTACGACATCAGTTTTCCTAGCTGCCAAACTGAATGCTTTTGTGAGTTCTAGTGTTCCTTACTTTTTGAGAAAGGCAGAGATTTTCCTGCCACCTTTCAAGCTCACAAGAGATCAGAAGTACTGCAAGGAGCACAAGCATCTGATTTCCATCTTTGGAAAGATTTCATCTTTCCATCTTTCATTTCTCCTAAACAAAAAAATAGTAGCTTCACTCTCTATTCTTATTTTCTGTCTTTTTTGCTAATATGTCTGTCTGAATTTATAAGAAACTTTTAAGATGTTTCTTAATAAAACAGCGAGAATCAAAACCACTTAAAATTCAGTCTTCTTTTTCAGTGGAACAGGTACAGTAGAAACAATTCCTCTGCCAAAGAAATTTTGGTTGTGGATTTCAGGCAACAAAAATAGTAAATGTAAAGGAAATCTACTCAAATAAATAAAAATAATAACAGTATTACCTATATTTCAAAGTACTTTCACCAGTTTTTAGACAAATTTTCTTTTCTTTGGATGTGCATGGTACTTGGGGGAGGGGGAGGGGGAGGATTTTCCCAACCACATTATTTTGCTGTATGAAGAAACCACACAAAGAAAAAGCCAAGTGATGTTTTGTACCATTAATCATTCTCCAGATAAGATAAAGTTGTGTGTAAAGACTTTTTAATGCATAAAAAAAAGAAGGGACTTTTTTCTAGTCTTTCAGGTGTAATACTCACCATTGTTCAATTGCAACATTCCCAAGTGGAAAAAAAAGATATATATTTTTTGTCGTAATTACATTTTCCTTCTCAAGAATACCAAGTTTCATGCTGCTGGGGTATAGGGAAAAAAAGAATATATTTTTCCAACTTAAATGATGGGAAATTTCTGTAGCTCTCTTCAGGCTTACTTATTTTTTAATGAATAGCATAATTGCAAATGAGAGTGATGCCTTTGGTAAACACTATCTGTTTTGGGAGAGTATCTTTACAAATAAAGCTGGTTTTGTTTCCAGTTGTTGGAAGAAAAGTATTTATAACACATGCTTTATATGTGGCATTGTGAGGGATCTATTTGTCTTAAAATGCTCACTCAATATATTCAAGGTGTTTTGAGTTCCCTTATAATGCAAATTATGACAATGATGTAACTACTTTTAAAGCTGTGGGGTTTTCCTGCAATTCTTGCACTTCTGGGGTAGAACAATTTTTAGTTTTCCTAAATTACTGCAAGATACTTGCTAGTTGAGAACTTGGAGCTTTCTGGTGTTGCTTAATACTTTTCTATCTGTGTTTCTAACAGCCATCTTCTAAAACAGTCACGTGTCAGCTTTTGCTATAAATATCATTCTAAATCAGCATGATATGCAGCAAGATACTCCATTTAATTTCAATTAGATGAAAACTATGTGATAGATCATGTCATTCTCTTAATTGGAAAGTTGTTTTTACAATGGCAGTAATTCCAAAGGAAAGAAGTGATGACATTCAGGATGAACTGGTTCACCTTCATCTATGATTTTAAAAGACAATGTAGAGTGTAACTGTGTTCAGAACTTCGGTTTTGCATTTATTCTGAACTAATCAGCTCGCTTAAGAACTTCTTCATTTCAGTGCTTTTGTAAGGTGATTCTTTGAACTAGCTGAAAAAGAAATGAAGTTCCCCATAAAATCTAATTATAATTTAGCCACTGGGTCCCTAGTGCATGAGTGCATTCCCCATGCTACTGCATGAGGAATGCTTTAACTTCTCTGCTTCACTTTCACTGTTTTTAAGATTGCTGTCATGATGTTTAACTGAATCCTTAACGTGTACCGAGAAATTTATTCTAATTCAGGTATGCAGTATTGAACACTTCAGAAATAGTACTCAGACATACAACTCACTCTCCCAAAGGCATGATTTCTCAAACTTCTTATATACAACTGTTAATAATTGTTACAGAAAGAGCAAGAAAAGGAGATAGGACCTGAGGGTGCTGTGGATGAGAGGCTGGACATGAGCTGGCAACGTGTGCCCAGAGCCCAGAAAGCCAAACTTGTCCTGGGCTGCATCCAAAGCAGTGTGGCCAGCAGGGCAAGGGAGGGAATCCTGCACCTCTGCTCTGCTGTCATGAGAGCCCACCTGGAGAAATGCCTCCAGCATAAGAAAGACACGGACCTTCTGGAGTGAGTCCAGAGAAGACCACCAAGGTGATGAGAGGGATGGAGCGCCTCTTCTGTGAGAAAAGGCTGAGACAATTGGGATTGTTCAGCCTGGAGAAGGGAAGGCTTTGGGTGACCTAAGTGTGGCCTTCCAGTACGTGAAGGGAGCCTAAAACAAAGCAGGAGAAGGACTTTTTATAAGAGCAGGTAGTGACAGGACAAGGGGGAATGGCTTCAAGCTGAAAGAAATTAGATGAGGTATCAGGAAGGTGAGGGTGGTGAGGCTCTGAAACAGGTTGTCCAGGGAAGTCGTGGGTGCCTTATCCCTGGAAATGTTCGAGCCCAGGCTGGATGAGCAATCTGGTCTGGTGGAAGGTGTCTTTTCCCATGTCAGGGGAGTTGGAATTAAATGATGTGTAAGGTCCCTTCCAACCCAAACCATTCTATGATTCTGTGATATTGCTAATAGTTAAAATATTTTGCCTAAGCACAGCCAATGGTAAGAGGGAAAGGAAGAAGAAAATTAGCCTCTAATAGACATCTGCTATATTTTGCTGAACTTAGCTATTCTGTAAGATACAGATTCAAATGGCTGGTTAAGTGTATTTGCCTGCTGCTTATTCATTCACTCAGTTGGCCTTATGAAAACGCTTGCAAATTTGGATTCCTTTATACAAAAATATTATTCCAGGGTGTATTTCAGTTAACACTAGGGGAAATAACGTAATCCACAGTATTGCAAAATATGAAAATGGTGCCTAACAGCTTGATGGAGCAGTGTGTGAAGTGAGTCGTTCCCTCACCTTCTCCCTGCTCTCCGAGTTCCTTAGAGCACGTGTCCCCTGGGTGTGCTTTGTTCCTGTACTCCAGTTAGGTTAGGTGTAGCAGCTTGCCACTGTTCCACAGAGGTCCTTACACAGCAAGCCTTTGTCACCTGCTTCTCTGATGCTCCTCAGTCTGTTGGTGAAAGACTGAGGCACATCCAGGAGAAGCAGTGAGGGAAGAAAAGAAGGGCATTTCACAGCAGAGAGGAACAGACAGTTGGCATCATTAAAAATAGCCTCCTCCCACTGTGCCATAGAGCTCTCACTACTTTTCCCATGCTTTTTAAACACTTAATAAATGAGCCTGTGTCTCTCTTTATACTAACCCCTTACCTAAGGGTTCAGTCTAGTGCTGAATTACAGAAATGTGAGCAGCGGAGGAAGCTGCTCGTGGTAGAAACTGTTAATTGAATTGCGCAGTTAGAAAATCCATTTGAATTTTTAGTTAGACATCTGTGGTGGCTGAAACATCAGCGAGGATAGGAGGCTGGGAATGAAAGTCCTGCTTAATACTTCTATCTCAGTGTCCAGATGGACATGCAGCTTAGGCTTAGTATCTTTAAGCTCAGGATCCAATATGATACCCAGCTTTAGCTGAAATTTTATATGGGTGTGAAGATATTGAAAGAGATGTCGGCATTAAAAAAAATAATAATGGGAATTGAGAGAGAGTGCTGAAGATCTTAAAGTATCTGTGCTATAGAGAGATGTCACTGTAGTGAGAATAAAATGCCTGTGCTTCAGATCTGCTGACAGAATTAAAAATGACCTTTCTAAATGATGTGATTGCTTAATAAAGTTTGTTTGAAAGATTCAGTGAAGTGAAGGTTTTAAACAAGAAATAACTTCAGTTTTAAGCCTGCATTAGACTGAGTCAAGCAAAAATATCCTCATGTAACACAAGCATGGGGAAGTTAATTTATGCATAAGGGGTTTCTTCTGTACTTCAAGCCCAGGGGAAAATGTAAAGTTTGTAAATTAATTTTGTTTCATGCTGTATAGAAATGAAGTACATAATGGAATGTACATATTAAAACAGTTTGAATGTTTGTGAAAGCAAAATGATTGGTTTTAACATTATGTGCTATTATTCTAAAGATAAAGAATATTATTCTTTTACAGTCTTGAGTTTTCTAAAATAAGTGAAGTGAGAAATTTGAACGTATTTCTAATTCAGTTTTTAGCGATTAACCGCATTTCCTGAGCTATAGTTAATTTCTCAGACAAGTGTTTCATGGATCTTCCACACCTTCATAGGAGGTTTGGATCTGCTTCAGGTGTGTTTATTAGAATGTTTATCATTTACATCATTCTTTTTATCTTCAGAGAAAAAAAACCAAAACAAATATGAAGTAGCCCTTACTACCTGTAGGTCTCAGCCCCTTACTGTAAATCTTTAATCAAATTTCTTTCACCCATTTGTTATATGAATACCACCATCTTGCTAAGGTTACTATTAACTTTCTGAATTAAGAAGTGAAATTAAATTTTATCGCAACACTCATCTGAACTGATGGAAAAACTAACTTGAAAGAAAAATACACCTGCATTAGACATGCTCTAGTGTGAACTGCTTTCATTTATCTGAAGTGTTTAATGCACTTGGTTTGAGTTATAGTTCTCTATCCAGTGTTATGATAAGATTACAACAAGAAAACTGGAAATATAACATGTCTTCCATGCCTGAAGAACTGTCTCTGAAGTACTTAACACTGGAAAATGCCACTGCTCTCAGTGTAAGTAAACAGGAAGTATCACAGCCAGAAATTCATCTAATTTATCTATCAAAGTCATTGTTGATAGGACTTGTTAGAACCCTTTTTGAGGGATTAAAGGCTTTTTGATTTTTTTAATACTTTGCTCTTGAAAGTGTTTTGTGTGCGATGCCTGCTTGTATTTAAGCTTCTTATTGTGGAATCAGTGAGGATAAAGAGGTTTCAGTAAAGTACCAAGTTTACTTGAGCACAAAACTCTTGACTCTGAGAAGATTAGCAAGTTTGAATATTAGCTTTATTTCACTAGCACATCATGATTCTTAGCCACCAGCATTAACTGTGAAGGTAACCTTTCCATAGAAGATAAGGAACCGGGAGGTGTTTCTGAAGGGGGACTGAAGAGGAAGGAGCGAGTTCTGTTTTCATCATGGGAATAATTGGACTAGAGGTCTTTTGGAGAAACCACTTATTTACGTACTTACGTGTAGCTGCTGTGTATGAAATGAATAGCAATTGACTGAACAGAATCTGCAAGATGGACCCATAAATTAAGGATTTTTCTCCTTCAGGCGTATTTGTCTGGTTTCCTCTTCTACACAACTTACAGTCCTCGATAAAGCTGTGATCACATTTGTGTTTGGGTTTTGCTTATTTATTTGTTTTTGTAGAGGGGGTTTTGTTTGGGGTTTTTTGTTTGTTTGTGGGGGTTTTGTTAGTTTGTTTTGGGTTGTTTTTTTTAACTAAGAAGTTTTCAAACTGTGGGTTGAGAGTGAAGAGCCTTTAAAAGTTTTACTGGCTATTTTCACTGTCTTTGCTGTTCCATCATACTTTATTTTTCTTCCAGCTTTAGATAATTCAGATTGTAAATTGCATGTTCCTATCATATTATTAAAATAGTATATTGCTACATTATTTCCATTTTGGATGTTCTTGAGGACTTCAGCTTCTGTCAAAATTTTAAAATGAGATATATTGGCTAACTAAAATATTTCTTCATTTTTCTTTAGAATTTTACTTTTTAAACAGCTTCATGAGGTTTGACCAACCTATAACACAGTCTTAGGCTAATTTATAATGATTTTTATCTCTTTTATTTGAAACAGATGGTTCACAAGCACCAGCCAGGCCCCCTAAACCACTTCCTCGGAGAACTGCACCAGAAATACATCACAGGAAAGCATACAGCTCTGACAGTTCCATGGAAAATGTGGATGCAAAAATTGCAAAACTTATGGGAGAGGGCTATTCCTTTGAAGAAGTCAAGAGGGCACTGGAAATTGCCCAGAATAATGTTGACGTGGCCCGTAGTATTTTAAGAGAGTTTGTCTGTTTTCCTCCGCCAGTCTCCCCACGTCTCAATCTATAGCAGCATCAAGATTTTCTTGGAGCGTATGAATTCTGTGGATACACATGTGGATTGGGGAATGAGAGGAAGAACACAATGGAGTATTTTTCTTCCATCCTTAGTAGAAGGGTGTTTGTTTCCAGCCGTTTATCAAAGGCTCCTGGCTGCTCTGATCAAGACTTATAAATATGCTGAGGCTTATGTATTTTTGCTAGCCATACTTTTTTAAATCAGGGTTGAACTTACAAAGTAATTTTAAAAAGTTTACTTCCCTAGAACTTTTAATCTGTGAAATGCTTTTTCTTGTTTACAAGTTGGCAAGTTACAGTTTTCTAGTTTGTGCCTGTACTATGTCCTGTTCATATTCCCTTGTACTTGTGGTCAGTTCTGCTGTAGCATTCCCAACAGTTTCCATGCTGACCACTCCATCAACTAAATCATCACTTTCCAGAAGTTCTGTGTTTCTTTCGGTTTTTTTTTTTCTTTTACAAGATGCTTTAATTGTTTTTTGCATTTCAGCTCATCAAATGCAAAAAGTATGTGGCCTTCACTACTGATTTTTTTTTCTTGAGATTCCTTTGCTTTTGAGAGAGGAAGTATCTGAATGTAAAACACATTATTCTGTGAACTGCCTTTTTAAAGGTATTTTGAAAGTAATGTTGGGCAGCTTTCTGTTTAACAAGAATTCCATGACCTGTAGTCCTCAAGGTCTTTTATATACAGTTTCTACAAAAAAATCCCAACCGACAAATAAAACACTTCATGCAACAGTGATACTGAGTTCTCACATGTAAAATCTCTTTCAGATTTGAGTATTTGATTGCAGATGTTCAAAAAAAGCCAAATGCACATGATGATACTGTGTTTTGATTACATACTATTGGCACCAGTTCTTCATGGCAAGACTAAAAGGAATCTTTTTCAATTATGTTAAAGGTATTCAGGTAAATTCCAGTTCTAGCTTCAGTAAAGTAGAATGCAGTTAATGTTTTGTTTGAGTGATTATCCTGTGGTTCATTGTGACTCGGATCAGTTTGTATTAACTTGGAAATGTTAAATCTTTGATGCACTGTTAATTCCTAATGCTACTGTAGCAATATTTTTTGCGAAGTTCTTTAGTAACCTCCTTCCTCCCCTGTACATTTTATAATCCTCAAGGATGTGTTTAATACCCAAATTCATTCACTCACTTTCCAACTGCTTAGTTGGAAATACATTTTTCCTTTACTTGGTTAGTGATACTCCAAACTTTGACATTTTGTTTTTGAGCCCAAATTGATGCAAGTCAATTTAAAAATCTTCCTGATTTTAAAAAAGAGAAAGAAGACAACTCTGTTCTGAGTACTTTCAAAGTTGAGTCCAAATATTTTCAGAATGATTCTTAAGATTGCTGCTTTATTGTTTTTTTTTAGGAAACTTTGAAATCTTTTCTTCTAATGCTATTGAAAAAATAAAACCATGTGGTAGTTAGAATATTTTTCTCATTTTGAGATGTGACGAGTATATCAGTGTGCCAGGCTGGGTGTGAAGTATATATTCATTATTCCATTTCAGCTGTTAGTGTTCTCTTTCACTCTGAGCAAGTGCTAAAATTTTTATCACTTATGGGATCAGATCTCATCAGCCCAGTGCATTTGTTGTAAAGATGTTTTTAAAGACAGCACATGGCTGAACTGCAGGATTCAAAATAACTGAGAACACCCATTGGAAATTACTGTGCTGTCTCAAAGTCCCGTTGTTTCATCAAAAAACTTACTCTTAAAACTAATTAAATTATTTTGTAGCATCACAAAGTGTAGTATGGATATCATTAATCTGCTTCAGTGATAAAAGATGATCAGGAGAATACAGGGTATAGGGAAGAGCTGCTGCTCCATTTTGATTTAAGCAAATGATTCTGAGTTTATGTTCCAGGAAAAGACATTTGCATCTTCTTTTAATTGTTTGTTCCTCAAGTACAGCTTAGACAAAAGTTTTGGTGTAAGTTATATTCTGTGGTTTTGGTTCAAGTTAATCTCTTTCCTCTTTTTGGGAGAAAGTTTTGTGCAGTACTGAACCCTCTTGTTCGTTTGGTTTGTTTGCAACATCACTGTAGCATTTTAGCTGGCTATAAATTCAAAATGATTCATGCTATTAAATTATACACTCTGGTTGTACTGGAATTACTGAAATGAGGTTGTAGCATAACTGCCAGCATAGCAATGATGACAGTGAAAAGAAGAACACTTTACAAAGATGAACAAACAATCTGCAGATTGAGTTTTGAAATTTTGAATTGTAATGAAGAACTCATTTTCTCTCTTTTATGCAGCAGCTTAGTATAAATTACATCCTTATATTTCAATTAGAGGCTGGAACTGCTGCCTGATAGATTAAGGTTTTTAAAGTTTTCCTTCTCCTTTTTGGTTGTGACCACCGGTGACACATTTTTTTATTTTGCGTTTAAAAAAAGCCAAACTGGATGAGCAATATTCTGAGTGGTAACTTGAAAAGAGTTTCATTAGTCTTTAAATGAGTGTGTTAATAACACTTCTAAATAGTGGAACGTGCAGACTGTTTCAAACCTGTTTTGGTTAATAGTTTTAAAGTCAAACAGCAAAATTGCTTTTCTGGAGTGTTGATGTTTACTCTGCGGAAATTAATAGGCTTAAAATGAGTTAATCTGGCTGCAGTCTAGTTTTCTAAAGACATAGTTCTCTAAACATATTTTTAACGTTTGGAAGACTTAAGCCTGGCCGTGTGTTATGCACTTATATGATTTTAAGGAAGACTGACTTGAATGAGAGTGCTTGGGTGAACAAAGTTGGTTAAACTCAGAAACATGTGCTATTGTATTTGCTCCAACATTGCAGCTTTTAGACCACCCTTGTGATGTCTGTTGGCCTCACCTTTTCTCTCCTTTTGGCTAAGTTACTGCATTTTGAGCAAATTGGCTGAATCAGAAGTTGAGCAGAGCAAGTGGACATCAGCAGCACAGATCTTTTCCAAAGGCTATGTGTAGGAAAAATTTAAATGGTGATAAAAAGAAATTAATATAATTGGCCATGTTAATGGCTCGTCTGGAACCCTAAAATGGCCACTGGTAAAATTTGTTAATGTCCAGTATCTCGAGAGTGCATCTGGCACAGCTTTTTTATAATGTGAATTTAGGAAGTTTTGTACCAGGATCATTTCTTCTGTTGTATTTCTCTCATTTTCAGCTTGAAGCTTTACTTTGCACTGACAACTCTGACCTGAAAGCATTTGTGTCTTAAGTATTGACAAATGTTGAAGCAAATGAACACCGTATTCAAAGCAAATTCAGGTGCTACCTGATGACCTAGAATTCAGCGCTTCTAGGAGTGACTTCTTGAAAAGGACATCAGCAGTTTCCATTTTGAAGGATTTTCTTTCAAATAACTGTTTTATCTGAAAATGCCTTTTATAAACTTGTCTAACATGTGGCAAATTTAGTGATGTGTTCAATTAATTTATATTTTATTCAACATTCTTTTTAAATTTTGGTTATTATGTATGCTCAAGTTCTTTATCTGTTCATGTAAGGTATTTTATAAAATTAATGTTAAGAGAATGTTGGGTTGGTCCGTGATTTTTCAAGACTCTGTCTCTCTGTTACTGAATATTATCACTTTTCATATGATGCTTTAGAAACATAGCCTGTCCTATGTAGGGGCCTTAAAAACCATTGTTTTGGAAGCCACAAAAATGAGGCCTTGCTCTAAAATAAGGTGAATCATTGCATTGAGGCATGTGCTTTATATCCCCATACATTACCTCATTTCTAAATTTCAGTAGTAAAAGTTAATAAATTGGCAGTAATTTTGGAATGTGCGTGTAACAGTTGTATGGCAGAAAGATGCTAACCATTAAATATTCAGAATCCAAAGTGGTGAACACATAGTCCGACTGTATATTAATTTGCAGGATTTTTTTCCTGAAGAAAATTACAATAAGCTGACACTGATATTTCTTTAATATCCTGTGCATTTACCTTCTCAAGCATTGTACTCTTGATGTAAAAAAAAAAAAAAATTAGCTATGTAAAATAGTTTTTTTTCTGTTACTGTATCCCAGCATTCTGGAAGAAATTTAGAAAATCTAACCCCTCTACTGTGCATGACAATACAACTGTTGCTATTTAAACCCCAACCCTGTTCCCTGCAGCTGGATTAGATCTTCAGTGCTGAGATTTTCATGGTACTTCCTTCAGTGTGCTAAATCCTTGTTCACTGTGTGTGTCACTAGTCATATTACTAATTAGAGAAGTTACCTGTTTGGGATACTTGTCTTTAGTAATATAGGTGCCTATTTCTGTCAGTTTTACTTCTCTTATGTGAAAGTTAGGTGTTACTTTGTTGTGTTACAATAAAATTTTAGCAGTCAGGTGCTCTAGGAATGTTTCAGGAATTTTTGTTTGATAGACCCAGTAATTAATTCTGTACAAGATACCTGCCTCCATTTATCAGTTTCCATCAGGAAATTGATAGGTTTAGATTTTAAAGCACTGTGTGTTACTGTGACATATGAACATTCCATTTGGCTTTAGATGATTTCTTGTCTAGCAGTGGAAATTCTTGTTCAGAATAAATGCCAATTCCCAAATCTTAATCTTAAATCACAAAATAAATCTTACATTTGTGAAACTTAATTGCATAAACATTTTGAACATTGTAAAGAAAAGACTCAGAATAATGTGACAATTCTTGCTTTGTAGACCTGCCAGAAGTAAAAGCATAATACACATTGAATAGTGATCTCACTGTGAAGCTGCTTGCATCCGTCTGGATCTGTGAAGGAATCAGCCAGTCCAACTACAACAGTACTGCTTGGAAAACAGGTTTTTTTTTTTATTGCAGTGAGTGCCACAGTAGCCAGCAGCATGGGAGAGGAGCAGATAGCTAGACAGAAGAAGATAATTTTGTCATAACAATCCCAGACCCTCTCTCCTTTTGCCATGCAAGATTTAGCTAGTGTGAATTGCCCCGGGGATCTGGTTCAAATGAAGGAGTGTTTGTTACAATTTTTTCAGTTTTCAGTTACTGTGTTCTCCTCCACGGAAGTGTCTTTCTCCGAGGACAGTGTGTCTTATTTAGAAGTCACAGTTTAGGAACAGGATGCCAAGGTTTTAGCGGCAGAGGGAAGTGTGAAACAGCATTCTGCTCAGAAAGTGTTTGAATGCTAGCAAAAAACCCAGAAGCTTTATAAGGATTTCTGTGGAAACACCTCTGTTTTCAAGCTCACCACCTTGGCTTTGGAAGGACATGTGTATGTATGTCGAGATGTATTTGCTGGTCTGGTGAAGCTTGGAGGAGAGTACACCACGTGATGGCAGCCTGTGGAGCTCAGACCTAGGCTGTGGTACGTTACAAAATATCTGCTCCTGTTGGATAGCTGAATCTGCACAATAGTCAAGCTACTACAGTCATCCATGTTTTACAAGGCAAGCTTTTGTCCATGTGTAGCTGGGGAGGTGCATACATTTACTCCAAAATAGAGAGCTTGGCTTCTGTGCATCTATGTAGTGATTAGGTCACTGAAAGTAGTATCTGCTCCCTAGTTCTCATTAGACCGCAGTGCAGTAAGTGCCCTTGGAGAGCTCTTTTTAATTTGCTAATGAAATGGCATTGAATTTCAAATTCTTTACAAACATAAGTCAATTTACATCATTAGTCATTCAGAAATACCTGAAGCTAGTGGCTGGTAATTTCCTGAAGCTATTACTTGCTTGAACATGTGCCTTTCAAGTGTTTCCTCTTGTTTACATTTTTGTTACCAATTCTGTGTGGTCCATATGAAATTCTTGGGCTTTTTATTGGAAAGATTTTATTCCCTTTTCACTATGGCTGTTGTCAGTAGTACCTTTATTACCTCGACTCATGCACTAAAATTCAAATTATCCTGCTTTCCTACATACCAGCTCAGGCCATGTTCAGCCTGACCTTTGTCCCACAACGGATGCATCACTTTGCATCCTCATCTGCTCCCTCTAAGCCTGTTTTTTATCTTCTTCTCCCACCCCAAATCTCTTTGGTGACATCAGTCACCAGCACATCTTTCCATAATGACAGACACTTTTCAGTTTCCCATCTCAACTTACAACCACATCTGTCTCAGTGATTATACAGATTCTCTGTACTATATCCAAATGGCTTCTGTGAGCATGATCATCCAAAATGGATTGAGAATTCTGTAAGAAAGCCTGTTTTCTTTAGTATCACTGGCATTTTTTTCCTGTTCCCTTCTTGATCTGGAAGAGCATTCTTGTGTTTCATGATTTACTGGACAGGGATGAAGATGAAATCCACTTCTTATTCCAGCAGATCCCTATTTTGCTTCTGAGATGCGAAAAACCAACACAGATGACATCTGCTAGGAACAGTCCTTAATGCTTGAGATGAATTGTGTCTAAATATATGGGAGTTAAGAAGTTTGTCCAATTAATTTGGTTTGTATCTTGAAAAGTCATAAATGCATTTGATTACTTTTAGTGCTAATTGAGGAGCAGGTAGAAGGGATGAATTTTATAAGGTGTGTCAATGAAATTGGGAACTTGCAGATTAAGGTAACTGTCAGAAGTGGCCAGGATAAAAGATTGATCTTTGATAGCAAAGAAATAAATATCATGTAGCTTGAAAATGCTTACACAGAGAAGGTACACACAGAGATAGAAGCACAATATCTGAATGATTCCACCAATGGCCTCCAAAAGACCTTTATTCCTCATTTGTAACCTTGCCCATATGATGGCTGTGTTGATGACAGTTTTGTAGCTTTTTAGGTGAAACAGTATCTGTGAGCACCACCAGAGGTAGAATGTTTGTGGATTTGCATGCTGCTGCCTGGGGGAGGCTACACATTGTAGTTTTCCCAAATTCTAACAGAAGTGTTAGAATTTCATGAGGTCTCATACAGGTGTAGGTTGCCCACCTGGATGAGATCCTCCAGACACAGGACAGCTGGATGGTGAGGGAAGGGTTGAGAATGTACAACCTGAGTGAGCGAGGAGGTGCTAGATCTGTGATTACCTTGGGGGAGCAGGAATGATGCGTAATGGAAACAGGAGTCAGGGAATCAGTTGAGAAAAGATGGGTGAACATTTGGTGCAAACTTAGAGAGTGTTTCAGAGTGTAGGTGGAGGGGGGAATTTGAGTTGTAGTGTTCAAGGGTGCCCTTAAGTGGGGGAAATCTTACTTGCAGTGCTTGGGGCAGAACACAGTTGCATGAAAAGGGCTTTATGTTCCTGCATGTATCATTCCAGAGAGATCTGTGCCATAGTTAATACCCTTAGTGTTTGCCCTCACACCACTACTCTTCACACATACACACACCACCCCTGCCCTTGCTGTGGTCTGTGGCACAGCTCTGAAATTCCTTGTGGCAATCTGCTCAGTCAGTTCTCATAGAAACATTTTTTTACCTGTGATTTAACATGAGGTTTCCGGGCCCTTCAAGGCTTTTCTGTGTTTTTTGAGGTTTAGCTTAAGCAGGAAGATTATTGGCAATAAACAAACCTTGCTTGGAGTTAAACAGTCTTCTCTTTGCACATTGGTGTCCTTTCCTTTGATGTGTTGGTGTTGCTGAGTAAACAGCCTCCCAGATTACTAGGAGAGGCAGAGCCTTGATTGTATCTGTGCTTTGTTTTTAGGATACTGGCTGACCAGGGCATTGCTGCAGGCTGTGAACCTGCCTTCTAACTGGCTCTTGGTTGCCTTTTTATCCACCTTCCATAACGATTTGTAAGGGCCTGAGACAAAATTTAATTGGCTGTGGCTTCATGTAAAGATGTTGTGGGTATGCTTTGCACTTTTTGTGGCTGTGTAACTTGCTGGATTCATGTGTGGTGTCACGAGCGTAATGCTGTAAAACTCAACCTATCCTGAACCCCGTGTCATTTCCATGCTTATTTAGTGGTTGCTGCACTCTGCCTTGTGAAGTACACTCATCTCCTCTGATGGGGTGCACAGGACAAAGGTTAATTTCTTGTTAGTGATGGGCACAGCAGTGTGGAATAACAGCTTGTACACAGAGACTCGTGTTGATGTACAAACTACCTTAGCAATGTGGATTGATTTTCCTTGGTTGGTTGAGCTGAAATTTATTTTTCAGTGATCTGCCCTATGGGACCTTGTATTATTGATACGGTATCATCATTGTATTTGAGCTTTCCCCATGACAGCACTATCCATGCCTCTTGAGGCTGCCTGGTCTCCCTTTCAAGACGGTAGCAAAGTCTGTCAGGAGAGCTGTATGAGATGTATGGACTGAGTCTAGTTGCCTGATTTGTTAGTAGCATGTTTGTGGGAGAAAAGGGATTGCAGGAGAAGCATTTTTTTAGTCTATTCATTTGTTTAGACAATCGGTTTTATGGTGGAGAAGTTTTTATTTTCAGTTTTTGGAAGCTGTCTCATGTTCCTTTAAAAAAGAAAGGTGCTAGCACTCAGCATTCAGTGGCTTTGAGAGAGCTGCATATCCTCCAACTATTTTTTTTCTTCTTGGTTAATAAACAATTATGAAAACTTCTGCTCTCTATACTTTCTGAAATGATGCCAAATTACTGATGCTTGTTCAGCAGTTACACTGTTTGATCAAGACCTTGTTGTCTTTCTCTTGGTTGCATGTCAGTGACAACAGGTTAAAATGATTTCTCAGAGGAAACGGGAAGGAGTGATGTGACAAACGTATCCGAAAAGGAAGAAAAGGAAGAAAAAAGATTAAGAAAATCCCCTTATGGCAAAAAAACCACAGAAGGAAGAAAGAAAAGGGTTCATTTGATGAAGGTTCTTTCTCCAGAGCTAAATGAGAAGTGTAAATAATATCATCAGCTAAAACACCAACAGTGGTGGGTAATATAGCTTAATAATTCAATTTAATGCTGCTTTAAATTAACAGCAAGTCTCAGAAAGAATGGGCCTTCTTTTGTTCTTTATATCGTAATGAAATATGCTTAATTAACATCTAAATTCAGAAAAGATTCACAAAATCGGGTGGTTTAAAATTGATAGTAAGAAAGTTCACCAAGTCTCAAATGAATGACTAAGCAAAGAAAACTTTGTCATCTGGCAGTTTTATACCTGAGCTCAATTTGGAACCTATTAAATCTAGAAAGTGTTGAGACCTTACAGGTTACTTTGAAATGGGAGGTTGTGGCTTTTTTTCACTGAGTTGAAATCTGGGTTTCACTTTTCAATGCAGTTGTGGAAATAATTTTCCACCTACAGAGCTGTCATGCTGTGACTATGCTTTATGCTCATCACTAGCAATAAATCATACAGCCATCGGGCATGCTGAAAATTGTTATTGCCCTAATATAATGAAATTATCTGGGGGGCAATTGTGATACCTCAGTTTCAGGTGGTCAAGTTTCAAAGGCGATTTCCTTGTCATCTGGCATATTTTAAAATTTCTTGGTGCACTTAAGACTACCTGTGCACCCAAAATCTGTAGCTGCTTTTAAAACCTGTTTATCCAGAGAAACTCTGTAATATGCCCTTGGTAGGTGTGTAGAAGGCAGAAGAAGAGAGAGTTGGAGGGAGGTGCCCTCTTTCTAGTTGTATGTTTCTATAATTAATCTTTTTAAACTGCAGTGGTGTAGCGAGATCTCTTTGTAGAGGTTTTATTTTATGTGGTGCTAGTAAACCTTGTGTGGGTTTCATCACTCAAGAAATACAGTTTATGTGTATTTCACTCAGTTCAAACACAGAAACACATCTAGAGACTGCAGAAATTTGTGAGCCAGGCCAGTAGGGCAGCTTGGGAGAGTACAAAAGAGAGCACTGCTTCTGCATTTCTGTGAGAAACTCGGGAACAAATTGGACAATACTTCATTTACATGTCTGCTGAATAACATGTAGAGAGAGGGAGACTCCCGGAAAACTAGCCTATAATAAGCCTGGAAATGCTTGCCTGATCTCTGGGCTGCATGTCAGCTACTTTGAAGCTGCAGTGGCAGTGAGCTTTCTTGGATGGGAGAGTAAGAAGGGGAAGGTCCTTAAGGCTTTGGCACTTTTTTGCAATCTACATTTACATCAATGAATTGAGCCTTATTCAAACCAAGGGATCTGTTTTACAAAGCCATATCCTGACAGGAGGAAATGTTGCTAGGACTTGCCTTTGAGTTTAGAGAGGAGCTGGACTTCAAGATTGAATCTAAAAATACCAGATAGAGACAATGACGGGATATTTGATTGTCTAAGGGGGAGGGGGCTGACAATTATTTTCAAATATTTAAAGATAAGTTCTCCTCCTTTGAAGTGTTTACTAAAATCCATGGTTTCTGAGGTATGTGACTGTTCCCCACTGGGACGGGGAGACTGCGTTTATGAAAGCTCTATCAGATTAATTCAGGGGGGAGAGGGGGGGTAGAGGGAAGAAGGGGGAGAGAGGTTCCACAAGATTAGTTTTAAAAATGCTTTGAAAGCTGTTTTAGGGATGGTGATACCAGAACACACATATATAGAGAGAGGCATCCTTTCAATGTAAAGCAATATCCCTGTGGCAAGCAGCAAGCAGTAAGAAATGAAAATGGTTTATATCTCTAAGAAACAATCTTAGTAATTTTGCTGATGCTTTGTTTATGCTGCAAGAGCATATTGTTTCTCGAGAAGCAGAGTTGTAGCTTAATTGTATGATAATTGGAATTTAAATACACATCCTAAGTGTAGCTCATTTATTTGCACTCTTGAAAGTGAAAAGTTGGCGCAGTGCTGGAGATGGCAAACTGGAAGCTGCAAAACACCTATTCCTTCTCACTTCTAGAGAGAAAGAAATTTTCCCTTTCTACAATTGTATTGTGAGCAATAGGAGATAGGCCAGTCTGTAAGTGATGGAACAAAGCATTGCAGGCTCAGTTTTGTTGATTTTCCAAGCTCTGTCACATGGTGATTTTTTGTCATTTTGCAAAGACAAGAATTCGATTTGTTCAGCTTAAAGCGAGAGTCAAACCATCATGGCTTCAGCAGGAGATGTCGTGAGAAGTTCAGAGAGTAGGTGAGAATAATGGCATTTGCCTCCCTGTGCTGGGAAAACAAAATTGACATGGGCCAAGGGACAGAGCTTCTCATCATGCCAGTGTCTGCAGTTTGTTTCCTTTCTCCCTTAACTATTCTTTTTCTTTAATAGGTTCTCTTCTGTTTATCCAGACTTTCTGTGTGTGATGCAAGTAGCAGTGTTGCCTGTGTGAGGACAAACTTTTAGCAGGGTCTGTTGTGATAGGACAAGGTAACATTTGAAACCGAAGATGGATTGATTTAGACTAGATTGAAGGAAGAGGTTTTTTAAAGTGAGGGTGGTGATACACTGGAGCAGGTTGCTGTGAGGGGTGTTGAATGTCCCATCCCTGGAAACATTCAGGGCTGGGTTGGATGGGGCTCTGAACATCCTGCTCTAGTGGAAGGTGTCCCTGCTCACTGCAGGTGGGATTGGACTAGATGGCCTTTAAAGGTCCCTTTCAACTCAACTCCCACTTCAACTCACAGCTATTCTATGATTCTGTGATTGAGGCCATATAAGGGAGGAAAGTTTCATGTAAAAAGAAGTCTGTATGATGGTTAAGGGGCCTTGTTCAAGCAGTTTGGGCTCCAGCTCTTGCTGTGTGTTTCTTAGGCTTCCATCAAAATACTGAAGTCAGTAAAGGCTGATTTCTGTGTGACTCACTTCTATTGATTTAAAAATTGAATTGATAGAAGTAAGGTACATATGCCAAAAACCTCCATGGTTTGAAATGAAAGGCAATTAAAAGATGATGATCTGGGCTAAAGCAATTAGAAGAGATTTATGCTCTACTTAATCTACATATCTTGTTTCTATTAAGCTTTTTCCTAATATAATAAAACAAACTTTGTTTCTTATTCCAGTCTGACCTTTCCTCAACCAAATTTCTACTGCCTTGAAGTCAGGAGTCTAACTGCTCAGAGTTTTTCTCTTCCTGTCCACCTCAGAACACATGGAGCTCCATGAAGAAGAAACTATTAGGATGTTGACACTTAAATGTAGTGCTTTTGGCTTGATTTTTTTCCCTCATATTTGAGAGATAAGGGAAAACATGGAAATTAGAGATATATTGCTGTCATTTATGCTATTTATCTGATCCTGGACAAAAATCGTGTTAGAGTAGTGAGACCCCAGTGAATTAGATGCTGGCAAAGTGGAAAACACAGAATCGAAAAACAGGTCTTCTACCAATAATTTTTTCCCTAATATGAAACAGAAACATAAAATATGTATATACAAAAATACATAAAGTTCCCATTGAAATATAAAATAGGAATAAGGCAAGGGAAAAATTGAGGAAATAATCATGTAGGGGAGTACAAGCAAACAACTATCTTGACAGGTATTGTTTCTTCTATAGTGACAACTGTGAAAGGTAGCACAGGAACTTTACCAAGCAAAATTATGTGTAGTGTTGAGATATCTTTGTAAATATATGTAAAATACAATTAGATTTAATTTGCAAACATCTGAAATATGACAGTGGAGGAAGTCTTCATACCTTTATAAACCTAATGAGAACATCCCTTTTTCTCTCCCAGTCCCATTTTCAGTAAAAGCAGATGCACATTTTTGAATTATAGTCTTACAGCTCTGTTATAGTGTTTGAGTGGTTGTCTCACCTCAACTTCTTCAGTCTCAGGCTTTATATTTTTCTCTTGGTTCATCTTATAAGCCTCCCTCATACCTTCTATTTGCTTATGATGCAATTTCTCTGTTATTAAGATTTTCCTCAGAAATTTTGAAATCTTATCTTCCCACCCTTGCTGGCTGTTGCAGTCCAAAGTACCACAGCTGCTGTGAGCTTGTGCCTGTGTCTTCAAGATCCTGACATGTCACACTGTGAACTCTCCCCTCCTTTACGATTTTTGTTGCCCCGGGACATTCAGTTACAGTAACACTCTGCTTCTTTCATGCCCCTTCTGTCTTCTACAGTGAGCAAATGTCTCATTAGCAGCTGTTCATTAGCTGTTCCCTGGCTATTCGTGCCAGCCTGAAGTACCCGGCCAGCTCTGTAAGTGGCTTTAAGTGCAGTCATGCCTTGCCTGCACAAAGCATCAATGCTGTGTTGAGACCGTTAAGCTTTTAACTGTGTCAGTGGTTTGTCTTTTTTCTTTTGGCTGGAATTGTACTTGTCTGTATGTTTCCATAGTTCTGTCACCTTTGCAGTGTTCTCTGTGATGCTGAATGGTAACTCCTAATCCGTAGGCAAAATGCTCTCAGGCTGTGAACATGTGGGATCTCTTTTGTTAAACTCCTGGGGGAAGAAGGCACGCAGTGCTGTGTGGTGTGAGCAGTGGTACAGCTGCTGAGGGCTTGGGCTCTACAGCTGCAGTGGGTCAGGCCATTGCTGCTCTGTGGTGACTCCAGATGAAGGCTGCTCTTTGAGACAGTGTTAATGTGACTGCTGCTGTCAGCGTGATGTGCCCTGGTTCCCTGTTACTTTTTTTCATTTTTTTCTTTAATGAAAACACAGATATTAGCATGTTCTGTGGGTTGTATCAAGTGTGCTAGCCAGGAAAGCTGTGGTGCTAGCTGTCTTCCAGAGGTGACTCAGAAGATGCAAGTGATAGAAACTCATCTACTTTTCCCCAGGATGTCTGTTAACAACATGTAGTTTCATTTTCAAACAGGAGCCCACTGAACTTGACGTATGATAACCAGCTCAAATGTCTAAGGGCATGCAGATTGCAGCAGTGCAGAGAAATGATGTTAGACTAATTTTGTAGACTGGGAAAATAATGGATTTTCTATCATTTTGTTCTTTTCTACATTTTTTTATCCACTTTTTAGCAAATCTTAAGTTTTTTAATGAAATGGAATGTGTTTGTGTGCTTTGAAATGATCCAGTTTCTGCCTTGTAACAACTTGGCTGTTACTCAGCAGGGGGGTATTCAAGCTGGTCAAGGCTGTTTGAAAAGATCGTTAATGATGTGCCATCTCTCTCACGGGATATCTACTTTTTTTTTTTTTTTTTTTTTTTTTTTTTTTTAATTCTTGTATATTGTTTGGCTGTAGGGGGTTGGTATCTTGACTCTGCCTTGGAAATGAAGAATTTACTGTAATTGTGCTTTGGTTGAAGATCAGCTCTGCAGCTGCTGTGGTTTCTGTGTTGCAGAAAGTGCTATGAGCACCCTGGGGGCTGTCAGTCCTGACAACACGCTGTTCATATTATTGCACATTCATTTGTTGGCATCTTTTTTGAGAGTGTGTGGGTCAAGCAAAAACTTGGATATTTTCCTCCTCCTTTTGTCTAATTACCTGTGCCAATCACATGCTTAAGGAAGACTGGAAGTCACATCGCTACCAATCCATGACCATGAGATCAAAACCAAATGGGAGACTGATGACCAAATAAAGCAAAGTTGAAGATGGAAAGGAGGTAGAATTGCTGCAGCAGTGAAGACAGAGGATAAAATTATGGTAAATATATGAAGCCATTGGGATTGATTGATAGCGATTGAGATGCTTTGAAGGAATTTAATGACAGGGAAAAAAAGACTTTTTCAGGAAGGCTGAAGATTTTGGGGGTTTTGCTTCACTTTCTATCAGGTGCAAAACTAGCTGCAGGGAGCTTTCCAGGATGGAGATCAGATAAAAGATAAACAGGTAGGAGGCAGAGGAAGGGGGAGCGTAGAAAGAATCTTCCTTCTTGTGGTTGGGTTTGTTAGTAAAAAAAGAAACAAAAGGAGTCCAGAAACTGCTTGACAGGGGATGTACAGCTCTTCTGAAAATGGTTTTGGTGATGGAATGTAGACTGTCTAGTGCACTTAACTTATCCAGTGGCATACTCTTTTCAAACTTTTACTGCTTGCCTTAGTTGCTGACTCAATACTGATGAAGTGTCCATAATGTTTGCCTGCAAACATGTGGGCTCTTGCTTCAGCATTGGTTTCATTCCAGTTTTTCAGCTTTCTCTCTGTGAAGACTTTCTCATTAGAGTTTAGAATTAGTTCAGTGTATGGACAGTGATTTCTCCCCTTCACTTCAGAGCTGTTTGACCAAAGCCTGTGCCCTATAAAACAAGGGGCTTAACTGTGTCCTCTGCTGAAGGAGCTTGCTGATAAGCTGAGTTGATCAGATCTGCACAGCTCTGTATACACAGCCCTGCCCAGGGCTTTTCTGAAACACCCTGTCCCCCTGCATGTTCAGTCCATCCCTCTGTTCCTGTGCACAGGAGCACACAAAGGACAGACACATCCTGCTGCTGTGAGGAAGATGTGATGTCCATAGTAAAGCCTGAAACAATACTGTTGCTGCAAAGCAAGGCTGGCTATGCATTCAATCTTGTGTAGCAAACAGGCAAAATGGACTTTCTGCAGGGTTGCTTGCATGCACAAGGCATCCACACCATGCCTCTGCCGTGGCTGCAGCAGAGGGGAGGGAAGAGGAGCTCTGGGGACAGGAAGAACACGGCCGCAGGAGGAGCAATGATGCAGGGTGAATGCTAACCCTAGGCTTGTGGCTCATACTCACTTCACCCGTGTTCTAGTGCTGTTCAATAGCAGGAGGACTCTGGAGGGGTGGGAAAATTGCTATGCGAGATTTTAATCTGAGACACTGCAGGCTTGGCTTCCAGCGTTGCCAACATCTCCAGTCTACTATTCCCTTGAGCCTGAGCTACAAAGTCACAGACTCGTCTATAAAAGGGTGTCAAATTACAGGAGAAAGTTTGATTCATCATAAACGGCAACCCTCTGTTTCAGCAGATATTTTGTGACTCTAGTGAGCCTAAATCAAGGCAGTGTGGATTAAACTGTCACTCTGATTTCCTAGCTCACTTTTAGAGGATGTTTGTCAATCTAAAGCCCTTTTACAGCCTGCAAAATACTGTCTTTTAATAAAACTCCTTTGAAATCCTTATCTATTATCTTGGCATCTTGTAGAAGGTACAATTATGTCCCAAAGTTTGGTTGACCAACCCTTGTTCAATGGATGACAGCTTCCAATCCTCGTCAGTAAATAATGGTTCAATTTCTGTAAGGCTTTTTTTTCTTTTCCTCCTTCTATTTGATATCTCAGGCCAGAGAGCAGTGTATATTCCTACCAATCTGAGTTTAAATGAAGCAGACAGCTAACTTTGATTTGCTTCTGTTCCTTCTCATCAGACAAACTGGCTGGCATTAATCATATTAATAAAAATGGCATTAAAATTACCAAGTTTTAAAAAGGCACATGATCCACCAAGTTACAAGTCACCCTGTACGCATATTAATTACAATTTGTCTAAATTTTAGTAAAAGCTCAAAGGAATCACATTTTTCTCTGCATGTTGGCTTTAATTTGGAAAGCTCCCTTGTAATGCAAAATGTATCTCATCCTAATATGGTTCTCTAATCACAGTATGCTTTAATTTTGATGGATGACCCCCAAATGCTTTAAATCCACTAAGATCTGCAGTAATTAGAAGTTTTTTTAGTACTTTTTTTCCTGTCCATGGTGACATCCATCTATCATCACATGGATTTTTCACGTGATTACTCATTCTCCTTGGGAAAAAAAAAAAAAAAGTCATCAAGTAATTTGTGTTGAGAGCTTACCTTTGCTGCTACAGGGTGGAGGGAGCATGTTACAATTTATCTCCCTCTAGTCACTGCTCCCTTTTTGAGGGATTGTGCTCTGAAGAGTGGCGTATTTTTCAGAAATGTTGGAAGCCCTTCCCCTCCCTCCCCAGTCTCCAAGTAGTAGCATTGTCCCAACAGGAGAGCCAGAAAGTCATTTCATCCATTCTGAGTGATTGCCAGTGGAAATTGAAGCACAAGGTAGAATTCACTAGGCAATATTTTTTCTCTGTTTCATGCTTCCCTCTCCATTTTCTTTTTATTATAATGTTTCACCTGGCAATGTTTGTGATATATAATGCTTGCATACACAAATGTAGTGTATATTTTCAGTGCAGAATATTTATTTATTTAGTGGTTGTACAAAATGAGACAAAGTGTTGGGATGTTAATCTCCTGTCATCTCCCCCAGACCTGTCCTTTTCTCTCCTCCTGAGCCATGATTCCTTGTCTGGCCTTTGCAGGGCAGGATATAATTTCTCAGTCGTTTTTCACTGTGTTGCTGATGGTTTGCTGCTGTTTGCTCAGCTGCTTGTCCTGTCCTATGCTGTTTTCTCTTCCACCAGCCTCTATTTCGATTCTAGTCAGAATTTACATGTTTAGTCTGCTCTTTGCTTTGTAAGATCTCTTCCCTCTTGTTTCCTGCTTTGGAGGTTTTAGATCTCTCCTTTATTTTCTGAAGTTCATTTCCCCCTCCTTTGCTCTTTGTCACCTGCACCCCTTGTCTCTGATGAGGTGTTCCCTCCCATCTTGCCGTCAGAGCCTCTCTATACAAGGTTTCCTCCTTGTCCCTGCCCCCCGCCATCTGCTGGGAGCCAGCTCAGCGCCGAAGGCTGCTGTGCACAGCCACGGGCTGCCCGCCCTCCAGTGCCCCGCAGCTCCATCCGCCCCTCAGTGCAGGGAGAGGCAGTGGAGCAGGGAGAAGCACATCTGGCACTTGGGAACAGCTGCCAGATGCAGGGGAAGCAGCAACAGACTTGTCTCACAGCAGAGGGTGGCTGGAGGAGCAGGCTGTGATGCAGCACATGCCTCTTCTTGACAGGCACGTATGAGGGAAGCCTGGCGCTCCCTCAGACACTGGGACAGATGTGGGAGAGGCTCAGTGCAGCCCAGAGTGCCACCTATGGGAGTGCCCTTGCCTTTCCACAAGCACAATGTTTGCTGGGCTTTTCCCTTGTTCATGGCTGGTTTTACCCTTTATTTCAGAGGTGAAAAAACCCCACCCCAGCAAAACAAGATGACAGGTCTGTACCACCACTTGCCAGCATCTGGATTTAGGCAGTGAGCCCAGGAGGGTCCTGACTTGAATAACTAGGGGAGAAAAATGTTTCCTTTCTGGGCCAGTTAATAATCAGGTCATATGAACAAGTAAAATTTGATTAGGCTTCTGATTAGGAAAAGAGTAAGCCAGGAGTTTGTAGCTTGTTGTGTCAACAGAACAGATTAGCTTGAGTCTGATGTTCTGCTTTCAATAAGGATCTATTAATAGAATTTTAGTGTCTGACTTCCTTGTGAGGTTCTGACTGGGATACAGGGATTTGAGCAGTTGCTAAGTATCATAGGATATGTGCTGGGACTTTGTAAACAGCCAGGCAGAAGATTTTACAAAATCATTTAGTTATGATGAACAACAATAATAAGAGAGTAGGAAAATCTCTGTCTTTAATGAATGAGATAAAACTTGCATGTTGGGAAAATTCCAGTAGGTTGCTGTCATTTGCCTGAGATGACCAGTCAGAAGGGCAGATGTCCTGCTGAAGGGCCCTGACCTCACTCCTGTAGAAGGCTTTATTTGCAGAACAGCCCAGTCAATGCTGAAAAAGTTCTGAACAATTCTGACAGTCGACCTTTTTTATTGGAAAGCATTAAAGTAACATAACCACACCTTGTGAGTGGGCTCGTTGCATGCAAGAAGAAACTGCCAACATGATGTGACCTGGAATGGTAATGGCATTTGGGTTCTTATGGAGAAGAGATTTTAGAAGGAAAGGAGAAAATAATTCTTGTGATTTTTTCATTGTAATTTTTTTATTGAGCCTGGGTGCTTTCAGCCAGCTCTGAGAACTGGCCAGCAGATGTCCACGTACTAAACCATTGCTGTTTTGTCATACAAACCCATGTCACACAAAATCAGGGGACTGACTGTTAAAACCATATTGTAAATGTCTAACATTTAGAAATATAAATAATGCTTGGCCTACTTTTCTCATCAGGATGGGATCCAGTGACAGCATGATTAATCATAGGCTGTTCAGCATCAGTAGGGGGAAATGAAACCTATTAGCGCTGCCGTGTTCTCCAGGCACCGAGGCTATACTGGGAGGAAATGATCTCTGATGTGAGGGAAGACAGACTCCTAACTCAACACACAAAATTCCACCTGCTGTCAAGAATGATTAGGGATCAGAAGGGTATCTGAGGGTATCTGTGGGGATTGCTTGGTCTTTGTGGCTAATGAAGTTAACTGTCTACAGTCAGACCCCCTTTAAAGTTCACTGCGGTGTTTTATATTGTGTCTAAAACATTCCCCTGCCCTAGATATGTAGGAGCAGGACAATTCCTGCCTTGGAGAATGCTTCCTCTCTCTAGCTCAGGCACCAGCAGTGTGAGAGGGTGCACACTGCTCTCAGCTCAGAGCAGCAAGCTTTGCTTCTGCTGGTTGCTTCAGGCACTGGGGACACTTTTTGGGTGCTGTCTCTAAGCAGTGCTTTGCCCTGCTGCCATCATTACCACCATCACTAACAATGCTCTTCAACTTTATCTGGGGGCAAGGGGATGGGAACAAAGCAATGTTCTTCTACATCTTTGAACTTCAGCATTGTGGATTTAAATAAACACGTCTTTTGTTCTACATGACAGCCAGGCTACCTCTGTCTACTTCACAAATGATTCATTTCAGCATAACTTCTGTGGATTTTTTCCTCCCTCAGATCACTTGGAGTTAACCTATGAGGGGGAAGCAGATATCCGGCTGGAATGCCAGGTCTTGGATTCTAATGTCTTTGCAGGAAAGCTGTAGGTTGTCTGAAGGATACACCAAGGGCAATGCACTGCAATCCATCAGCTAAGAGAGAGCAGGATGGTGATGGTGTGAACAGAAACAGAGTGACAAGTTGCTGTCACATGCACACTTCTCATGCAGATGACAGGGAAGTGCTTGTACTTAACTGGGTCCAGGTAGCGGTATCAAGGCTCCCATATGGAATGATTTGTCTCAGAGAGCAGTTAAGCTAAAAATAACCAGGTAGCTGTAGTGGAATTTGTCTTGCCAGGCTCCCTTCTGTCAGGGAACTGTATCAGTAAAGTGAGATTGCTTCATTACTGTTATTGAGCACTGAATTTGGGTACAGATGTAGCCGAACTCGGACTAGTGGAGAAGCAGTGATCAGAAACACATGGATTTGGGAGGGGACTGGCTAGAGGAAAGGAGGTACAAGGGGAACAAAAAGGGTTCAGAAGTGGAGAAATGGAAAGTAAGATAAAAATCAGGTGAAGAAAAAAGGAGGGCAGATTTTCCAGCAGTAAGAGTATGAGCTTTTACAGATGTCAGTGTAGCTGTCAGTGTAGCCTAAAGCCACCAGAATGCCAGAGGGAACCCTTGGGACAACTCACTCTCCTGCCAGCCAGGTCTGCTTTGGAAAGGACTGGTGTAGGGAGGCAGAACCAAGAGGGATAACTTGCATTTTAACGTTAAATGCCGTGGGGAGAGAAGGGTGACTTGTATTTCAGTAGTAGTTATGTGTAATTAATAGGATTTAGCATTGATAAAAGGTAGCTTTGTAGCTGTGTGTAATAGCAAGCCAAATAATGTAAATTGGAAACAGTAGCCTGTTTATTAATTAAACTGTTTTATTATTTATTAGTAATATGTTGATTAATCAATAAGAATTACAGTTCCTATCAGTTATATCTCAAGCCTGCAATATAAAGGAGGAGAGTCAGACCATGAGGCAACAACCCAGCATGTAATTCTTCTGAAACTGGACCTTGCATGGCTGTGTCTCTGTGGTAAGAAAGGGTTGTAAACATATGTTAAACACCAGTCTGGTTACTCTTCCACTTGGACTGTCTTCCATAGTAATCTGCAATCTTCAAGGTGATATATTTAATGTAAAAGTTTTTTTATTCCCATTTTTAGGTCGTTAGTTCCTACACGGTTAAAATTGTCCCAATCTCTCAAATGTCCCTGTAAATACTTTTTTTTGGTTCATCTCGTTTCAGCTTATGGTTCCTGTTTTGGAACAGGGGAGTTGGCAAATTTTATTTGGAACTTTATAATCAGCTTTTAAAATCTGTCTGGATATTTAATAGCTGCCATTGCAGATAAAATGGTTTGGTTGGGTTTTTTTCTGAATATCCTTTTATTTTTTTCTTCCTGTCAAACATTATTTAGTTTCTTTTTGAGAAAATTCTCATTCCTGATTTAATTTCCTTTGACTATTTTCTAACGATTTTGGGTCAGCTTTAATGCCTTCTGAGTCATTTCATTATTTGTTCCGTCTCAATTCCTTGGTGCCTGACAGTTTCTCTCTCCCTGCCTCTGTCCTGATGTGCAAGTTTCTGCATTAACCAGAATTTAGTTTTCCCCATGTAGATGAGCAGCAGTAGTACATAATGGGTGTGCTATTTGTGATACCTTCACATCAAAATTCTCTTCAGGATGGTGGAAGCAGAAGCTGTTTTCCTCGTTAGAAATTCTCTCACCTTTGCTGGTTACCAGCAAAGCACAGCCACGACCACTATTTCTTTGGCGCTGTCTCTGCCCTATGCCCAGACAGCAGCAAATGGCCATGCCTCATATTCCAAGTGGATTTATTAGGGATGCTGAGTTATGCATTTTTATTCTGGATTACTTATTATACTCATGTCTTGTGTCAAGATCTAGTTGAATGAAAGAACTGAGTGCATTAAAATACCATTTGAGAGGGTTTATTAGTTAAAAATACCTTGAAATGCAGTTGAATGCTTTCCCTCATGTAAATTTATGCAAATGTTTTTGTACTGAAAGTGGAATTATTATAATAAAGGCAGTATTATGTATATTGAGGAAGCTGAGCTATTTGGGTTTAGTTACCATATCTCTTGGAGTTGAAGAGGGTCGTCCTGTCCAGCCTAATTATTTCCACAGATCCCAAGAAGGTTTTTTTTTTCTTTCCTCTCTGTTCATCTCTGAGCTGAATTGTACTGGTTGAAGAAATGCAGATGTTTAAAAAGTTCTCTTGGTACCTGCTGCTATGTTAAAGCTGGATTAGGGCTTCAGCCAGTCCTGCTCCAGCTGCTACTGGTGGTTCAGCCATTAGACCCTCCTTAAAGCTCCATGAGCAAAAGTAACCTGCTTAATGCCGGCTCTCTGCATGCCTTCTGCAATGGCTGAAGTTCCTTTCAGCATTTCCATCCTGCTGCAACTGGAATTAGATGGATTTGTCAGTTGTAGAATTTACCTCTGCCAAGTACTGTAGGCCGTTCCCTCTCTGGAGCTACATGGAGAGATTTGGTGGCTTCCCCCATTAGAGCTAAAGATGACCACTAAGGGTAGCAGCTTTGTAGAGCATTGCTCCAACTGCCTTGAGCCCCAGATCCCTTCTCAGTGATAGTTATCGGCACCTTTCAGCTCACATAAATGCAGAGAAACATATACATAATGAGGAGAGAGCAAATGTTTGAATAAGTGCTCCAGGAGAGCAGTAGAGAGAGCATTAGGATGGAGCAGTGCTCCTGTCTGATGGCTGCATCCTTGGAGGATGCTGCTGACCACAGCAACACTCCTACCTCAGATTCTTTTTCACCTTTTTTATTTTTTGAAGATTTACACTTGGAAAAGTATTGAGCTGACATTTTAAGGTAACTTTTAGTGAGTTATGCTCCTATTTACTGGCAATTTCACTCTTCCTTTCTCTCCCACACCCCTTTTTGAAGGATGAAACAACTGATTTTTCAGTCAGAGGCAGAGTAAGAGGAGCTGGTCCACAAATATGATTTTCTCAAGAGCTTCTGACCACTGATGACTTTTGTTGCCAAACTTTTACTACTTATCCCTGCCTCGAATATGTGTAAAAATTTCAGTGAAAAAACTTTGCTTTTCCACTGTCATTCCTGATGTGGTTTGGATTAGGAAAATCTGGAATACAGTGCTGTGCAGAAGAGAAACAGCAAACCTGGGCTGCACTGCACAGTGGATTATTTAAAGTACAGTAAGTGGGGGTACAAAGACATTGCACTTAGAATAGATAATACACTTGAAGTCAGACAAAAGCCTGAGTATTCCACACACTGCTAATCTTGCTAACTTGAATTTTATCAGAAAGTCTGTCTGAGCTGATTTCCATATTCTATTTCTTTCTGTTTAGTAAGTGCACTCACTTTGGCCAGTTGTGTTTGTTGTATTTACTTTCCTAAATTCATGGAAATGAGTGCTATCTTTCTTTATTTGGAATAATAAAACCAGAGAAAGCTTTTATATCAACATCAACAAAATTTAATTTGTGAAAATATTTTGTCTATATGAGGTTTTTGAGTCTTTAATTAATTTCATTTCCTGAATTTAGATTCAATTATATGTTCTTCCTTTTAAATGTATTCTGTTGTCCATGCTAGAATAGCTCTTCTAGTGACAGATGCAGATATTAATGAAAATATATGATCTGGTTTATAGACATTATTGAACACTCACAACACAACCTGAATTTGTATTTGCTTTCTAGCCCTGGAGAAAACAAACTGACATCAGAGATATGCCCATTCAGTCACTTAACTGCTCTGGTGAGAATCTCGAGGAGCAGGGGGAAGAATGGATTGGATGATGTGCGTTTGAGCTGAGGGAAGCATTGTTCTGGATTTGTAGTTGGTCTCTTTGAATATAAAATTTATTATATAGCTTATTATATTATTATTGTTATATTACTCTGTTCTATATCATTCTAGAATTATTTTATTATTATATTGTAGAATATATCTGAGTGAAATTGAATGTAAGTTTGTACTGAAAGAGGGGCTTCTTTTTCCTAGAAAAACTAAATAGGTGTAAGTCACTATATTTAAATATGATTTAATTTGTTGCTTTTTAGAGCAATAGGACTGAAATAGGACTTCCCTCTGCTCTCTCAAGTCCAGGGCTAGGTAGCATGCAATAAATCCTTGCATCACAACTACGTGAACTGAATATATGAAAAAAGATCACATTCTTAAACATAAGACTTGTGCTGGTGTTCCAGTACCTAATGATATTTATTTAACATTATTTCTAATGCTATGAGTGACAGGAAAGGGGTTAGACAAGAAAAAAAGGCACAATGGTGTGCATGGATATATTTTAGGGTATTAAAGTTGAGCCTTTGTAGTGTGGGTTAGATTTTTGTGCAATTTTCCTAAAATAGGGAAACTCCGGGGGACTCCAGAACTGTGGATGCGAACACCTAGAAGCCCAAGCACAGGAAGCTTGGTGTGTTTCTGGCTTTTTTCCTGTTTCACAGTCTGTTTCATGTCTATAGCTGTGTTAAATTGCTTGTATTTACTGCATGTCCTGCAAATGAATAACTGATGGTGAGGGCAGCAGAGAATCAATCTGTACAGAACAGGAGATGTGGCAATGAGCACTAGCACAGGGAACAGGACCACAGAGGCCTTGGCACCAGGTGGAGCATGAGAGGAGGCAAAACATCTGGGGGGAAAGGGGAAGGTGAGTGATGACAGAGGTACTGTTACCTCACTAGAGAAACAGAATTTCCTAATAATTTGTCAGGCTCTACCTTTTCAGGCTGAAATTCATTACTACATCAAAGCGAATGCCTTGCTACTAACAAAATAAATGTCTCTATTTAGAATGTAAATGAGAAAAATGTATGAATTACAAGACATTTTAAGAATTGTGAGTGGCTGAGGGGATGGAGTTAGTCTTATTTTAGAAATTGGCTTTGACATAATTTGATAATAAGTAATAGGCTTAGCTTCTGATTCTCTAATAACTTGAAATGCAGCAAATCTTTACTGAACGTGTGAGCTGCATTACACATGAAGTGTACACAGGCAAGGGGTGTATGTGGGGGGTTGGCTGCTTGGTTTGTCTGCAGCCTGCCTGCCTCCCTTCCTATCTTCCCACTGTAAAAAGGCAATGCCCTCCCTCCCTGGCAGACCACCAGGAGAGAGGGTTGAAGTGAGCCTTGCTCAGCACTGAATTATGCCAGCTTGAGGATGTTATCCTTTTCCAGAGAGCTTGGGAGCCCTTCAGGGGTTAGAAGCACATAATTGGAAGTTATGTACCTCCTGTGTTTCTCTGTCTCCTCTGCCTGGAAGAGAATACTGCTTGAAAATACAGTATTGGGCAATTCTTGGAAACAGACACCTGAATGCAGATGCACTCTTGTCAAAAGGAAACCCAGAAAACATTTGCACAGATGTGGCTGACACAGGAGATCATGATCTCATTTCATAAGTCACTGCTTAATCTTAGCTGAGATAATTACAGACATATGGCTGTCTAAATATGAAGTCAACAGGAAGGTATCCAGCTACATGTGGTACTACAAGTAAATCAGATTTCACTGCACCAGCCAGCAGCTGACGCTATTAGGTGAATATCGGATGGTCTCTGACAAAATTTATCATTAAAAAAAGACAAAAAATTTAGATTTATTCATTCTTTGTATGTCTTTGTGGGCTGCTACCAGGGTGGATAAAACTCACATTAGTATCTCATAATGTTCAAATAATAACTAATATAGAATTTAGAGTTACTTATTTGTGTATACTTTCCAAAATATGACAGGATGAAAACTCTGTATGCAGGAAAAGGTGTAATGTATTGCCTAAACCATCTGGGTTGATGCTGGCAAGTCCTGGAAAATATCCAGACAAGGAGGTGTGGATAGTTTGTTTCCCTCGCCAGCAGCTGGGTCAGCATTGTCCCCTGCTCAGGCTCTGACCGGCTGCCAGCCCCAGCAGCACAGTAGCTGTAGGTGCAGTAAAGCCCTCAGGCACAGCCCACAGGCTCAGTACTACAGTTCTGTAGTACTCAGAACCAGGACAAAATGTCCCTGATGCTTTGCCTTTTATAGTGTTGACCCCAAGTAATTTTTTTCTTTTTTTCCCGAAGGCCTCACCTTGTGGCCACACAATTATCACGTTTCTGTGGCTCATATCCACTGCAGCACAGCTATAGCTTTGATATTACTGCTTCAGAGGACTCCCAGAATTGCTTGGGAAGCCCATGGGATATTTTTGCAGGATACTGCCTTTGCAGCATGCAGTCAAACCCACTGGTTTGTTCCACGCTCAGTGGCAGTTTCCTGCACAGCCATGAACAGAAATCATTAATTACATTATTTCCTGACTGTAAAGCAAGAGGATGGACTCTCCCCTACTGCCCCTTGTATGCTTTTAAACCATTTGTGAGCAGGGATTTGTTTTTCTTCCTGTGTGTAGTAAACTGAGGTTGAACTCTTNAATTCACTGCTAGGGTAATTATTTGTCCAGGGCAAAAGGAGAGACCTGCACAATGAACTTTGGCAAGCCTTTGTGTGCCAGCTTGTGCTTTTCTCTGAGCAAGTGCTTGTGCTCCCCAGGTGCTGTGGGCTGGGAGAAGCTTCACAAACCCACAATGAGCACCCCATGACTTTTCCTGCCAGCCAGACTCTACGAGGGTGTATTTTGCAGGACCACAGGCAGCAGCAGCAGCGCAAGCTCTGGGTAAGCGCTTTGCCTTGGGCTCACACATGTTCTTGTAAACTGAAATTTCACACAAGCCGGTGAAGACAATACTTCAGTTTTATTGTTGTTTAGGCATGGATAGAAACATTAATTCTTTTGCACTCTTGGTTCTTGAAATTTGCCTATAGTGAACTCAGAGCAGTGAAAAACCCAGCTCCTCGGACTGACGATTTAAAGTGCATAGGAGATCAAGCAGAATCCCAAAAAGTGAGGAGTTGCTTATATTCCTTTTTCTGTAGCTGTGAAAGTTGAAGGACTTTTTTTCTTCTCCTTTGCCATATATTCCCCTGATAGTGGTATGAAAATTTTCAGCCCTTCTCTATGCTTTCCCTTTGGAGTTTTCCCTATCTTTGGAAGATTCCTCTCTGTATTTAAGAACTATTTGTAGTGTTATAAACAAAGAGAGGTGATAGATGCACACTCCTTCACAGGATTCTGGTACAACTTTTCCCGTTCAGAGTCATGCCCACTGAATTTGTTTTTTCTTTTAAAAAACATGTATCGCTTGGCAGTGTTCTTGCACCAAAAGAAAAAGATATATTTATATATAAAGTAACTTTTTTGTGTGTTCACGTTTTATTTCGGAAAAACAGGTGTTTAAAAATTTTAGAATTTTTTAAACAAAATTCTAAAAAGAAAAAAATCACAATATTTACAGAGATAACAGAATGGCTTAGCCATGCAAAACAAATTACTTTGGTTTTTTCCCCCATTTTACTTTGGTTTAAATATTGACCAAGATAATAATTTTTTTTCTTTTTGCCAAATAAAACAGTAACAAATTAAAGTTTAGAGGCATATAACAGGATTTCCCTCTAATATTTTATACAGCATAGAGTTTATAGGACATCTTATGTATTTAATCCATGCCAATGCACTACAGGAAGCTTTTATTAAGACATCAGTCACTACTGCCCAGACATTTAACATTTTACAAATTTACAAGTAACAGTGTTTTCTTCCCCCTAAATAATGCAAAAAGTGGCAAAATACATTTCCTAACATCCATCTTTTTCTTTTATTTATTTATTTATTTATTTTTGCCTACCAGTCTATAAAAACTTACTTTTTCCCTGGATATTTGTAAATGGAAACCTGATGTTCTGCTTACTCTACTATTCCTCTCCATCAAAGCTGCCTGTTACCTTCTTCCAGAAACTAACTTTCCAGATAAGACAAAACTTATCTCCCTTAAGTACAACTTTCTATTGGCCATTCACCCTAAAACCTTTTCTTATCAAGTACCATTCTAAAGATTCCCTCAAGCAAAAAACATGTTTATAAAGTTACAAACTTGAATGTAACTAAAGATACATAGACATTTCATTGTTACAATTATATGTACTGTTTGATAAATTAGGTACCAGTTTAAAACACTAAAATTATCTCAAGGTGCATTCAATATCTGTAGCATAGTTAACAAAAACACACACCAAAAAAAAAATATATATATATATTCTATTTTCGTGGGAAAAAATGCAGCTTTGATATGACCACTTTTTAAAAAAGTTTCCAATTCTAACTGGTATCTCTCTGAAATGAAGAAAAGGTACAGTACTTTAAGGCAGCGAATAACATAAAGGAATCAAAATTAATCCAGAATTCCAGTTCCTTATCCTAATGCTAACATGAAAGACAACTGATAACCATCAACAAAATGTGTGTCTTGCTCTAGAAGAAAAGGATTTATTAGCCACCAGCTGTATGTAGGCTAGGAATTTTTCATAGTGTTCCTTGCTCAATACCCAGATTTCTTCAGGGAAACTCTTTATTCCCTTTCCAGCTTGTTTAGCTTTGCATGGTTTTTTAAATGTTCCCTTTCATTAACAATTTAGTTCATTCTTGTCACAGCTGTCACCCTTCTGCTTTACCATGATTTCAAAGAATGAAAAAGGAGTTTGACATTTTCCTTTAAGACAATCTTACACTCTAGGTACTTGCTACAAAGCAGAGGATTCACTGATAACAACCAGAATTAGACATGTACCTGCTCAAAGGGTGTCATGAAAACAATTGAAATAAAACCATTACACTATACATCAGATTAACAGCAACTCCCAGAACAAAGCCTTACAGTGTATAAAAATAGCTACGTAAAAAATTTACATAAAGGCTAACAAAAAGAAATCTTCAGTGCAGACATATACAAAAAAATATTTCAAACAGAACACAACATGGTGACCTATTATCATGGCTGTTGCCAAAATTAGTTTGTGGGGTTTTTTTAGCTTGAGATAATTGTATCTAAAATCCTTTGAAAACCTGGTAGTATGATCTGCTTAATACTTGAACCATGAATAGCTGTCACTTCTTTGTATATGTTTAAATACAATCCACGTTCATGCTTCAATTGGTCTATATGTATTCTCTGAAAATATGAAAGATAAAAGCCAGTTAAACATTTTAAAATATGGTTAACCATCATGACTACTCAGTATTTAAGTTTCAAATAAACAGCTACATGAATAGTACTTTCTTCTGCAGCTTAATGATGTAAACACTTTCTTTCATGACAAGAATCACTGCTGCACTATTGTTCCCAGTACATCCAATAAGTTTATCTGGTAAGTAATGGATTTACGTCCATTTCATTTATGCAGATCTACTGATCTGAACGAATACAGAGTAAAAGATTGCACTGAAGGCACACAATGTATTTATGCTGCAACCTTTTCAAACTCCCAGTTGACTTGTTTTCCACCTTTAAATCCTTCCTGGGACATAATTCCGGTATTCCCAATTCCCTTTTCCAAACTAGTAAAACACTGATATTGCTGGAAAAGTGCCTACAGCAATGCTGCATCTCTTTATATACTATGCAATTGCTCTATATAATCCAATGAATTCTGAATATTTAGTGCGAAACTTCTGACTTGTATTTGAAAATTTCAGACAATACTGACATACTGAAATTACTGACAGCCGCATTCATTTAAATAAGAAACCTTGCTATGTAAATATGAAATATCATAATTCCACATAATTCCAAACGCTTTAAACCCCTTTTACCTCAAGAAGGTATCCAGTGCTATTTACTTAAGATCGCTGAAAATCAGGGCTGTCTACAGCTTTCCTGTGGAGGAGCTCACAATGCAAACACCCCTGAACATGTACTACTCCCATTTTTAAGAACAGTTGATGACAAACTCAACAAACCTCTCTATGGTTAGCTGGTTTCCAGACTCTTGTCTGTTATCACAGTATTAATTTTAAATGGCCTAAACTTGCCAGAAAAATGGTCTAGCCCCCTCCTTTGGGTACTAAGAGGAGAGGTGCAGCAGTGGTGTATATATGTGTGAGCACAGGGTGATGCTCTTGGTGCTTTGCACTGCTCCTGTAATTCCCAACAGAACTTGGGCATCTGCCGGATCATTTGTAAACATAAAGATCTTTACTTCATAAAGATCCCCACAGGGGAAACTTTAAAACCTGTTGCTAATGTAATGTACAGTGTCTCAGGGTAGAACTGATCACAGTACAGGTGTGTGAAATCTAGACTAAGAGAATTTTTTTGTTGTAAGGGAAGAAAGTTTCATGACCTTTGCATTAATGATGAAAAACATGACCAAGGCCTTGGAAACTGTTGCTTTTAGTAAGGGAAGAAGTTCCTGTAAACATTTCAGGCCATAACTTGAAACCTGCTACACTCTACCTAAACATACCCTTCATATAAACACATACATACACACACATGTTCCGCAGTGATACATTATACAAATTTGTATTTTCATTTCCTTGAGCACATACACTAAATAAAGCCGAATATTAAGTTTCATCTGAATGTCAGGCTTCTTTTTATCTTTTTGTGTGGAGCTCTGAATTTTTAACTGGCCAAAAGTTTGAATCTGTCTGTCCTAAAACTACACCACAAAACGACCCCACTGCCTCACCTCTGGAAGGCGAGCACCAGACCAAGCTACAGCTTTGATCACTGGAGAGAGATGGTGGACAAAGAGATGTTAATGCTGTAATATGAAACACTTACCTGGAATGATGACTGACACATTTTCTCTTAAGTTTCAGATTTATGATTGTTTTCCTCTAGTTTTTTGTTTTCTTCTATATTTCCAAGATCTTTGTCTACATGTTTTGATGCTGTCCTATAATGTAAAGGAAGGGCATTTGTGCATGTCTACAGCATTTTGTTCCATCCTCATATTAATGACACTGCCTTCTCCCCTCACAGTAAACAGAAAATTTTGACAGTTCTGTTCTGAGCAGAGCAACAGGTTTGCATATGTCTTTAAATAGGCCAGTGACGCCAGATCTCCCACTGGTGTGAGTACCACAAGAAGTATTGCAGCAGGGCTCTGTGTGTTTGATTTACCTCCAGAGGAATTCAGAATTAATCTGAGCTAGCAGACATTTAGTAAGGTTAAACCAGTTGTGGAGATCCACATTTCTTGAGAAAGTAATTGTGCAGCTTGTTTCAATAAACATGAGTCTGCTTTAAGGCATACTAAAATGTTACAAGTGTGGCAAAGGTAACTTGATCAACACAGCAATCTTTTGTGTACTTGTAGTAAATGACTTTCACAGCCTGTGCCAAATGGAAGCTCTTTAAATGTGAAGAAATTAATGAAAATTCTGGCAACACTGAAAAAAAAAAAAATCCTGCTCTGGCTTCTAGGTCTGTGCTAGCTATGACTGACAAGCTTTGGGTAAAGGTGAGATTGCATAAATGTTTGAGGGGGGGAAAAAAAAGAGGTATGCCTCATTTAAAATAGCAGGTCTTCCTTAATGCAAGTAGTGGTGATGAATTAATGAGTTAAGTGCTTAGTTTAGCTTAGCACAATAAAACCACTATGCCATTCATTTAATCTGTGAGAAGCCTCACTGTCTGCCAAGGTGAAAGATTCCTGCAGTGCTGTGATAACATTTTGAAGGCCCCAATTTTGAAAATGTAAATGGGCAAATGTGTTTGAGTGGGACAAAATAAATCCCTTGTGTCAAAGCAGATTATTGTATCTGCATTTTCTCTACACATAATTTGTTTCCCCTACAGAAAAGTGAGGTCTGTTGTGACAGGTTGATGCATATGCTCACCCTTGCTGCAGGGTAAAGACCCGGAGTGACGCTGACTTGCAAAATACAATGAAGACACAGGTTAGGGAGATAGTGTGACATGTCACGCTGACACCATGCAGGTATGCACCTCCCGAAGCAAGGGGCGGGACTGGAGCTAGTGGAGCGTTCCTGTGCACATCCTCCATCTGAGCAAAGGCTGGGAGCAGCGGCTGCACACCGCATGGGCCCTGAGCTGAAATACCCTTGGAGCAGTGCTGCTGAGACAGCACTGTTTAGTCTTTGTCTCTGAAGAGCTCCTGAGGGGGTGCCAATGCACCTGACCCCCCCCACCTCTGGGAATGCTGCTGAGGAGCACAGCTTGAGGTGGAATGCCAGAGGAGCATGGGATTCTGGATCCCAAATCCCACCGGCTATGCTGAAAGGGACCACTCTAAACTTTTTTGGTTTTAGAGGAGGTATTTCCTGAGGGGCTATAAGTTTTAATGTTTTAAAGCAGCATTTACCTTTTGCTATTGGTTTAGGGGGCCTCTGTTATATTTGTGTGACTGACAGGAAGGTGTCATGGTGAAAACCCATTTATTGCAAAGATCTGAGCTCCTCTTTATTACAGGCAAATTTAATTTTAAAAGTGCTGAGATAGCATTACAAAGTAACTTGTTCTACAGCGGTATATTTCTATTGGGCAGTAGCATTCTATTTTTTCTGGTATTCAAAACCTGAAACACGTGACATGCATAAAAGGAAAGGATGTTAGATGCAATGAAGAAGAAAATTCAGTGCTTTGCTGGAGACTAACCTTCTGTGAGCTTAATAACCTTTCACAAATCTCTTTAATCCTAATAAAAAAGAAACAACCCCTCAAAAAAAAATCCCTTAAAAACTAAAAAAGTTTTTAATTTAAATTTAAAACATGTTTGGTTTAGTTCGAGCACATAATTTGGTTTGCCATGTGGCTAATGAGTCTTTTTGATAAATAAGTCTCACAAAATTGGAGACAACAGGGAAAGAGACAAAAAGCTGAAAGAATCTGAACTCAGGCAATTACCTGAGCTGAAATGAGCTGGATGTGAGAAAGCAGTATCATGCACATCTGTCCTCATGCAACTGCTAATGTCTGCTCTTGGAGACTGGATAGACCATTGGCATGGCTTACTGGGATCCTTTTCTTTTGGCCTCTTATCAAGAGTTTTACAGTGCCCAAACAGACTGAATCTCATATGACCTGACACTTAACAGCAGAGGGAACTGTCTGGTCTTCGATTAGGTTAAAAGTATTCAATGACTAATGTCAGGATATTCTGCAATGCAATCAGGTTTCGATTTTTAAAGTAATCTATTTTAGTTCTGCATTCAGTGAAACTAAATGTCACCTTTATTTTCCTAAAGCCACAATGGGCAAAAAGGGGAGACTCAAAGGGCAACACTGACTGAAAGAGGCAGGTGCTCCAGAACTCTTTTGGAGGATGTTACAAACCACTTGCTTGAAATGAGAGCAGCAGCAGTTTTTCATGTCTGACTATCAGATGGATTTCGATTCTCAATGCCTGAGACTGAAATGCAGCCGTTTATTTATGACAGTTCAGTGATCCTGCTGACCTGGTTTTTTTGTTCCCCAAATCCCATTATCTAGGTAGATTCACCACCTCAGCACAAACAATGCTGCTGCCTCTTTTAGTGCTATCTAAATAGCGTCATTATGAGACACAGGAGTTATTCTGCAGAGTCGCAGCAGTGTGATCCAGTGGCAGTGCTCTGCCAATAGCAGAGGCACAGCCACCCCTGGCATGGCACCAATCCCCAGGGCTCAACATACGTGGCTTGGGTTTGTAACAGAAATGTCTCAAAACACGGGTTCCATCGCTTCCTGAGGTGACTTCAGGCACAGGACAAATGGTCCTTTTCCAGCTTAACATTCAACAACACTTTGAAAAAGTTCCTTACTTTTTTTTGTGCATTAACTCTTGTCAGCTTGCTCCATCTGCAACTCAAGAGTGACTTCCTGATAATATATGAGCAGGTGGGCAATGGAGTCTGAATGGATAGAAATATTCCCAAGGATTTGCCCAAAAGGGAAGACAGTCCCCTTTTCCTAGGCCTGGAGCACTCTCACACACTGTCATTATCTGCAGCTCCACAAAAAAAGCCCACATCTTTGTATGCTGTTGTTCTGAAGAGTGAGAAGTTGGTTGTATAAATATGAGTTTACTCACTCAACTTTTTTTTTTTTTCTTTAAAGTAATTTGTAAATCATGGATCATTCTGAGCTCTTGCTAAAATTATGACTCATATTTAATATTTATCTATGCATGCTCTTCAGGAAAATAATTATCCCCAGGGAATCCTAATCAAAATCTCTCTGCAAGTAGCACCAAAGTGAGATTTTTAGCATTCTTTGGTGGGTATGCTGTGGGGCCACTATTTTCATGGATCTTGTTCCAATACTGAAAAATGTTCATAGCATTGTTTGTAATACGAAGACCATTTTCCATGATAACTGTTTTTCCTGCTGTAGTGTGAATACAGACTCCATATAGGTGACCCAAAAATTGCAGTAGGGTTTTAATTTCTGATTTCTTTTAATCTCACAAATCTAGGCCTCACCCTCAACACTATTTAAGGAAGAAACTATGCAGTGCTGTTTGTCCTTGTTACTCAGTCTTGTGATAATGACTCAACTTATGATACACATCTGTATAGTTCTGGGTGCTGAAGCAAGAGCCATGAATTTCATTGAAGCTACACTCAATTGCACTGTTGCAGGTGGTTTTCTAGGAGCTAATGGTTTTATACATCCCAATCTGGACCAGCTGCAACCTCCTTATTTACCCCAATCTTGCCTTCCACTTTCTCCAATTATTTTCACATGTCCATCATTAGGAAAAAACACAGAGATATTAGAAAAATATTCCAGAAATAGGTGACCATTTTTAATTTGTGTCACTTGCATATTAGATTTGTGTCATGAACTGACACCTTCAGAGATGTTTGCAACTATGTCTTTTCTCTGGAAGGGAACTGATTTAAAAACCAATACAAATACTGAGTCTTGTTGAACACATAGTGAATTTCCTATATATTTGGCCCACCACGTCTGACTCTTATACTTGTTTGCTATAAAGTATCAGAAAAGCAGAATTTTTATGCTTCAAGTGTTCAGTTTCAGAAATGCCAGTAACCTTTGTCATTACTGTGACCTAAGAAACATTTCAAGAGTTTGATGCAGTCTGAGTGTGAACAATTTTAAGACTGCTGCTGTGATTCAGCTGGCCCAGCTGAAGTTTCCTTCACCAGATGTTGAACCACTTCAACCTTGATCTAACCTCATGTGACTTGAGATTTGGGCACCTCCAAACTCCAGGGACAAAAATGGGGCCAAGGACCGAGCTACATGCAAACTTCCAGGACTAGAGAGAACAGTACAGGGCGCTGAGTGCACTATTTTCTTTCTGAATCTTTAATATCTGATGTACCCTCAGCTGTCTCTGACAAGGTGAAAATTTTATATATGAAACATTTACTTGACATGGGTGTCCTGGAATCTCTCAACCGAGGTCTGACACAAAAATTTTAGAAAGATTCTGAAGTGCTGAGTTATAGTCTGTTCAGTGCAGGTTAGTTTACAATATCCTTTTTGGAAAAAGGAGAAATCTGTAGAGAACGAGTGTTTGGCCTTCTGCTCAGATGAAGGAGAAACAAGGCATGCTGGGGAAGGTAGCCTCAACTCTTTATTCAAGAGGAGGCTGGTTGCAGGATGTGGAATACAGATGAGTCTCTGATTTATGGGATAATATTCACACTGAAAAGAATATGTGGCAATAATCAGCTTCTCCATCAAGTGGAGCTGAGGCAGTGAGTAACTGTACAAGTGATTTATTGTGAATATATTCCAAGGCTACAAGTATAATTCCTACTTAGTGTGGATGACAAGACAATAGAAGATTATACAAACCACAACACCAATAACAAAAAAAAGTAATGTTTTTCTTGCCTCGGCAGACTTGGAAAGTTCTGTGCTGCTGCCTTCTCAGACTTTTCTTTGGAGTCACTTTGGGGATAGAGATTAGGTGAGTTACTGGTCAAGGGTAGGTTCAAAAAATAATTACTACCTGCTGGCCTGGATGGAGATGTGTGGGGCTGTGTCTAGAGGTGTAAGGTGCTTTTTGCAAGGCCTGCTTTGATTTCTAGGCTATGATTCATAATGAAAACTTTTTCAGAATAGGTACTGACATTCTGCTTGCTCCTGCAAGTATGGCGTGCAGAAAGCAAGGAGGATACCAACAGATCAATTTAAACATGTACAGAGAACAGGAGATTGTCAATGATGATACATCAATTAATGGGTTTAGAAGCCAGCAACCATGTGTCAAACACAGAGACTATTATTTAACTATAAAGGTATTTTTGTTTCCAATGAACCTGTCTAATCAATTCTAGCTCTAATTTTTCCTCTAAGCTTTAGGAAAAGTTGAGCATGAGGAAAATGAATGTTGTCCATTCAGAATATGCTATATTCTATCTTTGAAGCAGAAAAAATTGTTGTAATTCATAAACTCATCTCATGCTCTATTCTACGATTCCTGTCAGCTCTCCCCACACTACTCAGGAGAGCGAGATATTTTACCTTCTCTGCCCTTGTTATAATCTAACCACCTCATCCAAAGAAACCCAAACCAGTGTATCACAGTTTCATGATTCCACATTCAGACATTCAAAAAGGAATGACAAAGTCATCCTAGATATTATTGCAACAGTAGCAAAGTGTGGGAGGAAGAGCACTATGTTGTTAATTTAAATTTTTTACCAAAAGAAGCATAAGCTTTGGAAAAAACCCAGAAAAACCCTCTGTAATATCTGAGTGTAGTTCTGTACCTGGGTAATTTATAAAAACTCCATGTTTGAAAAACTTCAAAAACCTGATCAGTTATGGTTGAACGAAAGTTTTTATGTATTATCAAAAAAAAAAAAGAGCATTTCCTAGCAGACGGAGAATTCCTTGTACTTTCACATCAGTGAAAACACATTTGTTCATAGCAAAATCCCACTGGTATATTTTAGATTTCATTTGACTCAATTTTAATGACAGATCATACTAAAACCAATTGAACTTTAAGACTGCTTTTACACCTGTACTGGTTGGTGCATGTTATGCACAACCACTTAACCTCCCCCGCTAAGAAGCACCTGTGAGAGCTGTCAGAAAGCAAGCCTGCTTCTGACTGCCCTCAGTTCTCCCTGCAGACAAAGGTACAGGGGTGAGACCAAATGGGGCATGCAGCAATAGCCAGCTTCAAAAGGATGGAGCGACAGGGTCACTTCTCGAGACCCTCCCATTTATTTTCTGAAGTGAGCCTCTGTGACAAGGAAGAAACTTGGAAGCAAGCAGGCCTCCCTGGAAAATGCTATTTTACACCTATGTTCGCTAAAACCTGGATTGGGATGAGAGCTCCTAGATTTTTGAGCAACAGAAGCTCTACCTTTACCAATTTTATTTCAGAAATCTCAAAGTATATGCGAACAAAACAATTCAGGATCTCTCTTCTCCCTGAGATTGTTGAGTCTTATTCTGTATGTTATTCCATTTTTAAAGGAAACAAGCAAGCCAATTTCTAAATGAAGGCAGTTCCTAGCACCAGTACAGCCACACAGACTTCCACACATTGAGTTCCACAATTAAGTACTACATTTAAATGCAAGAGTCAGCACAGACTTGGCTGTCAGGGAAGAGGACCTCATTACATCTCTGATCTATGAAAATCTTTGAACCCCACCTTCAGATGAGTCTGTTAAGCATTAGGAAAAGCCAATCAGAGGTACCAAGTCTCCTTTCTCTATCAAGTGCACCTCCTGGAACAGCTTTTCCCCACTCTAGACTACTGGAATGCTGCAGAGGAAGGAAAACAGGTAAACACACATTTCTGCTTATCATTGTTCTTTTTCCAGTTTAGTATAAAGTTTTCCAAAAATTCTTACTTTGATTTCTTCACATAGAGCCAGTAGACAACACCTGCAATCAGAGCAACCAGCAGAAGACCAATCACAATTCCCACTATTAGCTTTGCCTGGTCATTAACCTTTTCACTATTGTCATCTGAAGCAAAGAGGAAAAGTTAATGAGATGACCTATGATGAAGTAAAGCATTACAACATTGCAAAAGAATTTTCACCAGAAATAAGAAAAGGGATTAAAAAAGAAAAAAAAAAAAGGCAGGCATTGTTCTTTAAATGTGTTTTTAAGCTTTACGAAAGTCACATCTTAGTCAATCACAGCACCAGCTATTTCAAATCAAGTCCAGCTTTAAGGGAATTTAAGGGACTTGTGCAGTGAACTACATAGGTCTTGAACCAAGACAATTAAAAGCAAGGGTTACAGAGAAAAAAACCCATACGTACCACCTCTATCCTCTGTGTCATCATATTCCGGAATACTTACTGAAATGAAAAATGTTAAAATTAAATTAGAGACAATACATATTAAACATGAACATCACTTTTAATTACCTATTTACAGCAATGACAGAACCTGTAACAGTGTTTGCCAAACAAGATATTTAGTCCCATCTTTAAACAGAAGTCTTTCCTTTGTAACTGTAATATATCAATTAAAAGAATCTTACTCTAAACCTGTAATATAAAGTCAGAAATATTTCTGACTATTTCTGTGCTAGCCTTCCATAGCTTCTTGCTACTTTTTGTCATGATGTGATTACAGCCCAGTGTGGCTGATTTTTATTGTGAGTCAAGTCACAGCAGTAATAATAAATTGGAATTTAGGGACTAAGAAATACTGTTAATTTAGTAATAAATAAAGACCTCTGTCTTGTAAATAAAGTATTACTTTACAGTATTTTGTACTACTGTGTTTTTCTATTATTTTGTAATATTGTTTACTTTTGTAAATAGAGGTAGCTAGCCAAGAAAGTCACAAAGAACAAGCAACTTCATGTAGAAAGCTATCAATAAATTTTATGTACTACTGATCCAGAGTGGATTTACAATTGCTTGACTTAAGACAAAAAGGTTAAATGTCTTAGTATCAACATTACTATGCAGACCTACTCTTCATTTGAGTGTGATGTATGGGTAATTTATGAGAAACTGTAACTTTAAGGAAATGATCTTTAGAGGACACTCACTAGCAGAGACGTTCATGGAGGTCACAGTCCTTTCTAGCTCATTTTCTGCAATGCAAGTTAAAGTTACATTTTCCTCAGGAGCAATTACAATTTTACTGGAAAATTTCCCATTAACATATTTTGTCTCCTCTGTCTGAAAAGGTGAAAAAATGAGGATTAGTATCCTTTAAAAACACAAAGAACAGTATATACATTAATTGTATTACACACTGAAAATGTTCAGGGGGAAATAACTTTCAACTAATATTTCAGTTCTCCAAACAATAGCAATAGAAATACTACATTGTTTTATTAAATGGTAATGTGAATATTTGAAAGAAAAAGTTGGACAAAATATCCAGTTATAGATAGTACAGTGTGCACTGTAAGACCAATGATAAAAAAGGTTTTTTTTGAAAAAGTTAAGAACGTTCTGTATTTGCTTTTCTTTCAACTCTTTAAAAAATATTCCAAGTGACAAAATTCTTAAAGAAAATTTCAGACTTCTAAGGTCTAATTTTTTTCATCTTGCTGTTTTACTTTTATGTCATTATAAGGAAGAGAATTGCTCTAGGTTTTCTAGTTTCCAGCTTTCCAAGCTGTTTCTACCTTAAGCATTATTTTGCCAAGCTACGTCTATCTAGTAACACCTACAGTATCCGTACTGTAACAGTGATGTGTTGTTCCTTGAATTTTCTCTACATCATTCTTGGATTAATGCAACACCCAGAGAAAATTATTTTCAATCATTTATATAGCTTCGAGACAATTGCTGTCCTATACCTACAAGTAAATGGACAACTCTGACAGCTACACATAATTTCTGTAGGCTTAGAGCAAAACCTAATGAAAAGTAATGGAATCTCCAGGAGTACTGTACATTGTACCTCCAGCCACGGACCGTAGAGAGGTCTCATTTACGTTTCCTGCTAAGGCAAAATGTGGCAATGCTCTGCCTGGGATTTGGTAATCCATATAAAAATACTTCAGTTTGCATATTTTCCAGGTATTTTTCCTGCTATATATGAGTTCTTCTTATTTATCCCCCAGGATGAATGCATAATGGTTGTGTTTCCAGTGAGAAACAGGTATAACCATACAAAAACAACTACAAATATTAGGATAAAAGTTGCAAAGCCCATATGGAACTATACTGAATGTAACTTTTGATTCACACATGCCAAATTTCATTACCTTTCACTCAGCTAATGCCTACATCAAGTACCCATTTGCTTTCTAATATAAGTTCTACAATTCCATCATTATTCGCAAATTCTTTATGCAATGGCAAAATCAGCACATTATCCAGATAAAAGGACTAAGTACCTTCATTTAAAAAAGGCATATTTCATTTGTAACCTTTTCGTTTTCCTTTCAGCTTCAAATTGTAGTCAGTGGATCTCCTTTGCCTTCTCCTGTTCTATTCAAAAAGGCTTTATCGTAAAAAAAATCATCCATGTAAGTACCATGTAGCTACAGCTACCACTTAACCTTCTCTTAGATAACTGAAAAAGACTTCTTCAATCTTACTATCTGAAAAATGTTCCTTAATTTTAATTTGCACTTCCTATACATTAGTTTTTGGTGAATAAAGCAATAAGAAAGATACTTGCTTTATTTAGGATGCTTCCGCTGCCCGTAACTGTCCACTGCACAGCTGGTTTCGGGAAACCTTCCACATGGCAGATAATTGTTTTAGACATTTTATTTGTGTTGGTTTTCTTGGTCATTTTGATTTGAGGCTTTCCTACAAGAACAGCATTACAGTTAACAACTTTATTTAAAAGGAACAATTAATAATTGCAACTATCTGCTTGCTTACCTTCCACAATAAGTTTAAGCGTCTGTCTTTTCCTCAGTCCTTCCACCTCCTGTAGAGTAGTTTCACAGACATAGTTTCCAGCATCTTGATACTGAAGACTTGAAAATGATGGACTTGTTTGCATTCTGGTATTGTCCTGATAAAGTCAGGAGTTAGAAGTGACAGAGATGGACTCACAATACATTAACCCCTTAATGACAGATGTGACTACTATCAACAGGAGTTTTCACATTCTTTGGAAACTTAGAGCCTCACTTCTAAGCTGTTTCCCCATTAATAAGTACCATGTGAATATCCAACATGAAAAGTAGAAATTGCTGGAGATTTATAAAAGCCATCCCCTTTCTTCTTGAACAATTTTGCTTTTAAATCAGGGGCATGGATGGGATCAGTTATTAGCTCTGAGGTTTTCTGGTAGGTTGGCCAAGACCACAAGTGACAAAATATGTCTGAGATGCAAGCAGCTCTCCTCTAGGCCAGGCTTACGAGATCAACATATGCTCATAAACAACCATTATGCATCCTTACTATAAGTTTCCAGCACTACAGGTTTGGTGCAAAGCCACCTTCTTCAATACCTAGGTTTTTCACCATCTGACCTCTCAACCATTGCCTTTTGTTATGTTTATCAGAACCAAGACCAAGCTCACCTCTGAGAAAATGCACCAAAATTCCTCCAAATGGGCTTTTTTTCTTAGAGGAACCTTATTCTCAAAGAGCCTTGTATAGACCATTTCAAAGAAGTTGTATCTGTGTTACAATGTGCCTTAATTCTCTCTGTTTGAAAGCTCAGCTGATAATTACAATAACTGATTTTCAGTCACCAATGTGAGTGAATAAGATCTCATTTTAACCATATGCGTAAGACATGTTTTAACAATATTCTTTAAAAAGCCCAATGAACAACTTCCTTCCTTCGCCCCAAAACACTGAAGTAGCAGCAGTAATATGAAGAGCTGAACATTCAGATGAAGTGCGAAATAGACGAATTACTGACCTTTATCCAAAACACAGTTGCATTTCTACTAGAAGAAATCGTGCATGACACAGGCAAGGCCTCTCCAATCTGTTTTGTGACTTCTCCACTAGGAGTAAGCTGCAAATCCAAATCTGAGATAGAGAGTACATTTGTAAAAAGTTAATCTCGGAAAGCCTGGCCCATTTCAGAGGCTTACCAAGAAAAGAAAATGTGACTAATTGCACTCATTAAATTCAAGATTTCATTTCTTCAATAAAATCGAAGTCAATTTTACAAGGAAGGGAGATGAGAGAATCATTCTAAAATAGGCATTGCAGAACATATTTTTGCTGTAATTATAGGCTAACAGGAAAAGCAAAACCTCACTAATCACTAGACAAATGGATACATTTTTTTCACCTTGTTCTGCTGAAAGAATGTCAGAGTAGGCACAAGAAGCTGAAGAAGTACTTCACACAGCAGCATGTGCATCTTGAAAAGGGAAGCGCAGAATGCTGTGATAGTAGCTTGCTATGGGCCAGGTAGAAATGCATCTTCAGGGGAGGACTAGTGGGGGTGGGGACAGGTTATCCTAAATAGTAATTGCAGAAAAAAAAGCAGGTCAAGGGGTACCTTACTTTTGTGTGATAAAACTAGAGGATTTTTATCCTCAGGATCTGGAGGGGATGAAGGTGGTCAAAGAGGGTGTATGAGACATGATACTGACTGAAGGGCTGAGAAGTTTGAATTACAGGGTTGGGGAGGTGCACATGAGACCCTTTATAACCCATTTGTAACTTAAAATGCCACTTTCATGTACCTCAAAAAAGAGTCCAAGCTCTCCCTGACATGTTTGTAATTTCCCTTAAGCTGCAGGGAAACTGCACTCAGTGACAGCTGTGTTTGACACAAGGCAGGGTGAGAGCCAGTAACAGAAACATCAGGAACCACCGCTCTGGATTTTTCTTAGTATGAGGATTTGGTGGGCTGGTCATTTTTTAAAAAAATTTAATCCTACAGTGAAAAAAACCAGTTTGCCAATCTCTATTTTCTTCCCCTCTGACAGTGCCTTGCTTGTGAGCCAAGTTGCCTGGTTGAATGACTATCACAGATGTGTGTGCACACACACACAGACATGTGCAGTCAAATGCACATGTGAGTTCATCACAGAGTAGTTGCTGGGAAAGGACTGCAAAGCCTCCTTTCGGTTTTTAAGCAGAGCTTAAAAAAAAGCTTGAGACAAAAATCACAATAGAGGAAAGCGAGTTTTCCTTAACAAAACAATGAACTTCCCTACTGGCTTCATTCAGTGGTTTCCCTGAGAACACCATTGTAATTAGAGGCAGAACTTCAGGGAACAACTCGGTTTCAGCCTGTACTACTAGTCTGCAGCATTATTATCTGTGTTACAAGCCCAGTGCCTCGTCCGAGAGGTCACAAGAACTGTCCTTTCATCTGGGAATGAGTCAAAGATCTTGATGAGATAAAATGGTGTCTTGTCTCTGTATTCCTATGGGGATTTCCTATCCTCCCTCCTGAAACCAGTAAATGGAACCCAACTATTCTCCTGTGGCTTCCAGAAGAAAAAAAAAGAGAAATAAAATAACAAGACTCCTGCAGTGAGAAGTATATAGTTTCGGATGGTGTATGGGATGTGTTTCTTCTTGCTTTGTTACCCTTAAACACATTCTATCAAGGCAGAGGGGTGGTTGAAAAGAAAACTAAGATTTTTTTCTTTTCCCTCAAGAATTTCCTTCTACATGTACTTAAACCTTTTGTTCTTTGAAGAAAGATAGCACCTCAACCCCCAGAGATCACCAAAGACCATTCAGAAGGCATTCCTCTCATATTTGCCATAGGAAGCAAAAATTCATGGAAGTTTTTGCCTTCATCTCAGGCAAGACTGACAGAGCCCAGAGCAATTCTTCATCCCAGTCTCCCTCCAGGGTAGTCTGACTGTGCCTCGCTGGCCCCTCTGTGTGGTCTAACTGGGGCTGTAATCCCTCTCACACCATGGTCTTGGTTGCTGTATCAGTTCAGGAAAATTTACAGTGTATGAGATGAGCTACATAACTCAGAGCAGTATTTGCATGACTTATGAGGCAAGACAGAATTAAGGATCCCCTCTAGGAACTCTACATGAGCAACTTGAGTTAGCCTATTTTTCTGCCAGGTTATCTATAGGGTCCACAAAGAAATGTGATGTAGTTACCTTTATCTCTCTACTTAGTAAATATTCTATCTTTGGTACAGAAATATGAGGAGAAAACATTTCTTGCATATAGAAGACGGTCAAAAATTTTTGTCTCCATTGAAAGAAAAACTTTTCTGTGAGAATTTTCTGTACATTTCATGTTTGGCTTTGAAATGTTCTTCAGAAACAAGCTCCTCATCAGGCACCATTTTCAATATACGCTAGCTCTTAATGTGGTCTCACTTGAAGTCTTGCATTGATTTCAGTGCTGTCTTTGCATACCAAGTAGAGCAGGGAAGAGACAAATAGTGCATTCTGCACGTATCACCACATCATGTGAGAGAGGTATGGAATTAATGTGGGCAAGACTGGGGCACACATTTCGTTTTGGAAACTGTGGCACATCTGGGACAGACTCCCAGCATTTGAAGGAGGCCTCTGATGGAATATTGTGCTACAATTGGGAAAACTATGCGGGCACTTGCTTGTTGTCCGAACTCCATAAATAAACTAGCAGACAGCTAGAAACTTCTCCTAGTATCTTGAGAATAGATTTTTCCATGCAACATTCAAAAGTTGATTTCACCTGTATTTTCAATGGCTTTACTGAAAGGAGAGACAAGTCAAGGCTATAAAAATATCTATAGAGAAATACAAATGCTATACTCCTAAGAGCATTAATTTACTGGATGGTTTGCAGAACACATTTTAGTAGAAAGGAAAGCATCACGAAGAGGAAGTTCCACAGACCTACTTACTCCATACAAGATTTTATGTGCAGAAACAATTACAGAATCATAGAATATTTGGGCTGCAAGAGACCTAAAAGATCATCTATTTCCAACCCCCCTGCCATGGGCAGAAATACCAGCACTGGAACAAGTTGCTCAAATCCCCACAGCAACAGATGAAGGGGACTGTGGGTTGAAAGAGTTGCTTCTTTATAGCTCAGGGAAGATAACCCTGTCCTCTACTGCTGGGTGCTTTCCTTGCCTCACTCAGGGTGTGCTGCTACATCTCTGTAAGTGATTGTAAACAGCTTTTGCTCTGGTCCCCTCCCTGCCAGTTTTGCTCATCTGACCCTGGGCAAACTCACTGAAGGAACAGAGCTGGCAGAGAATTTAAAACCTAGTGTAAAAAACCCCAAACCCACAACATCAATCCTGTTCTGTTGCTCCCTCTGTAGAGGGACAAATCATGCCAACCACAAGCCCTCGGTTCTGCTGGACTCTAAACTGGGACCTGGCTGCACAGATCCTGCTCTGAGGGGCAAGAGCTCAGGTTGTACAGTTTGTCCTTTATGTTCCTTGGATAAGGTAAGGAATCTTTCAACCCCCCTCAATTTCCTTCATAAATAAAATATTTCCCTAAGCATTATGGGTAACTCAGATGCTTTAATGTCGGTTTTCAGCTTTCTGTAAGTCTCATAATTTACATTCAACTTGGAAAAAGGGAGCTCAGTATTCAGCTAGAATATTTTTGTACAAAAAATATTTGAGTATTATGGCATGATAATGTTTTTTCATACCAGCAAGAAGCTTTCCCTACCTAGACACTGAAAGAAATGAGTGTAATTAGAATGCTCAATAAAATTGGTTTGGGAAAAGAGCACTACAGTTGAAATTTAACAAATTACTATAAATAGTTTCCCAAATTTAAATTATTACATTGCCTGCTTTTTGTTGCACTTGTGGTTGGGTTTTCTAAAAAGAAAACAAAAAATCTAAAATGCTGAGACTGGATGGGAGGAAATAAAAAGCCCTGACTCCTAATCAACGTTTTTTCAGTGTAACAGCACAGAGAGGAATATTCATCCATATGTGAGAAGGTAAACAATGAAGCAAAAGAGTGAGAAAAAGTAGGATTTGACAGGCATTAGTAAGTATTACCTGGTGGACAAACTACATGCTGCAGAAATGCTTTAGACCAGCATGAGGCAAGACGCTGAAGTACCTTAAAGGTAGGGCATGGTCTGGACTTTCAGGAGTTACAGAACTATTCCGGGCCATTGCACCTCATTTAAGCAAAGGCTTTGCTACAGATAGAAGTGTTTTGGAAAAACACAACAAAACGAACCCTAACTAAAGTGAAGCAGTGGGGTACTACAGTGTAGCTCCAAGTTCTGAGTAGCTGCACTCGCTGCCAACACTGGGAAGACTCATGTCTAGAAAACAGATGCTTCTCCAGCATAGTAAAGCTCTTCGAATGTGCAGACAAAATAGAAGAGAAAGGAAAACTGGCTTGTTAAAAATAACTTGGAGCTGATGACACCATTTTTTAGAGTAATTATTTATGAAAGTACAAGTAGACATGAAATCCACTTGGAGAAAAATTAAAGGGTCAGTTATAAAGCTACCTTTGCTATGGGGCAATTAAGAGGCAGTAGCACAGGGCTCTTTTCAGATTTTATATGCCCAACTCTTGGCAAGCAGAAGGGGTGGGCAGGGTAACAATGGATGATCTTATTAAAGGCAAAATATTCATTAAATATAATAGTGTAATTTTTCATGTACAGATAAATTATGCCTGTATTGTACCTCTTCCAAAAAAAAAAAAAATTCAAAACCAAATATAAAAACATGGAAGTTTGTTTTCATGTAAAGGATAACTACCGTGGAAGTTTAAACTTCATTATCCGTCAGATCCCTCTGAATCTGTCCACTATTGATGCTACCGTGAAGACTTCAGACCATCAATATTTTTCGGGGAAAACTACCCCTGGCTTGAGTTTTATTTCACAGCCTGTGATAGTATAGGAAAGTTTGAAAGAGTTCCTGCTCTTGTCTTCTCCATAAAGAGATTAAAACCAACTATTGCTTCAATGGTTCCATTAGTTCAGTGGCTGCTTTTGAAGTGCTGCTGATAGTGTGAATAAATAGTATCCAGCTAAAGAAAATTTACTGAGCTCTGTAGCTCTCATGATCCTGGGAAAAGTAAAAAAAAGCAACTTTTCCTATGTGAACATAACGACTTCCTAGTTCTCTTTTCTAGACTCCTTACATTTTAACCCCATTGAGGGAATGTGAACTTGACTATGAAGAATGACTATGAAGAACGACCTTCAGTGATATCCCTGTGGATCAGCTTCCTTGTTTGTGTACATTCTAAGGCACAGCTGGAAGAGAATCATTTGCCCTATATACATGAGTGAAATAAAAAATACCATAATTCTCACTGTATGCAACAGTATAACAGAATCATATGCTATAGAAAAGTTACATGAAGTGAAACTGTATCTAGGCCAATGAATTGAGAAAGTCGAGATTTTCAAAAAGAAATACATTAGAATAAGTAGAAATTACTGGACACTCCTTCAAACCAACTGCTTCACCTGCAGGTAACTGTGCTAAGCTACATACATAAAGCAGAGAAACCATCCCAGGAGGCCCAAGATCAATTTGCATTCTACCTCGGAGTGCAAAATGCAATGACTTACAGTGCACAGTGATGGTGGTCAAATCCATCATGCTTTTGTCAGTCAGAGAGCACTTGTATTCTCCTGTTGCATTTCGTCTCACATCTGTCATTACGTAAGTATCTGAGCTTCTTATACCTTCTGTTTCTCCCTGTGGGTGGAAAACAAGACATTTGCTGTATATGGGCCTGCTAAACCCACTAATTTTTGTTGAGGCTTTTTTAAATGATAAGGATGGTGAAATACTCCAAAGTACGTATAGACACGGCATCATTGAAGTGTAATTACCTATTAATTATACTAAGGTTTACTTTCTGCATGACAATATAATTTTAAAAAACAACTACAATCAAGAGCTTACTCTTTTAGTTAAATGACTAACTCATTTGAAGAGGACGTTAAGATACAAAATTTGAAAGTTTAGCAGAAAGAAATAGTCTACGAATAAGTATTGCAGAAATCAAAACAACAAAACAAATTGTGTTGCTAAATCTGATTCTGATATATTCAGTCTAGGACAAGTCACGAACTGATTTGTACTGCATTGCACATTTCTGAACAGCACAAGCAAACCTTGCTTTATCCACATCATGATGTAGACCCCGGTCGGGTATACACTGAATTATATGCAGTTATGTACAGACACTGGTGTTTTGAATTAGCCAGCAAACGTGGTTTTCTGGCTGTCCAGTTCCCCAGTTTCCCCCTGATTACTGACTTAGATCAGCTTTGAAACAAGCATGGAATGATACCCTAATTCCTATCTCTGGATCCAGAAAGATTTATAATACCTTGGAGCCTTTCAAAGGAATCATCTGTTGCAGCTCTCCTTGAGAGAAAGGACCAGTATCAGGTAGCAAGGAGCCCGAAGATAAGACAAACTCGGGTGTTTAGCTCACTCGCTGTGATAGTGGAGCAAGGAGAGATACCAGATACTTTTTCACTGGCATTTAGTGAGTTTCTAGGATGACTCACTGAATCTAAATGGCTGCTCTGAGATAAGGACTTCAGCTCCTAGCTCCCCTTGCTCTCTTCAGCAATTCAAACACGCCAGAAGTCCAGAGTAGATGACGATTATGTTCAGAGGGTGACATGCTGGGTTTGAAATATCTGAAAGGATACCACTTCTGGCTTCTCGCAACAGCAGCTCTGCTCAGTGCTGCAGCAGGAACAAGGCATATAAATAAGGCATGTAAAATAGGAGCAGGAAGCAGGACATGGGAACAAGGACCAAAAGTCTTAGAATATAAAGCCACATCTGTCTGTGGATTTCACCAGTACTAAGAAGATTAATGGTAACAAAGCCTTTATTTTTCTCAGTCTGTGTCTTATGCATTTGACAGATTTGTTCTCCTGTGCTGTCACACGCATTCTTTTTTGTGTTCTTTATGCCACCAAACAATTAATTAATTAACTGAAGAAAAGAAATTGCACAAAGATTAATCTGTGAGAGTCCAAAAAATAGCTGAATTAATTTGCTTTACTTTCACACCTGGATCTGTGTTATGACAACAGATGAGATGATTTTCTTCAAGATGCTAAACTGCTGTAATCCAAACTGTTTGTTAAAATACCTGATGATGGGAAAAGAAACCTTGTAATTTTTAGTAGGTCTAAACTCCTGAAAAATTCGGGTGGGCTGGGGGGAAGGAGAGATTTTTTTCAAAAATATTTTGCCAACTGAGGTGAGGCATTCTCAGAGCGTGATATAACGGTCAATTGTGGGAGTTCAGCACTCCGCACAAGTGTTGGTTCTTATCTTCACCTCTGGGAAGTTTTACCTCGAGTCTGAATAGATGAGAGACGCCTGCAGATGCTGTTTCAAGATGTTTATTTCTTCTTATCTCTAACTTGCTCTCAGCTCCGGCTGCATGTCTGATGCCAGCCGAAACCAAGTGGGGACTGCCCAGACTTGGGCCGTCCCTGTCCTTTTTGTACTCTTTCCAAGATCCAACCATTCTTCACAACGTATTTATTATTTACTCTTTTATACCAATTAATTTGCACCTATTCTAGACACATAATTTCTACCTCTTTTTCATTCTACCAATCATCTTATGCCACAACTACTAGAGAACATGGAGGAGAAGGAGAAGAACAGGGCAACACCCAAAATCCTCCATCTTAAACCCTTCATCCTCATATTAAAAATCCTAAAATCTATTTTTTAACCTTGTAAAATACTAAACTACTACTCATTTTTACACTCTCATGATTTGCACTGATTCTTGCAATGTTGGTAACTTTTCCCATGGGCTAAGGTCAAAGATAGTGTCATTCTGAGCTTTTTACCAGGGTCTGGGACCCCCTTGCCAGGGCTCCCCACCACCCAGGACAGCCCGAGGCATGTCCTAACCTCCCACGGCAGCCAGAGGCGTGCCTTGGACTCCAACAGTCAATGTCTATCTTCAGTGTTTGTCGCATCGAATTCTTTCCTTCATTTGTTACAAAAACACGTATACACTGACACGTAGCAATGTCTGTAGGAAGGGATGATACAGAGTATTTCACGAGGCAGCGACAGCAAGGCAGGACTTACTGGAATGTAAAACAGGAATTCCTGTGGAGGAGGGTTGCCATTTCCTGAGCACTTCAGAGTGATGTTATCGCCCTCTTTAATGGTACTACTTTGTGGCAGCACTTGAATAGTCACCTTCTCTGTTGGGTCTGTGAAAATAATGTACATATTTAATAGCTTCAGCATAATCCACACAGCAACATTATACATATGATATTCATGGCCCAAGAAAATGCAATTTTATCATGCTGCAGCTGAAAATATTTGCACGTGTATACCTTTTCATAAAAGAATTTGAAGTTAATTGCACTCTCTGTATTTTTGCCAGTTAAGTGCAAAGAAGTCATATGACATAAAGTTCATTTTTCGTCTTCAAAATACCTGTAACTGAAACAGCAATGATTACAACCATGTCATGTGCTTTAAAGCAGAAGAAATCCTGATTAGTATGAACCATTTCATGGTGTGATTTCATTATGAGGGATTAACTTGTCCTCTGTGAAATTCCCTGTTTGGAGGACTGCAGCAATCAGAAAAACAACTGAAGCCCTCAACGCCATGTATTAGTACTAGATAATAGCCTTCTGGCATTAAAAAGAAAGAAATATGAACTAAGCAACTATGTTCGGCCTATTCTAATATGCTGATCACTACAGGCTTTCAGAAAGATAAATCTGGTGAACATAATAGGACCCTTAACATAGTCAACAGAACAGTAAATGTAACATACTTCTGTCATGTTCACTGAAGTTGAACTATAACTTACATTTTACTCTCATATTCTTTTAAAGCAGAGTATTCTACAGCAGATGCTATTCTTTCTAAGTAGAGGCCTAAATATAATTTTTAAAAAACAAAGTAAGATGAACAAAATAAAAGAAAATAATATGGGCAGATAACGCTCCCTGTTTTAATTTCAAAGGATAAATAAAATTCCATCAGAGATGCCAGTCCTGCATTAAGATACAGTACAGCGCACCTTATTAGACACTAAAAAATCTACACAGCAGAGCAAGCCCTGGCTGACAGGTGATTTTGTGTGTTAAGTGAAGCGTGTGCTCTACAGCCCTTCCGACCCTCCAGGCACTTATCACGTCTGTCTTTTGTGATGGGATTTCTCAATAATAGGAGCTGCAGTTCACTGTGGCCTCTCAGGGACTGAGAGCCCCCACACAGCACAGCATCTCAGCCCTCCTCAAGGCAGGAGGGGTACTGGATTCCAACCAGCCACAGCCTCCCTCCCTCCTTCAGAGCCTCAGCTCCCTTCCAAGGCCAAGCAAGCGCCTCCCTCAGTACCTTCAGACCTGAGGCACAACTATGCCTGCTTAGAAAAAGGAAGTCCAGCATCACTGCTGGTATGGAATACGACAGATGCTATGAGATAGCTGGCCAGCCATGACATGCATGCCCCTCTTGGTAGCTGCTGGGCCAAAAACTCAGTTTCAGGGACTGCTGCAAAAACTTGTCTCTTCTTCTGTCAAGTTCTGGTTAAGGTAAAGTTATCATAAAGAATGTCTAGATATATCCTGGAATTGCTTAGGCTCCATCTCAACAGTGAAAAGGGAGGAATTAATGAAGAATAAGACTTTAGGACTTTAATTTAGAACAGGTTTTTCTCCACAGAGATAAACAGAACTGGATTAAAAATGGACCCAGTTAAACAAGAGTAACATTCTTGCAAGCCACCAGTCTTTTCTGTAGAAATATCTTACCCTTTAATCTACTGTAATCAACCAGGGGCAAAATTTAATTTAATTTGCTAAACTAGAAAAAAATTCCGAACATAGAGAAGTAAATAGCGAAAGACTACTTAAACTGCTGTCTAAGATGAAGAGGTCATTCTTCTGAGGAAGATGCAGCCTGAGGACAGGAAGATGGTCCAGTGTCATGCAGAGGGGTGTTTGACATGAGTAATGTGGTCCCCTGCTTTCACTAATAAACAGGAGCAGCCTGCTGAAGGCACATCTTGCCTCTCAGTGGCACGTATTCCTGATCTGGTGCTTCAGCAAATCTGAGATTCTGCTTTCCATCACAGCAAAATTCCAGGAGCCAGCACCAAAAGGCAGCCATTTAGTAAATGAATGCTGCTGTCCCAGAGCTGCCCCAGCCACTGTGCCATTTCAAGGAAAACACCAATGCTGGAAGCAGCACAAGTGTGAAGTGTCTTTGACTCTAATCTGTTATGTAAAGCAGTTTATCCATAACAAGGCGGGCACCTAACAACAGGGCAAGACTGGGAAGTCTGCCTGACAAACATTATCTTTTTACACTGATTACTGCTGAGCAGAACCACACATAACTTGAGCCTAGATAATTAAATATCTGAGATACTATCTAAGTGTCCAGCTCTCCTAGTACTCCTGCTTTCAGTAGCTTCCCTGCTTGCCGCTGCAAAACCAAGCACATAACTGCTGCCAGCTGAGCTAAATTATCCTAATCCAAGTAACATCCAACACAGCAAGAGCTAATTCACTCTTCTTCTCATACTAGGTTACAGTGGCTGGCTCCTCCCAGGATGTGAACTAGCTATTAAACACTTGAGTACTAAAGACAGCACTAACTCAATGCAAAAGATAAAACGAAAAACCAAACCAAACAATAAAACATTTCTTAGCTCATGACTGAGTAGATATATCTTTAAAAAAAATCTTCTGCAGGCATAATTTTAATCATGATCTCCCCATTTCTTTAGGATAAATGGATAAGTCGCAAGGAACAAGCAGCAGGTCTTTATGATTTTGTTCTGTTGCTTTAGAGATGCAAAATATCATAGTTTTGACAGTCCATCTAAAATAAAAAAGACTAAAAGACTTCCAGTTCTTAAGAGTTAGAGTCTGCCATTTTTTTAATCTGCATTATATTTGACTCATTAAAAAAATCACAATTAATGAGAAACTAATTAGGATCACTGAACTAAACTAAGAAAGCAAAACCAAATCAGACAGGTCATTAACATCAACTAACAGCAGTCATGAAATGCATCTGTTAAGGCTTGGACATCTATTAACAAAGAATTTCACAAATTCATTTGGAAATGCATTTATGCAGAGTAAGGAACTGAAGTTACAGTAGATATAAATACTCAGAGAGAAAATTGGGTAACTCCATGCTCTAAAGCCAAAGTTCATACTTGAGGCCTCTTCAGTACTGAAGGGTGTACCTGCCTCCCACTATTTGCTAATTAGCAGCACACTGGTGGAATTAATTAAATTGTGTGTTACTTGATCAGGACGAGAAGAGCTAGTTTATCAAACATTGAATCTTTGTACAGAGGGCACACTATATGTGGCCAGTGACCATCCTGCAGCCGTGCAGCCTCCTTTTCCCTTCATATTGGGTAGTTCTTACTTGCAAGTGCACGTAGTACACGCACCACAGAAATCTGGAAGAGCCTCACCCTCAACAGGTGAACTGGCCCTAATGCATGAAAGCAGAGGGGAAATGAGGACAGCACAGCATCTCTTGGCAAGTAATAGCAACAAACGCTTTCTGGTCATACATTTCTTTCCTGGGAACATCTGCCATGCACAGCAGGAGTTATTCATGGTCATGGGACTCCACAAATGACAGAAAAAAAACGTGGTGAAATTTGGTACCCAGCTATAAAGCAAAACCAAAAAACAGGAAATGTTTCTATCTTTAAAGTGATGGGATAGGTGTCTGCTGGGAACACCTATGGTATTTCCCGGGGTAACAGAAAACCCAGGGGTTTTCTTCTCCATTAGTTCTGCTGCTTGTTGTCCTGGAGAAATAGCTGGTGAAAGAAAACCTTAACTCCAGATGAAACCAAAGACCAGCTGGCTCCAAGGTTTGGTTTTATTTGAGCAAGGTCAAAACTGATCCCCTACCCTGTGGCTCAACAAACTTTATCTGTAGAGGAAAAGCAACTCTCATCTAGGCAGAACATACATGGCAATTCCAGCCTATGGCTTTGGTTTTCAAGGCAATGGTGCACTCACACTACCTGGAGAGATCCAGTGCCTTACTTACTTTGTGTTCAGCTGGGTTACACAGTTGTCATACAACATGTACTAAGACATAGATGCTGTACTGTATACTTAGATCCTATCATTCCCAAAACAGGGACTTATCTTTTTATAAGATGAGGTATTGCTTGAAGTGTGCAGAGGGGTTACACTTGACTGGATATATTGTCTATCTCCTGTTTCTCTACATCCTGCTGTGACCTGGTGCCTTCTACAGTCCTTCAGAACTGTCATTTTACAAGACTTTGAAATGTCTCTTCTCCTGGTCTCTAAGTGCTGCCACCTCCTCTGATCTTTCCTTGCTAACAGCCTGTTTTCTTTATTCAAAGGAGCATTATGATTTCCACATCCGCCAGTTACACAGTAAGGAAGCTGCTTTAGAATTCAGTCCAGTTAGAAGCAATTATTTACACAAATTCTCTACTTAAAAGTCGACCACTATTCAAAATATATATTTTAAATGTAAAGCATAGCATCTTACAGCTGTAGAGATGCATTTTGTGCAAGGTAGAAAGCCAGCATTAACTGCATGGTGCTGACTCTGCAAAGATGAAAAACATTTGCGTTTACTAAAAAGTGTATTGTGTATTTACTGCATAATTCAGGGGGCAGAGTCACTCGAATCAACCACTATAACTTCTCTTAAAATTCTCAAAAGCCCATTTCACTGTAACTCTCTATGGCTACCACTTTCCTCTTGTCAACAAAATCTTCATATTCGGTATTCTATTAGGAAAAATGAAATCTCAGGTAAATCTGAAGATAATAAAAGTTACCTTGTCAAGGTACATAGACCTTCTAGATGCAAATCAATTTTGAAGAAACCATTTCAATAGCCAAGCAGCAACGACTCTCTAATTTTGTAAACTGTTTTTGATTTTGCTTTCCCCTGCCCCGGAGGTAGACTTTGTACAGCAAAAGATGCTTTTCAATAACTTACAGTGAACATCGAAGACAACTGGTTCAGACTGCATTGTTTTCTGGCCAGATGGTCCATAATAAGTCACAATGCAAGAGAACTTGGCATTTACATCTTCCTTTGTCGGCATGTACTGAAGAGATGATGTCACGGTGAAGAGTCCAGTTGTTCTGTCCACGATCTTTTGCAAATTTATGACCACAACTGAAAAGGAAATAATGTTTCAGTGTCTCACAGAATTTGAAACCTTTTTACTGTATGTTGTTTCCTATTCTGCATTTGTGATCAGGCTGCAAACATACAAGCAACATGACATGTCACCCAAGATATTGTACAAAGTTTTCCTGTAGTACTGCCACTGAGGTATACAAGGAACATTTTACCAACAACATACTCCTAACTTACCAAATGTTTTAAATCAAATCCAAACAACAAAACAGGTGCAAACTGGTGGGGTTTTTAATTCTAATCTCAGCCTAACTTGTAAGACAGAAAGAAGGCCTCAAAAATGATGGCAAAAGAATTAGGATCAAATTTATTTTTTAGATCATTCTCAAATTTATGGAAGGAAAAACATTGTAGCCTGATCAGTCTGTCAAAGTTAAAAAGAAGGAAAAAAAATCAGTTGTTCTTACATATCCTGGAAAATAAATAGTTGTATAAGATGAAGGTCTACATGGTCCAAAACACAATATTGGACAGTTTTGAAATTGAGACAGTTAATACCTTATAAGAAGTTGGAAATTAGATGCGAGTTTCTATTAGTTACATAGGCTCAAAAATGGCTTTGTGATAGCATTAACAAACGCAATTCTCCTCCTCATGGTGTGACTGAAACCAAAAGAGAAAGATTTTGTGGCATAGCTTGGGTACCCTGAAAGGCCTAAACATCTTCCAGTTACATCTTTCCATATGAACAGGTTTTCTCAAAGGAAGAATACAATAGAATAAAGCAGAGCAACCCTTATAAACACAATTCTTCATGCATACACCCACATGTGGATACATGTGTGGATCCAGGGACACTGGTCATTCCCAAAACATACCATCATCCACGGGCTGCAAAACTCTACCGTTTTTGTACCACGTGACATTGCCCTCGGGATAACTATCTCTTGAAACGCACTCCCCAAGCTGCAAAACAGACAGGAATTAGTCACTTGTTTTCTCTACTAGGTTTTGAGATAATTCTGTTTTTACTTATGCCCTTCTGGGTAAAAATTTCAAGAAACTTCAAAGGCTGAACCTCAACCACTTTTCTTAAATAGGGAAAATCAAATCAGTGAGGTACAATTCGGAAAAGGGTGGGGGGGGTCTAAGGTCAGGATGGCCCTTGTTTGCAGGTCAGGTAGGAATAAATACAGTAGTGGCAAGGCAACTGCTCTGTGCTCAGCCCGGCTGTAGACTCACAGGCAGGCATTCATTCACCCCTCTGAGTCATCACCTCTGTCTGGACTGGAAAGGGACTTCAGGCAGCCGTCAGGAGCATAACTGCGAGGGAGAATGCTGCTCTTACCATTTGTAGCTTCTCTGTTTCTAAGAGGTCTGCTTGATGTAAGATTTCTGGTTGAGAGGGTTGTTCTAAAACATAAATAGGATACAAGTACTGGTGAAGGGAGCACGAACAGCTGTTTGAAAAACATAAAAAAATACTAAAAATAGTGGACTTTTGAAACGAAACAGAATAATCTGGCCTGATACAGTCTCACCTATGTTTTCCCATTAAAAGAAGAAAAGGTGAGGTACTTCTATCTCAATATTAGCAAATGGATTGAGAAGAACAAACTCTCACTTTAAATGTGTCACACCTTCCATAATGAATTCCATGTACTCTGACAATACATCTTTTAGCCAGACAGACTAGTTCATCACCCAGGAGGAGAGAACCTGATCTGATCTATTGATTTATAGGATATACATGCTGGAGAAGGAGCCAGTGGTACAGAAACTGTAGCAACTAAAAAGCAGCTTTCCTGCAGATATTACTGTAGCTGAGCTGTCAACATTGTAAAGGAACAAATTCAACCTTCTTCTAATCATTCTTCTAATGTTTATTTTTCCTAACTGGGATTATTACATATAAGAAATTCAGATGATAGAGAGAAGTGTAATTATTTTAACCCATTCTGTGTTAGTTATGACTCTCTTAAAAAAAAATAAACTTTTTCTTCAGTGCCAGTAGGTCTTCTTATTTACTTTTATTATGGTAGATGGACCTCTTAGCTTGCCAAAGTGGAGGATCTATCAGTGTTTCCATCATAAAAAACTACTTTCTAGAGACTATATAACTTGTCTGTTGAAACAGTTTGGCCTGAAGCCCGGAATGCAAATTTTTATCTCCAAAAAGAGACAGTTTTCCCCACAATTTTAAAAGAAGAGGGGAAGAGTGAAGGAAAAAAAAAATAAATCAATGTCTATACAGTCAAGGAGAGCCTCTACACCCTACCTGTACTGCTTAAACAAGCATACTTTTACAGACTGAAACATTCACGTCAGCTTAAAGAACCCTTTCCCCAAATCAAGCTTCCTATGAAGTACTGTCTGTACATCGGTAATCCCAGCCCTAAGCGAACTTCACCACTATCTTGCCAAAGTCTCTGCTCACACTGATGGAGTTGCTGTTGTGCAGATGCACTGCTCCTGTTGTCACAGAGGTAGCAAGTCTGTGTGTTTTCCAATAATCCACTTTCCTTGTGTGCGTGTTTACATGCACACAAATGCACAAATACTCTTCACTTGGATGACTACCCCAGGATGGAACAAAAACAGGTCAAAAGGGAAATGAAAGTGAATAAAAAGCTATTCATCTGACATTTTCAAACAACTTTGCTTGTGGCAAAAAACAAAACCAAACAAAAGAAACAGTCAAGGCTATACACTAAGAATGGCATATTTTCTTCAAAGGACTAATAAAGATTTTTATTTTTAGGAGATATATGCATGTTTATTTCTCTTTTGTTAGCTTTAGAGGAAAAAGGTTAATCTTTTTCATATAAGAACCTGTGAAGAACAAAATATTTTCATGTCAGTTCAAGAAAATGTGGTTTTACAAGACCATTAACAGGCCTTCTGGGTCAGATTTTTGGGTCCCATAAACAGGGATAGTTGCCTGCCTGTCCCAGTCACCATCTGATCAAGCCACAACACCTTCCCCCACCTCAGTTTTGCTTCTTTTCGTCTCTCATCTCCCCCAGGACTGGTTAGAGAAGACCCTGGTTTTGGTGGGTTGGATGCCCCTGCCCCGCAGTGATCCTGCAAGGGAAAGGGAGGCCCCCCCTGCTCCATAGCTGCTGTGTGGGGCTCTCCCTGTTTTGAGTGCTCTGTGACTGAGCAGATGTTCCAGTTGAGAGGCTGCCACCTGCTCTCTGAGAGCAGCTTCCAAGAGGAAACGCCTGCTGCCAGACCCCCACAGCAGCTGCACCTGCACCAAGGTAATTCACTGTAAAACACTTACTTGGCATTTACCAGCTCAGTGTCTGAAGCAAGAAAAAATTTTCAGCTTGGCAGCAAACCCCACTTTGGTGGGTTTGCAACTTCAGCACACTGCTTATCTCTCAGCTTAAGAGCTTGCCAGAGTACTTTGCAACTCTGTATAGGCCTCATAATAGAGGGAAAGAGTTCACCGCCTACAAAAGCCAAGCGCCAGTGCAGCAGGACAGCAGCTCCTGTCCGCTGGGCTGCTCTGCTTTGGAACTGCCCATTTAATTCCACAAAAAAGTTGCTGACAGGATCCATCTGGAAAGCTGGTAGTGCTTGTTTGAGTAGTCAGTGAGAGAGACTAGCAGGTGGTACCCGCACAATGAGCCATTTCAGCTCCTTACTCCTGAGTTAATCAGGTAGCACAGCTGAGGATGTAACAAGCTCCAGCAAAACCCAGAATCAGTCGTGACTTCTGAGATGCAGCTGAGTTTCAGGTGCATGAGATTTTGGTTTGTGAGGGTCACACTGCAGCAGCCTAGCTCTGTACCTGTAGCTCAATGAGTTAGAAACTCCCCTGATTAAATAAATGAAGCTTGCCAGCTACTCTTAACTCTTCTGCAATTAAAGCAAGCAAACAACTAAAACTGAGAACTTAAAAACCAGACTCAAGAAAATTAAATGCAAAGAAAAGTTAAGAGAATCATAAATAAAGATGTGAACACAAAGTGAACAGACGCAAAGGTAATTTTTCTTGCAGCGCTAAGTTGGCCATATTACGTGCGTGGCATCCTCCCTTCTTATCTTCCTTAGTAGATAGAAGATTTCTCTATTAGTATTAATGCACAGAATAAACCAGACAAGCTGTGCTCCATGGCTGAGTTAGCATTGTGTTAATACTTAGTAGAGTACACAGTAATTCAAGCACTTAGTGTTTCATTTCACCATATACCACTGCCTCATCTACATATTTACTACTGTGCAGTAAGTAAACATGATAATTCTTTATCATTTCCTTTGAAGCACTGTGTTTACTGTGCGTGCTCTGAGCACACTCCTCCCTGTTGTCATTAATTCAATTGTTCTTGCAGTCAAATGGAAAGTGAAATGAGGGAATTACTATTGGCTCCTGATCTAGCTTTAAACTCGTTTATGTGGCTGATAACATAGACATCATTGAGGACTCCCTGACAGCTTCTACCTGAGAGAAGCAAAAGGATGCCCTTCCAAAACACGAATTTGTGTTTCTCAAGCAGAGTGTGATCACTTTGAAACTGCCCATACCTGCAGTCAGCCTGTTCCCACAACAGACTTACTTTGACTGTGTAAATCTGCACCTGAGAGCAACAAAGGCCAAAAGCCATATAAAAACATGAAGCTAAGGAAGATAAGACACCGCAGTCACAGCCCTGTGTCCCTAAAAAGCCATCCCCAAGCTGACTCAGGGTTTGAGGGATTACACTTCTACTCTGAATCAGCACCAGGAAGAGACCAGGCTTGTCCCTGCTCGTGTGTGAGCTCCGAGCTGGGCTGTGCCTCAGAGGGCTGGGGTTTCCACTGCAGACCAGCCTTGCCATCGAGCTGGAGTGATGGCAAACACTAGTAAACCTTGCTGTGCTCCAGGAGAGAATGGAAGGCTGGAACTTCTCCTTCCTACCATTCAGCAGGGGACAAAACAAGCATTTGGGGCTGGTGGTTCATTTTCCAGCCTCTTGCTCTCTCCCTCACAGTTCGTGCTGTTGCACAGCAGCTGCTCAGAGCCACTTCAAACCTCTCGCCCAAACTAATCCTACAGACCGCACACAGTTAATGTTTCCCTCCTGCAGAAAAATTTGCTCTGAGAACAAATGGAAAATAATCAATGCTAATTTTACATTTTTCATTTCCAAGGCCAAATGATATCACATAAGTGAGTCATTATCAAAGCCTAAAATTCTCTTTGAGCCAGCACTTATCATGAATAAACTGCAAGTGCAGGCAGTCCTGTTACGTAAATGCTACCAGTAGATTACATTTTTGAAAGCTGCAGAAATTTGCTAGTCTTAGTAATTTACTGAGCCAAACTTATTTTCTTGGCTTTAAGCCTGCCTTAAACAAAAGTTTCTATAATTTATGATTCAGATGTTGATGAATGTTAATGGTAGTAACAACTAGATTTACTTACTGAAAACTTTGACTATCGTTGGCTCTTCGGAAACATCATCTTCTGTAACTAGCATACATACAAATCTCTTTTCATCACTGATTCTTGCATTCTTGATGGACAATGTATAGTTTTCTGAGAGACTCAACCTGTCTTTGTAGTCTGGTACATCATCATACTGTACATTTTTTTTTGTTGATGATCTGAAGGCAATAAATACTGGAGATCCATTTGGCATTTCCTATAACAAAAGGATAAACACCTCTATTTTGCATAGACACTAATTTAAAAGTTCATGAAGATTTGCAATTGGTACAAACCCATAATTAAAAAAAACCCTGCAAACTGTATCAGATGGCTTTTTTTCCTGATTAATTCCTGCTGTACATAGAAGAAATTCAGTGTAATAAGAGAGCTAGTTTAAGACTGCCATAGTACACATTGACAATATCATCAGTAGAAATTATTTCAATCCTTTGGCTCAATCTCAGCATAGCAAAGGGCTTTCTCTGATAAAAGCTGATGTTTTTGGCAGCACTTGCCACAGTATGAAAAAGTACTTGAAATAGACAAATGTGCGAGCTAGTCTCAACAGCTTCAATTTCCTTTTTTTCATTATTGTTTTACATATTCATATTGTTTATTTGGGATCTTTAGACTTCATTCCAAATGCAGGATTTAATCAGGCATAACTGCTTATTTTAGTCTAAATTAGTTTTTAGCTTTTTTTTCCTTTGTTTTTAAAGGACCCAAGAGCTTGTAACATGGGAATACACATACAATCAAATATTGTTAATCTGCAAAGTATCATTTGCTAAGGACATCCTCCTTATGCAGTTGCCATCCCAAGAAGGAATACAAATTTGACGGCCTTGTGCAAATCTCTCATATTAAAAAAAAAATATTTTTTGAGGGTCAAAGTTACAGGGGCAGTTCTACAGGATTTGATTCCTTCCTCCTTCACAGACACACACAGACACACAGCAGGGACAGATAGTGTCTGCCTTTATTTAAAGAGAGGTGAAACACTGATTCTATCTTTATGTTCAGTATTGTGCTGGGGGCTGGAAAAGGTTTTCATTCTCTTTTGTCCCTTATACCTTGCAGCACCAGTGTTAGTAGTGCTCCCAGTACAATACCTCAGCTGGACTGCAGAGCCCACAAAAGCATGACAATTCTGCTATGAGATGAGTGGTGTCAGAGCTGGGCAGAAAGCAGGAGGCATCAGCTAGTTGTGGAGCTTAAATTCCCGTATAGATTTTCTCCCTCTCTTATAACTCTTGGATTTGTCTGGATGTCTGTCACACAGGATAGAAAACACTTCTTGACTTGATACACGGGAAGTTGGCTGTCAAGTGCAAATGAGCTCCTAATTCCTACAGCCTACCCAGCTACAAGCACACACAGGTAGACACTGAAGCGAGCAACACCTGCCATGGTGCAAGTCTCCCAGTGCCTGGAGTTCCACCAGGAACCCAAATTGCTCCTCACAAGGCAGAAGAGAAGAAAACAGAGTTCCTCCTTCTTCCAATGAAATGATCACCTGATGAAAAAAAATTAATCCAACCCTCTCTATTGCCATGCTGTGACTGCCCCGGGAGAAATGTTACCACTTTCATTCGGTTTTGTGGGCTGCCAACAATTTCATAAAATAGCAACTTAGACAGGCTTTTTTGTATGTTAGTTTTTGTCTCCCTTTCCATTTAGAAGAAGCTACAACATCTCTACTTGCTGCTTGATGCTTGTCCGATGCAGACAATCCAAATGCAATGGAAAAATATAATACGTTTCTTTTTTTCAGAATATCCTTGCATCTTCAGAGAGATGGACTTGTGTCTTCCCAAGAAAAGTCAGCAGACTGAAAAAGACACTGCAGAATGTGATTGCTCCATCTTCTGAATGCTCCTATGAAACAGTTTTACTGTCCCTTTTTGGGGAAACATTCTCCCCAGACTTCTGACTTCATTTCCCAAAACATGTTTGCAGAAAAGGAACTATTGAGTGGATGGGAGCTGCAAAAGCTGCAAACCTGAAGGTAAAAAGGAAGGAGCTAGGGGAAAATAGGACTCCCCCTGCCACTGGCAGATCATTCTCCTGTAAAATGGAGGATGCCATTTGCAAAGAGAGAGAGAACTACATTATTTTAAATCCACTGTGAAACTAGAAATTATCTATTATTGCAGGTACATTTTGTTTGAGCAGAAGAGGAGATTTAGATGAACTTCACAGAGGCAGGAAAACCATTTGTCTCAATACCACTCTGAGAAGGAAAAAGGGTTTGGTATCCCAGCATTTTTATCCACAAATGCTTCCAGATTTCATTTGACTTTGATATGCTGATTCTCCTTTTGACTTGGGATACTGATCACGTACAGGAGAAGCTCATCCTGCGGTGCTCCTACTGCAAGCTGACCAGCACACCGAGAGAGCACCCATGTTTTTGCCTCTGCTCCCTGCCAGAAATGGCAGAGTGAAACCCCTAGCAATGCTCCTAAGGTCAGCTCTGCTCTCTTCTTCACTGTGCATTGAGCACAGGGAAGCCTGAAACAGATCTGAGTGACTGTCAGATCAACCAAAGGCAGGCACAGAGCTTTTTCCCAGGGATGGAGCACGCTCTGCTTCAGGCAGCCAACTTCAAAAGTGTTCAAATGTACAACGATGGCTCTGTCAAGTGAGCGAGACACCACTGGATGACATGCCAGATCTCTAATACAGGTTGGCAGAGAACTCCTGAATAACTATTTCTCTTGAACAATGAGATTAATTCCTCAAACCTCTAATCGGCGCTTGGCAGAAATTATACAGCTTGGAATCTTGCAGTCTTACAAACACAGGAATAAATGGCTTCATATATGAGGCAGAAATCCTATCATTTGTAATCTTAAAATCTCACGCACAAAAATTACATGTCATCTTTTAACAGTTCTAAAAAATATAAAGATAAGCTATACTTACATATTTCCATTTTCCAAACATAAGACCATCTGGTACTTCTAGAGGACAAGGCATAGTAATAGTGTCTCCATACACTGCATTTACTGTGTACAATCCCAGAGCTAGAGGAGAAACAGAAAGAGAGGAAACAATTTTAAGTGTTTTCTTCAATTCCCATATGCTAGCTAATATTTGGTTCACATCTATTGCAACAGCAGCTCCTTTGCAAATGGTTATTTTCCAGCATGTAGGATTTATCCTCAAACCTAAAACAAAACAGAATTCCTGTCACTAAATTTGTTAAGTAAATGTTATGACCTTTTTGGACCCATGTTTCCTGCCAGAGTCAATGGGAGCCAAATGGATTTCTAAAGAGGACTGCGCCTACTCAACCAGATGAATATCTGCACTACAATTGGGATTGTCTCAAACTTAAAATGTGCAAAGGGAAAATCCCTAAACCTATTCTTCATCTGAAAAAACAGCCAATTCTGCCTGAGCAGGTTACATTGCAGCCCACTATTGTGAGGAGGCCAGCAAAGAAGTGATAACTCTGACTGCTGCACAACATAAAAAACCTAGGAAATGATGACAGAAAAGAGAATGATGATATTAAAATGTGTTCCCTAAAACCTGGGGAAAAAAACTAGTCTGTACATTTAGATTTTGGAAAAACGAAGTGAAATACTTCTATGAATTATTTAAAAACAGCTTTTTTGGAAACCTCAGCACAATGTTATTGTGTTAATGCATATAAATTTACAGAATAAAACTGACCCACTTCTTTTCATTATCCAAAACATGTGAATTGAACAAAACCAATAGACCTTAAAGCGATGAAATGCTGAAATGCAAGGAAGCTTAAAGGGGAAGACATAACAACTTGGTGCATTTACTACAATGCAACTTTCCTCCTAGTTTCCTTAGTTGCCTCTTGTTTGCTGCTCCTTCCACTGGAGAGAGCTTTTGCCTCTAATGCTTGCCCAGAGAGTATGCTGGCTGCCTGCTCTCAGCCACACATCTGGACTTCTGTCAGATCTTTGCCCAGAGACTCAGGATCTCCCCCTTTGCTGCCCTTTCATTTGCAACTGTAGCTTAAGGGCTTGCTCCCAAAGGAACCGTATTTAAGAGAGAGAAGATGCTGGTGATGTAACCAGGTGTTTCTAAGGAGAATCATCCATTCCTTCTAGAAACAATGATTTTTCTGGAGATTCAGCCCTTCCTTTCTATAGTTGGAAAAAGAAATATGTTCCCACGCACCCTCAAAGACCTGAGCCACATACCCCTTTGCTTTTCCCAAGTCCTAAGGCATCTGCTGGGAGGACCTGACAATTCTATAGAGTGCACAGCTGCACTCAATAGGGAGGTTTCTCCAAGGGATTGTTTCTTTTTTTTTAAGAAAATCATGCCTTTTCAAAGAGCCAAACACTGAATTCCTTTACTACAATTTAAACTAAAAAGACTCCAGAGCATTTTTCTCGGGTGAGGACTTCAGAGCTCACTGTTAACATCAGCTTGTATTTATCACGTGTATCACAGTGACAAATGAGGCTGTGGGGCTTGTGCTGTGTGATACTGCACAAAGAAACAGTACTCCAAAATCTTTCCTTAGAGAAGCTACAACCTGGCACCACATGCTTAAGGCAGAAGAGCAGGCTGGAGCTTAATGGACTAAAGGAACACAGGAGATAAGAGGCACCACTACCCGCATTTGTCTTAAACATTCTTTCCTTCACACTGCTCCTTTTCATCTAAAGCACTGGTAATCTTTCTGATTCTGTTACTTAATTAGTCACAAACATGCTTTAGGTGCATTATTCATACTGTAAGGACTGGATACTCTAATTTGCTCTATGGTTCACAGAGACCACCTGTTTCCTAAATGACAACAGCGGTCATTCCACTAGATGGTGCTGAGTAAGAGCAATCTTTAAAAATGGAACAAAATTTTTTAAAGAGACCAGATAACTTCAATTTCATGGAAATAGAAGCAATGTTTTACAATATCAAGCTATAAATGGAAGTAAAATTCAAAGCTGGAACAAATTTTTCCCTTGGCCCTTTCTTGCACTCATCCTCATTCTGATCACCAGGAGGGGGGCAGTGCAACTTTGGCTTTGCAAGTTGAACCCTAATTTTCATTATTTTCCTAGATCTAGAAAAATCTGTCCTTTTTTGTTTCCTCTCTTCTGTGGGAGCAAAATTACAACAGACTTGAAAATATATATTCAGTTAGTAAACTGGATAGTACCTGTTCAAATTCCAGCTAAGTGTCATTTAGTAATTTGAAATCTTTGATGGCATTTTGCATCACACAGAAAACCAAAACCTGCTCCTCTGATATGAGATACTCTCTGTTATTAGGAGCAATACTCCCTGTCATTAGAGGAAGAAAGAATGACCCCCTCGGATCCGAAATGCTGCTGTCTTCCAGACACCTATTTAGCCCCTGCAAAATTGCTAAGGTAGCAAGTATACACTACTGAAGACTCAACACACTGCCTCACGAGAGTGAATGAAAATGTTTCTGGAAAAACTCTTTATAGCATTCAGAGTAGGTAATTGATGAATGGCCTGATAAAGGGAAAGACTGCCCTCTGATCTTAGAACTCTTTCAGCTGAAAGGCATTTCTTAAAATGGACAAAATCATGACTTGCCATAAATTCTGCCTAACATAAAATCACACCGTTTTCTATTAATTTGTTAACACAGAACCAAAAGACACAGGTTTTACTTTAAATATGGAGAAATAATCCTTACAAGAATACAAAAGGTCCTCCTGCAAAATATTCTCCTCCCACTTCTGTAGCACCAAATCTAGCACATTGGAAGAGTGCAAATTAATTGAATAACTGCAAACTTTCACTGCAGTAACTGCAGTAATCTCCACAAAACGACCCTACCAAGCTATACATTTAAGAAACAAACAAAAAAACCACTTCGACAGAATTAGAAATCCCTCTCTCTGTTGCTATTAGACATATATGTAAAATGATGGGATGAAGAAGAGAATTGTTGCTTAACGATATGACAGTGCTTACCATCAACCATCATATTGTGAGACCTCTTAGCATAATTTCCAGCTCATTCTAAGAAAAAGAAAATGAAAGCAGGATCTACAAATACATAACAAATTGCTCCATGCCCTAACACGGTGCAGGGTCAATGTCAGGGCCCTCGTTTCTCATTAACTGCAGGAGGGCGCAAAGGCGACTGCAGGGAATAATACTACGTCACCGGACATCATGTCCTGCCTTGCTCTATTTCTGGTGCACCTTTCTGTAGCTAATTAAGAGCTCAGCCAGCTTCCTTACGTGATTTTCAGATGTTGCCTTCTGAAACTGAGCTAGTGCTCTTAACAACACTAGTTCTTGTCCCACGTACACCAAGAGCAGCTCTACCTGCTAGGTTTGAATTACACCTGCATCACTTTCCTTCTATTTCTTTACATACATAAAGAGCTTGAGCCGGCTGAGATTTACATCATTTCTCTCTCTTTGATCCAGTGCTGAAGAAACTCTGAGCCAGATGAAACTTTTCCACATAGGTCCAAACATGGGAAGAAAGTACCAGCTTCATGAGGTATGATGGCTCAGAGTAAGACTCCAGCAGGACAGTGGTAAATGGAGATGACATAGCTATTGATGCTTTTAATTAGAGTACTTCCCATGTCCCCATGGCAGTGCTAACTGCATCCTTGTTTCTGCCTGCATTTCACAAGGGAAGAACCAAACAGTACCTACAAAAAATCTTGAACAGAAGCTTGAAAGCAGAGAAGGTGCAGTTGTTATTTTAGATCCTCACCAAAAGTATGAGGCAGGTCATACTTTAGACCAATTATTATTTTTAAATCAAAAGGATCATATAGAAGGAATGGATAGAAGGTGAGATAAAAAAAATTTAAGAAGTTGATGTTTCTCCAAGGAAATAACAAAAGCTGAAGGAAGTGTGTGGAAAGCAGCCCTGTTTTTCACCTCTACCTTCCGTTTGCAATACTGAAACAACTTATTGCCACAAACACATCTTCTAAGTGCTTAGGAATAGTATTTTTGGCACAGATGTGAAACAGAACAAGGGCTGCTCAAACACCCTCTGGATGCAACCTCCATGTGAGACTACGACCCTGTATCTGAAAACTCTGACTAGCACAGCTACTGCCCAAGACTCACCTGCACTGGCTTGCACAGCAGGGCTTACTTCCAGTGCAGTGGAAATCCGGGGAGCTGAGCCTCCCTCAGTACCTTGGTGTCACTGATTTAAATGATGTTTTACATCTACAAAGGTGTCCTGTATTTTCCTTTGCACTTCATTTTTTACTGCTGATGCTTCTGCCCTGGCAGGTTCAGCAATGCTGCTTTTTATTACACTTTCTGGACCCAAGGAACAAATTCTCATTACTAGAGAACAGCAGGACATGTTGGCTGCTATGGTTCTTTGCAGCAATCAGCAGCATCAAGCAGGGGAGGTCAATTAGCAGTGGCAGTGTCCAAACTCAAGAGCTATTATGTCTGTTTAGCACCTACCTCAGAAACTGTAGTTAACTACTTTGGAAACTCTACATCACAATTAGCACTCCAAATCTTTACTTGAGGCATTAGCTCTCCCATCTTTTCTCCAGGTAGCCCAGACTAGCCTGTACTAAATGTAATCTGGGAGGTTATAAAGCTTTGCCTCATGAAATAAATATTTTATTATGTTGTTTGCTATTTTTCTTTCTGCCCTCCACTTCCTAAAGGGATTTCAGCTATACAGGCATAAACATAGGTACTACTGGGCACCCACTTAGGTACCAGCCTAAACGGCTGGTACTGGCCTAGATTACTTATTTTAAAAAAACATCAGTGTTTCCTAAGAACCATTACACGTTCTTAAGATTGGGAAAGCACCTTTTAGAATCACAGAACCATTTAGGTTGGAAAATACCCTTTAGATCATTGAGTCCAACTGTAAATCTAATGCTGCCAAGTCCACTACTCAACTATGTCCCTAAGTCTTTTAAAGACCTCCAGGGATGGTGACTCAACCACTTTCCTGGGCAGCCTGTTACAGGGCATGACAGTCCTTTTGGTAAAGATATTTTTCCTAAGAGACAATCTAAATGTCTCCTGCTGCAACTTAAGGCCATTTCTCGACTCTCATCTCACTACAATCTCCTTTTAGGTAGCTGTAGAGAGTGATAAGCCTCCTAGTTTCCAGACTAAACAGCACAGCTCCGTCAGCCACTCATCACAGGACTTGTTCTTTATACCCTTCACCAGCTTAATTGCTCCTCATTGAACATGCTTTTTATTAAAAGTAATTTTTTGGGGTTTTTTTAAGACAAAGCAGTATAAGATGACAGTTTGGTGTTGGTACAATACAAAATGTATTAGAAAATAACTCTCCTGCTATGGTTGTGACAAGACTTGAAAACAGGTGTTTACTGTCCCAACTCTTGATACTTGATAATGCCTTAAAGCAGGTTTTTACATGGAAAAGTATTTTTCATTTAATTAAAAGCACTATTTGGAGAAAAAATTAAGAGAGTTTACAAAATCACAGACTGATTGAGGTTGGAAGGGACCTCTGGAGGCAACTGGTCCAATCACCCTGCTCAAGCAGGGCAACCTACAGCCCTGACCTACAGTTGTCCAGGACCCCATCCAGATGGCTTCTGAACACCCCCAAGGAAGAAGACACCACAGCCTTTCTGGGAAACATGTGCCAGTGCTCAGTCACTCTCACAGGAAGAAAGTGTTTCCTGATGTTCAGAGTTACATCCTGCACTTCAGATTGTGCCCACTGCATCTTGTCTTGTCAATGGGCATCACTGAGAAGATCCTGTCTACATTTCCTTTGTACCCTCCTTTCAGGTATTTGTAAACATGATGAGATTCCCCCTGAGCCCTTCCCTCTCCAGGCTGAACAGTCCCAGCTCTCTCAGTTTTTTCCTGGGGGGGGGGGGGGCTCCAGTGGCCCTTCCCTGGACTCTCTCCAGTATGTCCATGTATCTCATAGTGCAGAGCTCAGAAAGGGACATACTGCTCCAGCTGTGGCCTCACCAGCACCGAGCAGAGGGGAAGGATCCCCTCCCACAGCCCGTTGGCGGTACTTTTCCCAATGCAGTTCAGAATCTCATTAGCCATCTTTGTGCACGGTTACATCACTGGCTCATGTTCAACTCTGTGTGTACCAAAGGATCTTCTCTCCAGAGCTGCTTTCCATGCTGCATGGACTCCTCATGTAGGGATAAACTTTTAACTACTCTTTCTCCCTCTCTTTTAATTGGCTGGCAAAAAGTCATTTTTCAGTAAGTCATTTAGTAGGCTTTCAAGATTTTCACAATAGTGGGTGAAGACCATATACAGCAAACATGTCATGGACCTTTCATTTCACCACCTGTGCCTGGTAAAATCAGCTGAAAAACAAGACAAAACCTGTATGGATATAACGGGCCTTTAAACAATCCTTTTTTGGCTCCCTGGCCACAACAGCCAGGGAGCCAAACATCATCCAGCCTTGAGTCTGCACATCTCTACAACAGAGGTCCAGCTGCCGTTTTCTCAACAAGCTTGTCCTCATGATCCAGCTTGCTCTACTGAAAACAAGCCTCTTCACATGAGCTACAACAGGCAGTCTTATGCACAGCTCACACAGTACTCATTAATTTTCTGACATAGCACAGAAAACACATGATACACTTCAGGATGCTGAAAGACTGGCTAAAGCAAGCCAAAAAAAGGCTCATATTATCAAAACTCACACATGGGACACCCCTATTTCAGCTAGGTGGGTATGATCATCTGTATGCTGGGCATGAAAATAGGGAAGGTGGGCAAACACTTGCAAGAAAATTCAAACATGGATTATCTTCACCTTACAAATATGATTAAAAACAAAGGTGTGTGCTCTTGTTGATATGTTATCTGATACAGGTTATATGAACAGTATTTTTTTTTTCTTATCTCTGCCTGTTTAAATAGTGAAACAAATCCACACATGAGCGACTAGGTCATCAAAAAGACTATTAGTTACAAAGAATCATCAGTAGTATCCAGGAGGGAAACTATTTGTAGATAAACATATAAATCAGTATTTAATGCACCAAACACATTTGAAACAACACAACAGAACTTGCTGAAGGGTTTTTTTATGCTTTATCACAGTATTCCTTCAATTAGTTTTAACCCTGAATAATATTCGAGCTCAGGCAATTTTAACACCAAAGGAAAAAAATCCTTTATCATCTTATAAGCACTGATGGAACAGACAGCAATTACCCTTCAGAATGCACACTGCCAACTTGACCTCTTTGAAGATGTGAAGTAACTTGCACACTTGGCACTGTTGGTGGTTTGGTTCTTTTGGTTTTGGGTTTTTTTTTTGCGAGAAGGAAAGGGAGAAGATCCAGCTAAAACTGTGGTTGTGACTTTGGAAGATGTTGAGTTGCTTTTGACAAGCTTGTCAGATAAACACTCACTTAACTCTAATGGCACAAGTAGCCAAACCCACACAAACAGGAGCACTTGTGTACTTAACATGAATTCTGGCAAGTACTCGAACAGGCTAGAGAAATGGGGCTTGGCACTCAGCAACATGAAGGCACTGGACAGTACACATTAGGAAACAGGCAGGGTATTTAAAGCTAAAGAGATGCTGAAAACACCAGAGAGCAGGCATTAAACGCCACCAGAATTCAGCTATCATTACCCTACACAAGCATTAAGTGTGTTTAAAACACAATTTTTCTCCATGAATGAGGAAAAAAATCCTGAAGGAAACATGTCAGCCCTTCCTAAATCATCTTTCTTATGAATACTAACAATTACTCTTTTCTATTACCATATGAAACAAGTGTTTTCCTTATCAGTACAAAGAAATGAGCTGTAATTCGAAACTAGCTGAGATAACTTGTCCCATCTGACCAAGGCTGCACGGGCTCTATCACCGAAATCAATAAAGTAATCCTCAGCCCACTCCTTCAAAAGGACTGAGGTCATGGCATGCTTCTCACTGGCTCTTTCCTCCATAGTTCAGCCAGTCTTGAATGGTAGGGATGGACAGTTTTCCTGCACATGCACGTAGTTTGGCTTTCTACGTAAACCTAAGCGTGAGCTCCAGGCTGAGCCTCTGACAGTTTAGGTCCAAAATTCCATGGAGCATTTTAACCACAATTTTTGAAGTCCTACAAAATGACCAAATAGATCTCTGAGTGCTGTATGCCTGTTCACAAACCAGACTACTCAACTTCTGTTTATTTCACCTAGGGCTACTTCTGCCCCACAATCTCAAAATATCCAGCTGTTTCAGGATTTTGGGGACTATTTTTCCCACTTCCCAAACCAGAAAACAGCTTTCCACCTCTACGCTCCTTTTCAGTACGATTTGCATGTAGCCTGATTTGGAACTACTTCAGCAGGAGCTTTTGGGAAAATTGAGGGAAATTTCTCTGCAAGGCAGAGGTCTTAGAAAGTTATGTCCTTCCAAGAGCAGATGGTTTTGTAGTGGATACCACAGTGAGTAGTTTACAAGGACTATCATCACTGCAAGCTTTACCCTAGGGAGGTTCACACTGAACATTTCTCTGAACATCTTCTATCATCATTATTGCTAAAGCACTGCACCGGAGAACATACAGAAAAAAAGCGTTTCGTTTTGAATGTACCCAAACACCTAGATTGCATCTAAATAACGATGACTAATAATCTTTTGTTAGCTTAGTAACTTCAAGTATTATATGTAAAGCAATAACCATGACATTTTCCAGATCATAATCCTCAAAAGTTTCTAGAATTTTTGATAGGTATGCTACATTTGCACATAGTCATATGTCCTTAAAACTTGAATGGCCATCATTAAATGCATTATCGTTGTCGTTTAAAGTAAAACAGATACTGCTTCCAAGTCAGCAAAGCTTTCAAATGACATAAAAGAGCTGTTCCTAGCACTACCCTCTGCAAAGCTTGAGACTAAATGAGCAGTTCAGAGCTCAGTAACTGACGCAAAATGCTACTGCAAAATTAACTACTTGTGTCAGCACATCAACCTTCCTACCTTACCACCTCAGCCTTGCTACAATGCCCAGCTCCATGAAGACAAAGGGAACTGCTAAGTCCAACAGCTCTGAAATGGGACCAGAAAAGCTCCGCTTTTTAATCCACTCCCTTTTAAATCAGGAAGGCTCCAAAATCTACTAAAGAACTGCAAGGAAAACCCATGAAAGCCACCAGTGCCTTTGTAGCACATGGGCTTTGTTACAGCAAGATTTTCCTTCCAAAGAGAAAGACCTAAGATTCTTTTCCCAAACCACCACTCCAAAACTTCACCTGTGATTTCAGTGGCATTCTAATCACACTGTTTTATAGAAACCCTTGCTTTTGGCTCAGAATTATCTAACTCTGTTTCTGGATTCAGTGCTAATCCAAAACCAGTCATATTTGCAGATTTAAATTTTCAAGTCCTTTGAGTAAATCTTAGAGGTTTAAAAGAAGTTACATATCTAGCAGTGTTGCTGTAGATAGAAAAAAAATGCAGTCTAATTCCAAGCGAATATTTACAAATTAGACTTAAGGAACACATAACTACCTACTTAAAAATGCTTGAATTAGTATAAGGCTAGCAAAGTCAACACTTCCACAAGATCCAGGTAGAACCACATCAGAAGACACGTCCAACATCGGCAAATTGTGATCAGCATCAGAAAACACAGCTATGACTTTTATGAGCACCATACAGTGGGAAAAAAGTTCTTTCCCACAGCCGATGCTGCAACTGAAAGACCATGGTTAATGATTTACTTTCATGCAATTTTTTACACAACATTTCTTAGGATAGTTCCCATAATTCAGAGGAAGAGATAAAATGGCTAACGTATCTGCTTATAAATACTTCTGTTCAAGATGTAGCCATGCCTAAAGGAACTATGACTTTTTTTTTTTTTAACATACTAAAAATTTGAGAGTAGTTTATTAAAATGGTTATCAACATATGCTGTGATTTTTTACAAGTGGTCAGGTACATCTGCCAGGGAAGTGAGTTATAGCTTACTAATGTCTGATGATACAAGCTATTTGCCAAGAGCTGAGGAGCAAATGTGACTCAGAAAACAGTTTCTGAGTCAATACTGCAAAGAATTTTTACTTTAAAGGCTATACCTAATTAGGCAAAATGGGATCAGCAAAGCCTTTGTGACTTGGTGAAACTTCTCACTCTTTCTAAGGTTAGCCCCTGGCTGCTCCTGCAGCATACTTCTGATTTGCTTCTCACTTGCACTTCTAAAGCACTTCTCCGTTTGTTAAAACTACTTGAATTGTTTTTTATTTTCTCATTATGCTAGTCAGCAATGCTGGTGTGTATCCAATAACTTAAAGGGACTTAAAAGTTTCTACTAAGTCCAATAAAACCTGCAGCTCAAAAACAATTACCCAAAAATCCCCATTATATTCTTCTATGACTCCCTTTTTTCCTATTAAAAAAAGTCAATAGACCACATACTAAAAAAAAAGATCTTGTCCCTCTTATTTCTTCATAACTTGATATTGACAGTATAGAGTATACTGAATTTCTTGCTAGTGAAAGCTTAGTAACAACTTATATTTTACAAAAGATGAACTTTCCAAAACGCGTATATATTTTGTATACTTATTTAAGCTTGAAGGAGTCTCAGGAGCAAAATCAAAGTACCATAAAGCAAATAATATTGCAAAGTATGAGGGGAGAAAGATATCACTGATCACTCTAGTTAAAAGTAAATAAATACAGCGAAAAAATTAGGAATTAGGAAAAAAAAGGGCAAGTAACACAAAAAGTTAGAAAAAAATGATATAGTTAAATGAAAGCCACCAGAGCTCTCTTATGCAAAGAAAACTCAACAGCAAACAACTTTCCTCCTCTTCTAACTACTTTCCTCCTGTGAGTTGTGTCCTTTCTGCTCACAGTTAGAAGGAACAGGCACTTCCCTCCCACTTCTCTAGGGTCTTCACAAGTTGAAAATTAGTGCCTGACAGGTTCCAGCAATGTAATTTTTTTTAATCATGCCTGTTGCTTGTCTACTTCAAACCATGATTTGCTCTGTCAAGGAATCCTAAAACACAGAAAAAGGCCAGATCTCTTCTAGTGACTGTTCCAGATCTGCAAACGCACCCTTCTCCATTATCTGCACATCCACTGGACCTTTGTTTACTCATGCAAAACTATCCTAAGGTTCAGCTCCTCAGCTTCTGCCATGGGCTTGCTATCTGCCATCCATATTCACATCTGCAGCAAACAGGGTTTCCAGCAAGCACAGAAGACCCCGTGGGGAGAAGTCATCATTTCTTGTTTATCAGGGCTCTGAAACACTTGCAAAAGATTCAGTTGTAATCCTGTAATAATCCCATGTACCACAACAAGTGATAAACAAAATATTCAGTGAATGTAAGTCTGATAGGTGACGTGGAGAAGGGCACAAGGCACTGTCACTCTGTCGCCGAGTCCTGCGGTCCGAGAGGAATAATCCGTTCAGAGAATCATGAATGAGCCATAAGAGGCCATAAGATGCGATTTATTAAATAATTTCTGACAGGTTTAAATACCTTAGTTCGCAAAGATGGCGTAAGATCAGTGGTCAGTAACTATCCACCTCTCATGCTAATTGGCTAAAACTCACAACACCCATTCAAAAATATTTTTCTAGTAAACTTCATAACAAAGTCTGAAAAACAAGTTGCAGGTGCAAGATAGAAAGTTTAGTTTACAAAAACCTTAACAGTGTTTTCCATAGTTTCTATGAGAAAAAAAGAGTTCTCACAGTAGCATTTTACTGAAGGATTTCTCTGCTAAAGGCCTTTCAGCGTCTATAACACTCTGCCAAGATGGGCACCCAAAACTGCACATCCAGTACTGTGTATCACAGAAGAATGTTTGTCCTACCTGCACTTCATCAAGGCTGTGGGGTCCACAGCTAATTAACAACATCCTGCCACACTTGCCTTACTGCAGTCACACCTACCAGACCTGCTGCTTACTGGTTTTAGCAGTTACTCACAAAGAAATCAGCTAGACTTCCTGGTAAAGAAAATAATAACCTGTGACTATAATGTATCTATTATGTACAGAATATTATTTTCAGTGAATGAGCTTCATTTACTTGTGGTGAAAACCATGCTCTAATCACCTCAAAACAAAAACCCCAAACAAACAAACAAAAAAAAGGCCAAGGTCTTACAGAAGATACAACTTTAAAGGGCACAGATGAAGGGCAGATTTATCCTTCCATGACACTGAGTAGGTGAAAAAAGCTGTACGTGCTTTGAACAGAACCCGTTGGACAGACACCCTGCAGCTGACAACAGGCTTTTGGCTGCTCCATCTTGTTTCCAACTGCTTTCCCTACTGATAAGAGGAAAGACAGAGCAATGCAGATGAGATGAATGTAGCCTTGCCAAATCATCAACAGGTCTTTGTTACCTGGAAACGAGACCTATCATTTCACTGATAGCAAAACAACATAGCGTGGAAGGGGGAAAGCTCACTGAAAGTATAATGCTACAAATCCTTATGATATATGCTAAAATACGTGACTGACATCTCCTCTGTGGCTCTCTTTAGATTTAATGGGCTCCTCACAGATGGAGTTTTTTAAATTTTGTGGATGCCTGTAGCCAGCCTTGGTACTAGCAACAGTCTCCTGCCTGAGGAGGATGAGCTGAAGCTGATGTACACTTTCAGTAATGGGAGAAATCAACACCACCTTCATTTCTGAAAGTTTGTCTTTGCCTGCCTTTCTTAACCAGTATGCTGAAAACTCACAGGTGTGTCGAGCAAAAATTGTAAGCAATATATAAAAACAAATATGTAAAAACAAAGGTTACACAGACTCTTATTCAATGGTGAAACGTAGACACATGGATAAGGAGATATCTAAGGCTGGTGTGACTTCAGTGCCCATCCTGTCTACTTGTGAATATTACTGACATGTGTGAGAGTAGGAAATGTTGCCAAGTATCACATTCTGCTTCCACATTTCTACATGCATATACAAACCAGCATCTGATGTTATCACTTTTCTGCTTTGCATGAATTGTTCTTTTTTTACAAAAAACCCAAAAAACCAAACCATTGTTTAAAATAATGATGCATATAATAAACAATGCTGTAAAGGAGCACACAACAGCAGCTCAAATCTGGTAGATGCAGTCACAGCTTACAGTGATTTTCTAATATAATATAACATTGGAACATATAGGTACTGTCCAGTTATTGCACAAACTGCTGTAAGTCTTGGCTGCCCTCTGGAGAAAACCACGAAAGGTTAGAAAATGCAAAGCATGATTCCTACTAATGTTTTAAATTAATATAGGAGTTACTTTCTAGAATTTTTAAATGTAGGCATTGCTTTCTGCAAATACAATGCTGCTAAAAAGTTTAAAAGCATCAGGATACATTGCAAGGCCCCTATGTAGGGCCAAAAAGGGAGTTACTGTCAGTGTGTGAAAACAGAAGCCATAAAGACGTTTAATCTTTCAAATATTTATGCACATACTTATCTTCAAGAACAAACAGTGCCACAGCATGAGGATGAAGGTACAGAACATCAGCATAACTACTAGAAAACAGTTATGTTGACTAGGCTTCACTCCCTATTATTACAAATCTTGTGGTAGCATCCTGAAAGTCCAGGATCCCATCTGTAAGATAATACAGAGACACAATCGAATGATTGCTCAGGGATCCAGCCCACACCAACTTTATGTGGAGCACTTTAGGACCCCCATGAAGCCACTACTATTTCCATAGCATAACCCCAGCTCAGTGGAACTCCACAACTTCAGGTTTGTACCTGTGCCACCAATAAAACCTGCTATGTGGTTTGCAGGAAGAGAGAAAATTTGACTGCCTGGGTAATACACTATACTGGCTTTAGGGAACGTGTTTTCTACACACAGCTCACGTCAACACAGTCCTGAACAGCAGTATCAGAAATGATAGCTGCTGCACAGGCTCTGGTGCTTGTAATTTCAGATTTTGATCTGAATGGCCAAGTAAACAGCAATTCCTTCAGAGTAGCCCACCTCAGATGCACAGTTTCCAGTGCAGAGTGGCTGCACTTATGTTGTCATTGAAACTCTCTGTAAATACCAATCTTGGTGTGAAAGTCAGTGCTTGCTCTATACACCTGACAGAAACCGAGCAGAGAAGGCAGCCGTGTTTTAGCCAGCATGACAGCTGCTACAGTGCATCACGCTCCTGTAAACCACATTAATGCCCAACTGCACTTTTAAGTACATTTGAACATCTTGTTTTTACCTACACATTGGGGCCATAATTACCAATTTCCCTGTCTAGGTACTGCTGCTGCTGCCCATATCACCGCTCGCCCCTGAGAAGGAACGTAGAGGACGGGTCTCCTGAGTTATTTTGATTTGTGGCAGGAGCTTTTACCTGCACAGTGCTAGTTATCAATTTTTTGACACTAATTATGTACTCAGAGAATGACCATTTTGCAACCATTGAAGACAGGGTGTTTGCTATGTAGCCCATTTGTGGGCAAAGCACTGCAATGCTTGGCTGAAGCAGATCCCCTCCTGAAGAGTGGAGCCTTCATGTGCACCTTTATGCTGCAGTACAGAGAAGTGAGAGGTACCTCATTTCTCTCCTGAGAGCACTCGTGTTTTCTGCAGAGAAGCAACATTCACCCAGGGTCTGTGAGGGACTGCCTCAGCTCCTGCTAAGTTGAAAGCACCCCTGAGTCAGGCAGTTGCAAGCTGTCCTGTTGTGCTGTGGCTCCAAAGCCATCATGCCCCAGGGGACTCCTAGAGCACCCATTACCTACAGCCCTCCCAAACCACCACTCTGTACCAAGAGGAATATAACCATGCTGGGTACCTGGCAGAAAACACTTCTGAAAGACAAAAACAATTTTTCAGCTACTCCGAGCCAAATCTGAGCATCTGGAGGGGTGCTAGGATGGCTCAGGGGGTCAAAGAATCTGAACACCAAAGAAAAAAACTTGTTCTATCTTTTGTGAGGGTGCAGAACATTTTAAATAATCTCCAGCTTCTGTAAAAACATGCACTAATTAGAACAAATATTTTTAAAAATGCTCCTATACATTAAGATTCTAAAGACAACCTGAAAACTAATTAATAGTTCTGGAATCCTTTTTTTTTTCCCCCTCTTTCTGGAGCACCATCTGGTGCCCTTCCTAAAATACCGAGGCTAGAGAATTATTTATGTGAGCTTTGACCATGTCTGAACAGCTCACAGAATGATGTATGTTTTTAATGCCCTGATACTGACAACAAACCTTTTTTCTCTAAATTAATGGGAAACAAGTGTCGCAGAGTGAAGATAAAAGTGACTTTGTGAAGTTTTATTCTTTAGAAGTTGCCTTTTGTAACAGATGAGGGTCTTTGCAGAAATGTCAGTGTAAGCTTGTCCGACCAAAGCGAGGGATGCCATGGCACATGTGGTATGGGTTGTGTGGACATAGTGGGAATCGATGGTATTTCAAGTTGGTCTTAATTGGGCCAGGAAAAACAAACAGACAAAAAACCTACCCCAAACCTGCCCCACCACATACATAAACAAAACCTTAGAGCAGCCGATGTCACCCCCATCAAAAGAGTAGCTACCTTTAGCTTCTCACAGGTACAAATAAGCTTTTTAGGCTGATTTGTTTAACTTTTCTATGTTTTTCTTTTTCAGAAAAGCATTTGATAAGCAAATTCACGCTAAAAAACAGATGTTCACAGCCTAAACCAAACCACAGAATCACAGAATGGTTTGGGATGGAAGGGACCTTCAAGATCTTCAAGTTCCAGTCCCCATGCCATGGGCAGGGTTGTCTTTCCCCAGACCACACTGCTCAAAGCGCTGTCTAGCCTGGCTTTGAACACTTCCAGGGATGGGACAAAGAAGAGTGACTGAAAAGCTGGGTTTTGAGCCCCGCTACAGGTGTTGGGTGTAGAGCCGTTGGAGCAGGGCTGTAGCGCATTCCCTGCTCACCAGCTGGTCCCCAGTCATGTGCCCTTCTGGAAAGCAGCATGGGGACCTTTGAACAGGGACCCACAGCTTCTGCACCAAAGGGCTGTGAGCCTGGACCTTCAGGAACAGGGCTCAAAAGTACCTGTGAAAAGAAGTCAGTAAGAAAACTTAAACTCCCATTTACAGATTCCTGTACTCACCAGGGAATCTCAAAGCACTTACTCCTGGACATAACTGCTTTTATCATCATTGTAAAACAGCACAGAAAATGTCCCCAGACATACAGTGCCTTGGACATCGTGGCATGGAGGGCTTCCAGCTGTGGTAGAGCTGGGATGGAGAGAAGCAGTGACAGACAGTTGGCACAAAGCAGCTTTGAACTGGGTGTCAGACCACCAGGCTGCAGAGTTGTAAGTGTTTCATTTTATACCCTTGGCATTATCCTGAAGTATTTTTTAATAAGCACCATGTCTCTGCTTTGAGGATGAGATACCAAAAAGTCCCTAGGAGTAGCTTCACACCTGAACCTGCCTCCTGTGTACCAACAGCTGCTGCAAGAATTATTTTTCCTCTCTAGACAGTCCATATAAGTACCTGAAATTGGCTGCTACAGTATTGAAATGAGTCCAACAAAAGATAAATATCCATCATAGCCATTAAAAAAAGAAAAACCCTCAATATATTAAGTGCTCTAAAATCAAAACAAGGCACCTTAAATCAAGCTAAATGCATCCAAGTAGGTTTTCATTATGTAGATTTATCTTAGGTACATGTCACTTCTTTCTCATTAAATTGCAATATAAATTGTACACGTAAAAATATTAAAACATATTTTCTTCTCAAAATGACTAAAATGTGATAAAAGCCCACACAATACTTTCCCTTGCCTTGATGTTTGCAAGAGAGTACCATATGGCTTGTCTGAATCCCTCAACGAGAGTTTTTCTGAATTCAAAACTAATTTGATTTGGCAGCTCCTTCTTTAGAAAAATGTAAATTCCCATAACATATTTTAAATTATATTCTAGCTAATAAAACATTATTTTCTTGTTCTAAGTACAAGCAAGCTTTTACACATTTTTCATTTTCATCATAAAGGTAAATTCTTCAGCTTTCAGAACTGGCAGTAGTATTTTCTCCAAAAGAATCTTCTCTGCGCATCACTAATAAAGCAATATTTCATAGTTGCCTCCATGCCTCCCCTACATCTCACAATATTAGGCACTCCAAAGATCCAGAGTATATGGTAATCTCCCTCTTAAACAGCTGTGCAAGAAAGAAAATCATAGGAAAAGAGCCTTATTGAAACCCCTTTTCTCCTATAGGGAAGGTGAAGCACAAAATTCTCATGATTGGCAAAGGCCAGGCAGGCACCATTTGGCAGGATGATTACTTTGAGCTGGTTTTCCAAGGCTGTGCTACAGAAGACCATCCTTCCTATGACTTGTCTTCCAGAACAACCAAAGTAATTAAATCAACAACTAATAGCTTTTCTGAAGAGATCTGCTTATAGGCCATACAGTAAAATAGTCTGGTTTTATCCTGGATTTCACACCAGGATGAAATCACTTCTTTATTTTTCAGGATGGATACAATAGCTACAAACAGAAATTGCTATTTAGTTACACTTCAGAGAACAAAGTAGTTTATCATAGGTTGCTTCTGTGGGCCTAAAAAACGCTGGACTACAGGTTCTAGTATGACAAACCGTCCTTAGAGCTGTGTGACAGGCTTTTCTTTACAGCAAAGGAAAATGAAGCCTGTGTGATTGATGCTCACAGGTACCCCCACAGCAAGACAACGAGTTAAGAAGCTGACAATTTCCACTCAAGTTTCACAGGAATGTAAGAAGTACTTCATATCAAAAATGTCATGAAGACAGGGAAGAGAAGAAAATAAATGAATAAATAAATAAAAGATTGTGGCCGGCTGAGAAAAAGACTGCAAAACAAGCTTAAATTGACATCTTACCAGAGCATCCAACCTGCAGAGAAGTTTGCAGGGCTCCTAGGAGGAGACAAGTTTCCACAGGACCTTCCACCAGCTTCATTTTCAGTGGACTGACGGGCATGAAGCCATGGGAAAAATAGCCATTATTAGGTCTACTGCCCCTCATTTTCTTAGTTACATCTCCACACCTCTATATTCAGTCATTTCTGTGGGTGAGGGTGACCTGCACCAGGCTGCACAGGCAGGGCTCTGCGGGAGGCAGGCAGTTGGGAACATCAGTCCCATAATAATGGGCAGATGAAAGGAAGACACAAGTGAGCATCAACCCCTTCCCTGCTATCTGAACAAGTCATCACCTGAAATGATCCTTAACAAGGTGAGCTGTGGTTGTAGACCTGTTTTTCTATCTCCAGCCATTAAGGGACAGAGGTATACTGTTCTAGGAGTAGTCTCACTTCATTAAAACTATTATTTGAGAAGCAGGAAAACAAGAGGAAAATAGGTCTTCATTCCCCAAAACCAGAATTCAGGGAATTCAGAGTGTGCAGCAGATTTTCTGTATCAAAGCACAGTCCTAACTAATCTTACAGAAGCAATTCTAATTAGGCAGGAAATGAAGAACAGTTCATTTCAGACTGGCTGAAAGAACAGTGGATTGATTTAAATCAAATCACTGATTTTAATCATGGATTTAAATCAACCAAGCAGGACACCTTGATTTAGCTCATCAACTTTAATCTTGTACTTTTTACCTTTTTCCTAATGAAAACTCATTCATTTTGTTAAGATAATGTGAGGAATGGTAAAAAGAACACACTTCATGTTAAAATGGCTTAAAATCTTTATTCTCACTCAACATTAATGACTTGTGACTTCAAAACTGGAGCTATTTTTTTAATAGTTAAAAAGCATAGCTTTTAAAATTCATTCACATTTTAAAGCTCATGAAACACAACGTAAATTATTTTAGAGATTGTAATAAATTTAGGTCTTGATAAATGTAAGGATTTCTGCTTAGCTATCTTCTAAAACTGTTTCGGTAAAACAACTCCAATTTGAGACACCACAGACTTCAATCTATTTCTGTGAAAGAACATTAGAGCCCACTAGAAGACAAAGCATTATGTAATTTAGGTACATCTATTAAAAGTATAAAACCTGACACTGTGCAACCTTCTCTTAAAAAGGATTTAAAAGCTGCCAAGATACTTTTGCAACTGTCTTAATACAAAAAATATGAGGAAAATGGTGCTAAGATCACAACGATGGATGAACTGTTCAGAGTACTTTGAATATGAGATAGAAATCCTGATCAGATGCTACGCTAGGAAAAAAAGAAAAGCTTCACAATTTATGGGGGAAAAAAATTCCCAAGCAAGTCTCAGCAAGAAAGGAAGAGGACGTGTAGGGACAGTCCTCATGCTGGAAAAGACCCGGAGGTGACAGAAGAGCAGAACGGATTTCATGTGTAGGTATTCATAATACAATGTGGCAGCAGCATAGAGAACAACAAAAGGTATTAATAAGAATGAAGAGAGACATTAAAATGAATTAAGGGACATTTCAGGAGAGTGGACTGAGAGACACATTACTTCCCATACACCCAAGCATTACCAGTGCACAGCATTAGTGTTTCATTCAATATTGTTTCCTTTCTTCCTCTTTTAGAGCCTTGACAGAGAGAAAAGTGAGAAAACACTCCTTTGGTACCACTGCACACCAAGGCATACCTCTCCATATAAAAGTCAGCAAACTAAATACAAACTTACATCAGCTAATAAATACAAGACAAAAGTGCAGGGAGCCTGTAGCCAAGCAGTACCTCATTTTAATTGCCGGTACAATTCTGACTTTTTTTGTTAGGGAAAAGTTACAGATGAAAAATATCAACTCTTAATCTTTATGAGCTACTATCTAAAACTCTGCCAGGGTGCTGGGGCTCTGCTAAAAATGAGCAATGAAAAAATGGTGATGCTTTATTCATTAGTCCTGCCCTCAGCAGGCATTCAAAGCTGCAGACTCAGAGCTGCTTATTTCCATGTCAATGTCTTAAGCGCCTTTCCCTTCTCCCGTTAGCTCTGCAAAGCTTTGACAGAAAGATGGGGATAGGGATGGAGTCCGTCTCGAGCCATTCTGAGCCAAAGCAGACCTAAACAAAACTTACAGTCCCTTCCAAAAAAGATTAAGTATGTTTGATTTGCTCATATTCTACCTCAGAAATCTCTGAGGATAATTTTTCCACTCTTACTGACAATGTTCTTGAGTAAGAAAAGATTTACATTTGAATTTGAAGTGTTAAGGTACTTTTCCTTACAAACCATGGGAACCTGAAGCACAAAGTGCCAATCTGCTAACTGAGGCAGATGCAGTGATTCTGCTTTTATTTTTCTTTGACATGGCAAAGAAAAGAAGGACTTTTTAGACACCACTCGAGAGCACACAAGTGATAAGAACAGTCAACCCAGAAGGAACGGCTTTGAGAAAAAATAGACAAAACCAAGCTACTGTGGGCAAATGAAGATTTAACAAAAACTCCAGACTTCTGGCCTTTGGCATACACACCAGATAAATTAAAGTACAGCTTAAACAGCAATGCACAATTTCTCCTGCTTTATGATTAGGAGCTTCAGCTACTTAGTTTTGTTCATTTGCATGGGAGGCAATATTCCAAAGTCCAAGCTACATAATCTGTGCACTCTTGGTAACTGCAGTTACCTACCTGCAGCTTCAAGGACTTAAAAGAAGAACACAGCTGCAGGTGGATTCGCTGGGTACCACAGTCTTTGAGGGTTGACCACTACAAATACATGCAACAGAGCATGTTTACATCATCTTAAATAGTTGCACCTTTCACATAACTGCACCTAACTGTGGCAAAAGAAACACTCTGCAAAAACGAGGGCATGATGCCAGTTAAGAGTGAAAGTGGTGGCACCAGGAGATAAAATCAGCTGCATTAACTAACAACAGTGCTAGCATATTGGTCTCTGAGCATCTTTTGCACACAGTCTTCCCTCCCCTCCATCCCAGTAAGATTACCTAGTGCAGTTTACATCACGGACCAGACATGTTTTTGAAAGCCGTATTCGTTGATGTCGCCTCATCCTCCAACGTTATAAAACCAAGTTTATGCAATTTGGTGTGGATTGTTCAACTTTGGCCTCCCCTTCCAGCAGAGTGGAGGGTAAGAGGGAACAGAAAAACTCTCTCAGTGTCAGCACTTAACTTTCTCCTCTCAAGTCTTCACACCTGAATCTTTTAAAATTACATGTTTTAAGTGAAAGTAATACTCAATGCCTTCAAAATTCTGTAAAACAAAACCTCATACTTTCTATGCTTAGAGAGCTTCCATAAATCACACTATTAGAGCTGGACAAGGAAACTGGTTCAAATGTTATTTTAGGGCACTGAAGATGCCTCATGAGATACTTTATCATCTATTTCATCTTAAACATAAAATTTTCACACAAAAAAAATAGTATCAGAATACACACCTACACTGCTTATGAACCTCAGCCTGTATAAGCCCCTCTAACAGGAGTAAAGCTGCACTGTACTATGGAAAATGAATGCATCTTTGAATTCATGTGCTTATTTTTTTTAAATCAGTAAGCTTGCTAAATTTATATACAAAAGAGAAAAACCATCAAACCTTTTGGTAATCAATAGACCCTCAAAAGACAGAGAGCATCTATTCAGTAAAAGAATAGCTATCCCAGCTGGTTTTGGCACACCTAGCTGGATACACCTATGCCAGCTGCTGCAGTCAGATGCAAATCAAGGACAGACTTTTCCCTGTTTTCCATCACAGCCAGAATTGCTATGCTTAGTCACTTATCGTAACAGAAACACGCTTAGGAATAATTACTAAAAACACCTTACTCTGTACTTTTCACCAGATTTCACTGTGCAGATTAATTCAAAGCATAAAACCTAATGATAGGTTAAACCTTGGACTTAGCTGTTTTCAGAAGGACACTTGCTACGTATGTCCTGACACACCTGCTTTCTTGCCTCTTCTGTATTTCTTCTATTCATCTATCAAAGAAACAATCCTACTCTTGTCTTGTGGAAACAGCCACTGGAGAGAAGTGAATCGTATTTTAACAAGCTGCCTTTTGGCTCTGTTCTATTCAAAGGAGCCACACATTCGGGGTAGCACTTAACACGATTTTCTTTTCTACCTAACTTCACATTGTAATTTTTGTGAAGAACACATTTAAGCAGGCATCTTCAGACCCACAGCTTTCTGATCCTAGGTAAATTGTTGAGTTTTTTAAAATGTCTACACATTATGCATTAGTATTTTACACTAAGAAAAAAACCCCAGTCTTCTGATTAATTCTTTCCTCAGAACTATGGTTCATCACCTTAACTTGTGGTTTGTCCTTCACCGAACACAGAATGCAGCATTTCTTATTTTCACTGTTTACACAGGACATGTCATCTTAAACAGTTTACATTCTTCAGTGATAGCAGTTGCTTTTCAACAAATGAATAAAATTATTTCCATTAATAACTTGTTTTTCTGGTTAAAAAAAAAAAAAAAAGAAAAATCCACATGAAGTAAATTGCATAAATGCGAAATTTTGTTAAAACAACACATTATTCCTAGCAAAAAAAACCCCAAAAAAACCAAAAAAAACCCCCAAAAACCAAAAAAAACCCCAAAAGGAAATTCAACTAGAGCTTATTAACATGACACTGGGTATTCCAGGCTAAATACTAACTCTTTGATAGCTGATAACGATATAAAAATATTTTTGATTATAAGATTTACACTTTCAGTTTAAAAAGAAGTGCATGTAAAATTTTTTGAGATACTGATGGTCTAGCTATCAAATTTTTTGAGGGATAACTTTAAAGCTTATATCTGATATGAGCTGGAGCTAACACATCTGGTTTTAAAAGTACATTGCAAATAATAAGTTAAACATTTCACAGATACATATTATATATTCTTAGATTTTGATTTATTTAAACATACGTCATGAAACATAGACTTTCTTCCTTGGTTACAAAATTTTATACAATCACTTTCCTGTTAAAAAAACCCAACAAAACCCCCAACACTTCAAACTTTAAATTTTGGCACATTCCAGTGCTTATGGGCTGGAAACCTAACAGCGCTTAGGTGTATCCTGTGATTTGCTTTTGCTACTATTGAAAAACCCCCTTTGTGACCAGGTTATGACTTTTAATCTCCCTGCCACCAGTCTAAAACAAGAGAACAGATCCAATTCAGCTCTTCCAATGCAACCAGATGGGCAAGTAAAAATTCTGATTTATTAAGAATTTTACACAACTCTGCAGAACCCTATCTATAGCAAAGCAGAAGCCTATGAAGATGTTAAATCTTTCATCTATTAGGATTCAATCTCTGCATTATTCTTTCACCTATATATTCCTGTAAGATATCATCAAAAGACAAATAAAATAATATGAAATATTCAAATTACCAGATTAAGATGAGTCTTATCAAAATATTACAAAAATGTTGTATGCACTCAATTGAAAAAGAAATTAGGGAGAGATTTTATATTTTTATGTGGAAAAAGAAAGTGAGTTTAATGTAGAGTATGTATGTACCTATACCCTGTTTATGTATATGTTCATTCACACTATAAATATGGCCAGATTTCACAAAATCTTCTTTTCAATCTCACACTTATATATTACCGAAACTCCAAATAAAAAAATAAAGAGCCAACCCCCACTTGTCCTCCCCCAAGTTAGTGAACTCCTTACAATTTCTTGAGATTTCAGCCTTCAAGTTCCCTTTAAGTGCATGAAGAAAAGATGAAACGCAATAGCTGTGGCTTGGGTTCTGATTTCAGCTACGGCTCCATAAATCACCGAAATTTAAAAGTTATTCCAGATTCATAGGAGAGCAATTAAGATCTGGCTCTACATTAAAAATGTCATCATGCACACTTTTTAAATCACTGTGGAAAATTCTGTTACGGCCACCAGAACAAAACACTAAAAGCTAATTAATTCAAATCCGTATGTCCTTGCTTCCCTCTCTGCTCAAGCCAGTTAACAAACATAGTATTATCTTTCATGCTGCTTCTAAATTTATTCTGTTAAACACACCAGTCAGTTTTCATGTAAAGCAGGGTGAAAGACTTTATGTAAACCAAATACCTTAATTTGAATAATTTACTGCTAGGAAAATTATATGTTCTATGTCCAGAGTAACAAGCAAAGTATCAATAGAAAGCCACAACCTATGAGTATTAAAGACAGGAAGGTCTTTCGGCTAAAGCTCTGAATAAAGAACCTATGAGTATTAAAGAAAGGAAGGTCTTTCAGCTAAAGCTCTGAATAAAGAACATGGACACTTGTATGCTTGTTCTGCCACCAAAAAAGAAAACGTTGTGCATCAGGCAAATTGCTTTTGAACTTTTAAACCAGCTCTATAGCATTTTGTGATGCAGTAGTGATACAATATATTAAAAAAATAATGATTTTGTTAGTATTGTTAAATGTTTTAACGCCTGACTCCTGATATGCAGTTCAGGTTTTTATGAAATATGTAGTTTTAAACTCTGGTAGGTTAAACCCTGAAGTTACATAACAAATGATGACAAACTGCTCTGAAATAAAGGCAAATACTTGTATTTCAGTAATGCAAAATAATTACTGTGTTTTCTATAACATTAGAGTTTCAGTACACAAGGCACTATAAAGCCAATGCATAAAAACCATCCCTAAAGCAGACCCAAGTTAGAATGCAGAGAAAAACACATTCCCAAAATGAAAAGCTTAGCAGTAGTGATAGAATGGTGACACCCACCGTGTGCACCACAAAAATGGAGGAGAAATTAAAAAAAAAAAGAAACATTGTGTGAGAAATATTTTAATAGGGTTAGGAAAATGTTAAAGCTCCTCAGCAGGGAATCTTTCTGCTACATTGGAGAAACAAAGTTTTCAATTGCTATCCATGCAGAGTTTGCTCAGTACATCTACTTAATGTAGTCACTCGTGCTTAGAACCGCCTGTTTTCGACTGCACACTCTTCAAATCCTGCGCACATGATCTGGGAAAGCTTCCAGGGGGCAGAACAGCTCCTCATACAGCCTTCTCGGCTTGTCTAAGTCTGTCTCAATGGCTGAAACCCAAAGTCTTCCTCCACAGTTTGCCTGCTATGCTCACACAGTTTTTCCTACCTACAGGGGTTTTAGTTACCCATGCAGCACACAAGGTTAAAAGATTACTAAGCTATATAATGAAAATTAGAAAAGAAATCCAACCCAAAATACCAAAGTTTTGAGTATTTTACAAGAAATTCAAGTGAACCAAGACACAACCAACTCTTATTTTTAAAATAGGGCGGCAATTCAAAGCTATAGCTCTGCCTTCATGTGGTTAGCTGTTTACTTTTTTGATTTAAGTATATTCACATCTAACCCAGATGCCCAAGTAGGCAGACGGAAATTGGACACAGGTTCTCTTATCTGATGCTTTCCTCTGACGTATACAGTGCATGTAAATATTTGGTTAATGACTGTTGACTTAACCTACAGATCATGAAGCAGGTTGAACCTGTCCTGTAATATCCTTGAAGATCAAAATGAACTCTAAAACAGGCTGGGTTTCAAACATAATGCCTACACTCACACAATAAACAACTTGCTTATGTCCACATCCTTTGGGAGCAAAAGAAACCTTGACGAAAACCCCACAATTCTGCCCAAAGGTTTCTCCTGCCTTCAATCTTATCCAAGCAACTCACAGGACTCTCTCTGTTGAGTCCCTTTCAGGCTAATGAATTCTTTGTTTCACAACAAACTCAAAGACATCTAAATGACTTTTTTGACTTTTGCCCAAACAGGCCAACACAATCAGGTTTAAGGTGGAACAGCTCAGGAAGCAATGTCAGAGGTTCAGACCCACCGAGGAACATTGAGTTTTACCTAACTCTTTGTTATTGGATTACAGCACACGCGCTCCCTCGGCTGACGTGCATTTCCACTCTAGGGATGGGTACTGCAGGAGCAGCTGCTTCTGAAGTAACCACAAAACCTGCTATTTAATCCAGCTTCTATGGGCATTGCCAAATAACCCCTCTCAATGCACAGTTAGCATAAAAGTTCACCAATTTCCACAGCAAAATTGAAATTGTTCTGATAGTGACAATTCTGTGAGACTTTTCTGGGGTTTTATGGCATATCAGCCTTATATATCTGGGGAACAAATAAACTGAACAAACACAGTAATAATTTTTCAAGTGATTCTTTAAGGCATTCTATACATATTGTAAGTTGAAATATAAACTTATAAAGTGCTGCTGAAATTCTAACCTCCAGGTTTAATTGCATGAATAAAAAAATTTGTTATCATTTGGCATGCAACTGTGAAAACAAAACCACCATTTTCTGTTTCGGAAAAACAAAACAGATTTTGCTTTCAGCTGGTTCTTTATGAAACATAATGTGGGAAGAAGCAGCTTTAAACTGCTGCTTTTAAGTGTCACTTGGAGGCACGGCTACTTAGAAAATTAAACCCATAATACATTAAATTACAAATGCAACTCCAGGTCTCCTGGGTATTAACCTCATGTTCTAAACACAATTTAATTTGATGCATCTGCCTGTCAGAAAACTGAGAAGAGAAAGCAAGACTTTTAAACTTTTCCACTACAGCACAGTAATCAGTCCTTCTAACAACTTGCTCTTCCACTATACTAAAAATCACTGTGTGCAAATACCAGAATTACTCCTTTACACTTTCTTTTACATTTTCTGTTCAAAAATTATGTGACAGCAAAAAGCAGTCAGTATAGTAAGTATTAAAACACACATCTAATCTACTTGATCCTAGAGATGTCAGCATATTTTTATCTGTTATGACAGATTCGCAGTCTCCCATACTACTCAGATACCACAATTTCTCTGCATTTCAAATGTTCTCATTGTTAGGGCTTCTGTCACAGTGGCATGAAGCAACCTGAAGACAGCCTGCACCATACCAGGCGCCGCACATCTTTGGAGGCAGACTGACACAAACCCTTGCAAAACAAGCAAGGCAGAGGGACAAAATGAAAGGCAAAACATTTCTTTTTCCATTTCACCCCACTTCCCTGCCCTCAAAGCAGCCGTGGGAAGCAGGATCCAGTGAGCAGACAGTGATGTGCTGTGGAAGTGAGAAGCTGTACTGTGGAGCTGGGAATGCCACCACGGAATAGGTCACACCTGCTGCTCACCAACAGCCTCAGCTGCACATGGAAACCTGGAAACCTCACTCTTTAAGATGATCTTCCTCAAATCCAGGCCTGAAATTGCAGAAGGGGGCAGAGCCATCTCTCACAAAGGGACAGAGACTGAAATCACCTTCTCCAACAAGATTAACCCAGGAATTCAATTGTAAATACACCATTGCTGTGGTACCTTAGTTGGCTTGTTTTAAATGGTGAAAAGGCAGCCCATGGGAGATGAGAAGGGCTAAGAGGCAAGGACAGCTTTCTTCCTTGGGACAGCACATTTCACAGATTCAAGATATCTTAAAACCTGTTAAGTCCTGTTTGTGGCTTGCAGCCACAAACTCTGTGAGCACATAAAGGCTAGCTCTGGAGGGGTCCAGACAAAACAGACACTAAGAGCAACAGCTATTTCATGCTTTTCCAGGTCTGGCTTACAAAAACGATGTTGCCCCGTAAGTTCTCCTGTTAACAAATCCCCATGGATGCTGCTACCAAGGTCTGATGAAAAATGAAGCATTAGGAAGGACGCAGAGTCTGCATCCATTGGTGCAGGATGATCAGCCACGAGCAAGTGATGTACTGTTTGCTCAACAGGTCTGAACACTCACCCCTTACCACACAACCTCATGCTTTTCATCAGAAAATTGTACAGCTGGTGAAGCCGCTCCTGGACAGTAACCTTATTATTTTTAATAGGGAGGAAGAAATAAAAATAGCAGAAACTGCAGAATAATAAGCCTTAATAAGTCACAGATATTTTCCTTCAGTTAAAAATTAATAAAGAACATTTATAAACCAGAGCCCTTCTCAAAAACGTTAACTCCATCAGGGATATATTTCTGTATGAGCAAGACTGCATAGACATTAATATGAATTTAGAGAGTCAGTATTGCTTTTTGGGTGATCAAAGTGACATATAATGGAGAAATCTGATTTCCTGATTTGCCCCTTAGTCACACTCTGAGAAGATATCCAGCTTGGCATCCCAAGGTTAAGCACAACCAATTGCACTGCTGCTTAAGATTATTATGTCTCTAAAATAACAACATAAGATCCCCACAAAATTCTGTTGTTATGGGTAAGCAAAATTCTGCAATCTGGTTCAAGCTTACACAATCCTCTATTCATCATATTAGAATTTCAATTAATATATTTGGAGATTAAAAAAACCCCAAATCAAACACCTAATATCCCAAATCCATCCCCACTCAGCAGTCATGGCTGCAAGTTGTCAAAGAAACAATTTTTTCTTATTATTTGAAGAGATCTCTGAAGATATCTTAAGAGGAAAGTAAACAAAGTCCTTGTACGCCTTTAGAAATTTTATTTTTTGAATCAAAACTTTGAACAAGGATTTGTAATAAGGTATTTAAAATTTAATTTAACTTCATCTGTGGATTTCCCTGGTTTGATGGAGGAATTTAGATCCCTCATCTTGAAAAACATGCCAGAGCCAGCTGAAGAGCATGGGCCTCTAGATGTATGTCAAACAGACATATGTGCTATAAATTAAAAGCATTTTCCAGCTTTTATAAGGTGTCATCAGGCAACTCCCCAACTGTAACAGGATCCATAACTAAAGTTGTTCATAGCTACAGTCCCCACACTTCCCTCCCTCTTCTCTTCTTTCCTGCCCAGTTGCAAAAAGGTGTAGAGCACCAAGTGTTCCCTCTTTGTGTATACAAAATAAAAGTTCAGGGTGTAACTCAGCCCACAATTCCCCAGCTAGAAACTAACCTGGCTTGGACTCATCTCCATCTGGAAGAAACACAGGACAGGAAATCATGGGGGAAAAAACTGCACAGGGGACTCGTAACAGACCCAACCCAGGTGCTCCTTCACTAACGCCAGTTCTTCCCGCATAATCTCATGGTACTCTAAAAACTGAGTGTTATAAAGGTGAGCTGTAAAAAAACCCTTTTTTTTTGCTGTTAAGCACATGTGAAATCTTCCATGTCACATTAAAAGTTTGCCCAGCAAACAGTTTTCAAAGGAAGAAAGGAATGAAATACTTCTTTATTCTGCTTAGCGGGATACCCTGTCATGTCTCCAGGACCTCCATTAATGCTTCCAGTTCTCCTTTGGTTTTCCACTCACTACTTGCAGGCCTAAAATGCAAAGAGCACCATGCTCTAAAAAGCTTGCTCTTGCCAAGTGCAGAACAGCACTCCCAGTTCTTCTGGTGTTCATCACTTATAGCTTTGCTTTATTTGGGGTTTTTGGAGGAGGTGGGAATACAGATCAGTATGAGCAGAAAGTTAGACGAAGATACATCTTTAGGATTAGGCAGCTCTGGGTAGATGTGTACCCACCATGCCCCTGAATATACTGTAGAGCCACAGACTCGTAACAAAGTCTGGGTTGAAGGGGGTTTGCAAATCATCCAGCACAACCTTCTGTTTAAAGGAAAGCCCAGATCAGGTTATGCATGGCCCTGTCAAGCCAATTCTTAACTATTTACAGTGAAATACTAGGTTTTTATCTAATCCTCTTCAAATTAGGTAACAAGGGCAAGAAGAACACTCAAATACCAGATGGATGTTGACTTCAATGGAGGCCCTTCATTTTGACTGATTTTCATACATCAGGTTTTTTCCTTCAAGGAATGACGACTTCTAATACAATTTCAAGATAGAAAGACAATGCAAGGTTAAAATGTTGCTCCAAAATCACCCAGTATCCTTTAGATCTAGAGTTTTGTAATAACATGTAGATAACAAACACTAAAAAAGCAGCTCCAGAGACTTTACTGAAGCATCCTAGGGACCTTATATTCCAGTTACCATTTGGTGTAAAACCCAAGCCACAATAATGTTTTCCAGCTAGAGACAGAAGGAAGCTGGTCAGCTGTTTTGTAATTATCGTGTGACAGTTGAGACAGTACTAGAATACCTCGTTTGTGTTAGACTTGGGTCTGTCTAAAGCTTGCTGATATCAATCAACTTCAACAAGTGCTGGATCAGATCCACACCTGAGAATTTGAGCAATTTAGTTAAGGCTTTGTCAATCCCAAAGTTTGTTCAAGAAGCATCTGACCATTAACTGAAGAGGACAGGTTGTTCTTTTAAACTTGTAAGGCTCTCCCTCGAGGAGCACAGCAAACATCTTAGGTCCTTAATCTACAGCTAAGGTTAATCTGTTTTAACAATGTCCTAATCAGCTAAGATGTGCTGGATATTGATGAGAAAGGAAGCAGAACAGAGTCTTGATTAACTGAACAGCAAATTAAGTTTTCAGCTGAATCCTGGGACACTGGAAAAAGAACAGGTGGAAGAAAGAGGAAAATTTGTCTCCTGAAGAATATGGAAAGATCTGAAACTCTAGCTCTCTGTGCAGAACAGATAACTATGGGAGAGGTATTTGGAAAAAAAAGAATTAAATCAAAACTGGAAGGCTCCAAAGGCGCTTCCACTAAGAAACTCAATATCAGATTAAGACCACAGGGAAGAAAGGTCCTCTGAATGTGAGTTTTGTTAAAAGAAGTAGTTTAATAAAAAAAGAAGAGTAAGAAATGTGACTTCAAGTTGTGAAAGAAGGCTTCCCCCCTGCCCTGAACTCTGCACCTGATTGCTGAAATAGGTGCTATTTGCCCTTTCAGTAGCCACCTCTGTGGATTTTATCAAAGACTTTTTGTGCGAAACCGGGAGCACCATCTACTTGTTAGGAAGAATTACACCAGTATTGTTAGATATGCCTGGACCACCAGTCTCCAAAACACATCAGCAGCTGCTGAGAGAGCACTTCATCTCAAGGCTGTGATTAACTATTCTGAACCTGATGCTGGGAAGCAAAAGAAATAGACTCTGCACCCAAAAGATGAAGTTAAGAACTTAACAGCTGATCATCAAAGAAACCATTCTCTAGCACATATGCAGACAGGGCATGATCTGTACTGTTAGGTGTGTATGGGGAAATGCTAAGAAGTCACATTTCTTGTAACATAAACTGCAACAAATCAAAGGAAACGCATCACCAAAAGAATTATGAGAAAAAATTTGCTGATTTACTATTTAAGTAATGTCACTCTAGACATGTCTGAAATTTGCTGTTCTTGTTAGTCAAGGTTCCATTCATAAATATCACTGAAAGAAGCATAACATTGAGAAAAAAAAAATACCAGTAAAAAAGGTGAGGAAGCAGAAACAACTGAATAACAGGAGATTAGATAGAAAAGAAAGTCAAACTGATTAATTTTTAACTGAAGTGATTCAATACCAAACACTGGCAAAATTAACACGGCCCATTAAAATTGTTTTACATGACATAAAAAGCAAATTTCAAAGAACATTGAAAAAAATAATGAATCCCAATTTCATCTGACTCTATTAAATCACTGAATACTTTGTGGATGTTAAGCTTCCTAATCTGTGAAAAGACTTTTGGCTACTATAAGCCATTAAAAATTTCTCTGTTAAGTTTTCTTAGAAAATTATCAAGACCAGTATCTTTTGTATGTCTCTCCAAATGGTGGTTTCATAAGTTGGGCTTTCTGAATGTTACTGCCCATATGTCCTAGTAATGTCAAAATCCTCTTTGTTTTTTTAGCACATAAATTAATTTTGATTCATGAACAGTCCTTGAGCTGAGTACAAAGTTGTTTCCACCAGTATCTGAAGCATGCAGAAAACCTACCAAAAAAATGCAGCTGAACACACTACCACTTCTGCCTTATCTATTCATGCTGTAAAATTTCCATTTCAGCTCCTCAGCAACTCCCAATTCTCCCCCTTTAACAGTAAGTATTATCAGGACTAAGTATGCTTTTTAGAAATTTGACTGATTTTTTGTATGCTGATGTAAAGCTTACCAAGCATTTGTTACTAAAACACAGTCCTAAAGTCATAAACTGAGGATATTTATCTCAGTGTATTTTTGTTGCCCCCAACAGAACCATCTACAGCCATTCTCTGACTCTAAGAAAAATTAATAAAGCACTAAACTCAGGTAAAATTGACTTCACCTAACTGTAATTACATTCAGTGTGGGCTTTCATACCACTTCAGCATCACCTTTAGGCTCAGATGAGGGAAAATGGCATTTCTAGGGAACTAACCAAGAATATTCTTCCTCACAGTGAATCATGCCCTCTTGACTGTGAGCAGATGCTGTTTAGACAGCTGGCTCAGTTGCACACCTGCCCAAGTGGTCAGATAAACCCCTGTGATTATTGTACTCAAAATATGTAAATTGTAAAAAAAAAAAAAAAAAAAAAAAAAAAAAAAAAAAAAAAATCCCAAACAGAAAACAGTACTTTTAAGGAAGTTATCAGCAGAAGCTGACAGTCAAATACACTGTGCGTTAGACTGCAACTGTTCCAGCTCTGCCTTGGGCACGAGCATTTACAACCCCAAAGCTACCAGAAGTCCTCTCTACAGATCAGGGATACCCAGCAAATCCATGCTGGCCACTGCTGCAGGTCTACACATGCAGCAGATCTCCTCCCTTAGGTAAGTGACTTTGTATACCACAGGAAGTCCCAACACAAAAAATAACAACATAGCATAATGGAGCCTTAAGGACTGTTCAGATATTTATCAAGATTTGGTTCATATGGTTGCAAAAAAAAAGCACCCTCTTTTCTGTCACACTGGTACAAATGCTGATTTTGTAGCCACTGGTTTGCAAGATGAAATGCTGAATAAGCAGTTTCAGTATTTTACAGTTTTTGCAGACAAAAAGTAAAGGTTTTCTAGTAAAAATGCTGACATTAACTTGCTCCAAACATTACCAACATTTTTAAAGTTATAGAACTAGAGAAAAAAAATATTTGCAAAATCATGTAATAGATCAGTGTTGAGAGCATTACCTTTCACAGATAACGGAAGTGATGGATTCCTTTCCACAAAGATTGGAAGATATTTCCCAGACACTGCATACAGAAGAGAACACTTCACAGGCATTTAATCTAGTCTCTAGTCTCTAAACATTCAAAATGTTTAGAGGATGTAACAATGACACCAATATATAAAACTTTATTTTGTAGAGACCTTGATATTGAGTAAACTACATATAAAGATTCTCTAGATATCTCAGTTAAAAACCTATAGAATTTTTAAAAGATATCACCATTACCATAAATCACCAAGATTAAAAAAAAGCACTCAATGGTTTAAGTTACTTCTTCAAGTTAATTTAATAGCTTCAACTAATAATAACTAGAATTCAAAACAATTTTCTAGTTTGCAACCTCCAAACTAATTTCCTAGTGAACTTTTCTGACCCTTAAAATAAGAAAAAAAAAAATGTATATGAGAAAAAAAAAAATCCGTTTATCGTTTTAAGACTGTAACAATTAAGAACTTCTGAACAGCTGATTTTTCAAAGGAAAGTCTGTTCCTGTGAGAAAGACAGGATTAACAGAACAAGTCCTTTCTCCTACTTTGTGCTCTCCAACACAGGGAAAAAAAGAGAGTTAGAAAGATACTATAATTCACAGAAAGGACAGAGAGTTTCTGTTTCAAGAGAAGAATCCAAAATTTTCCTCATTTGTTTTCAGACAAAATTTATCTAGGAATATTTTGTCGAGACTAGCAAGGTTAACAATACAGTTTAATATTTATCTCTTTATTTCTAGCTACCATCCCAAGCAACATAGTGATCCTCCCCATGCTCTCCCTTAAGTATTGTAAGCTGCTACTCCTTATCTTTTACAGAGCTGTTGGCTCTTTGTGGTTTCGTCATCATCTTCTCTTGACGATCTAAACTCGCTTTCTGCTACACATCATTTTTAAAATTTTCTGGCATTTCTTCAAGGAAGTCTTCAGTCAGAATCACTTAGGATGAGCTTATCTCCCACAGCAGTGAAGAGTTGAGGGAACTTGAATTGAGGCACAGCCAAGAAACGTCCAGTTCTATAGTTTAAATTTACCCTCGTTGATTGTAACAAGTCCTTTTGTGCAGACTGTGCTAGCACACCTGAGCACGTTTGTTTTGCCAGTGAATCAGTATTACTTGAATCAGCATCCTTTGCACTCTGGGGAGAGATGATGGGGGAAGGATCTGCATTTCTGACTATCCAGCTATTCTGCCTCCTCAGGATATCAATATTAGATATTTGGATGGATATCTATCCGCTCTATTGAACAGGGAAATTAGCTGGTATCTACTGATCTGGAGGACATTTACAGGGATTTCATTTTCTCACACATCTGCACAGACTGACTGACAGCTGTCACTGTTATCAGTAAATACAGACTTTATTAACCAGTATGTGGCCCTTCATAGAGAAGGAGAAATGCTGCCATTCTTTTTCTTTGTGAGATCACAAAAGTGACAAAGAGAAATTAATGTCATGTCCCCTCTACAACCACAGATAACTTATGTGGTACCATGTGTTGTTAGTTCGGATGGTAGGGAATAATACTGATGAGATGAAAAAGGATTTCGCACACCTTGACCTATGTCTGCATTTTCTTCCTACAGCAAAAGAAGTAACAATTGAATAGGATTATTTTTACCATAATCTGTAGTGCCATTCAAGAATCAAGGAAAAGAGCAGAGTTGGTGCAGATTATATCAACATACTGTATTTAAGTTCTCTGGACATGTACTATCTCCAGAGTTTTATTCCCTTCTTCCCTGTATCTTTGCAGTCATTTTGTGAGAATTGTGTGTAAGCCAAGAGCAAACAAATCCTTGTTACAACCCGTGTTTTACATCCCCTCTGCAGTCAGTATTAAAGCTGTCTTTGTAAGGTACATGACAACAGACTATAAAGGTTTAGTGGTGTCACTTTACCCTGGATGTCTTCTATTGCCATATTCTGAGTCTAAATTCAGTAGACGAGGTGCAGCAATAAGAGCACTGTCTCCCAGAAGGGTTAGATGCACAAAGAGGAGCTAGCTTTTTCTTCTATGCTTTGGGCAAATCTCTTGAGTACAGAACAGAGGATAATCACAAAGGCTGACAGACTGGGATACAGTGGGTTTGAATAGGTTTATTTTTTGTTGTATAGATAACTGTTTTAAGTCAATTCTTTATGGTCAATTAAGTGAAACATTTTATTTCAAACTCAAGATAACATGCTTTTGAACACAAAATGAGAGCAAACAGACCAGGGGCTACCTCTGCCACTCCCCTGCCCTTCAATTCCAGTACCATGGGAAATGCTAAAGGAAATCAGAGGAGGGAAGAGACAGTACTCTACAGAGACTTGGGACACAGTTGTCTCCTCATGTCATAAGAACTCTGGACTAAAAGTCATCTAATTTTATGGGGCATCTTAAAAAAATAATTTGGGGACACTTTTAAGTGTATTAGTCGCTCCCTCAGAGATGCCCAAAAAAAAATTAAGAAAAGAATGCATACTTAATTACTGGCTCACCAATGGGAATTACTTTTCTCATGCAGAGGGACAACCTGAATAATGATCAATGCTCCAAGAGCAGCTGTCTGAAAGCCCTGAAGGTCTCCTGCTGGTGAAGTTCAAAAGCATAACTAATCCTCACTGTTTCTGGTAGGAAGAATTCACCCTCCCAGCTCTCCTGGGGAGCAGACAGAGGAAAAGCATTAGTTCACAGAAGCATCAAGCACTTCAGCAGGGAGCCCTGTATTTCCTGTCTCATTTTCCAACTCTTAGTATCACACACTGATTTACCTGCTATCTCTTCTCTTCAGAGGATCCCAGGCCGTACTTCCTCACCATAAAGTTTCCAAGATTAGAGTGGGAAAGGCAAGAAAAAAGCAAACAGCTCATCTGGCCACGTTCCCTCTTCCTCCTGCACTTTGCCCTCCCCAAGCAACAAACCAGACACTCTGAACAAAATGAAAGCCACTCAGTTTTCTGTGGATGTGCCTGTTCCACCCACCAAAAGCACATACACACATTCAAAGCAGAGGACAAGGCCAGAGGTTTCACCTGATCCAGAAACTGGCTCTGGAGAGATTAATCTTAATTAATTACATCCTGCTTTATAAATCCAGCAGACAACATAACATACGTGTTACACTGGTTTCAACAATGCTGGAGAAAATGAAGTAGCTGACAAAGGGGAAAAAATTGCCATATCAACCTTTTGCCATTTGAAATTAATTGCAAAATGTGTACCAGTGTACTGTAAAAAAGCTGAAGTCAATACAAAAATTTGCAAACGTAAGGACCCTCATGTATTTGATACATACTTCATATGATTTTATTTTTAAATAACAAAGATTTTTTTTAAATTAACCAGTTTACAGGCATTTTTGCTACATCTACATAAGCTACCTAGAAAAAACAGTATAACCATTTCTGTTTTTCAAGCACAAAAGCTGAACAAAATAAAAAGAGAAAAATCAACTGTTTAACACAGATTTGAGCTTAGAGAGCCTGGACTTCATACCTAGCAGAGTAATGAACTTGGCAACCAAACATGGAACACAAAAAGGTTGTATCAGCCCTCATTTCAAGGTGGTTATGTACAGGGTCATCAGCCTGACAGACACACAAACACCTCAGGTCCCCGACCTGACATCAGTGGGACAAGCAAGCAGGAAGGGATGTGCAGCTGAAGGACCTTATGAGTGACAGGCTCTGCACTGAAAGGAGACAGCAGCTCTTGGCAGCCCAGGCAGCCCCAGCTCTACCCATTTCCAAAGCAGCTGGAAGAGGAATGCAAATGGTGACTCTCTAAGTAATTACCAAAAGCTAAGGGCTAAGGAAGTTACTTAACAGACTGACATTTTTAAGGTGAAGTTAATGGGACCTGACCACTCTGCATTAGTTTCAGCAGTTATCAGGTTCTTTAACTTCATACTCTGTTTCAAACAGAGTAAATCATTCATTGCTTTCTAAACGGGCCTAATTAGTTAGCCCACAGTGTGTGAAACTTCATTTCAAAATGAAAAAATGACATCCCAGAATACTTAGTTAACCTGTCCAGATCACATATTCCCTAAAGGCCATGAACTTAAGAACACAGCTTACATATTCATGATAAACTACAGATCTCTGAAAGCAAGGCTGGTCGGAGACTCTGGACAATACATGCCCATGTGGCAATAAATCCATTTATGGTGTCAAATTAGTTTTCCAATTTACACTGCAGAGCTCAGGAAGTCTTGCTCCAATTGTTCAAAATCATCATGATCCAGCTTCAGCAGACATTTAGCAATGAAGCACAACACTTGGTACCTTATTTTGATGTTGAATTCAGATAAGAGTGTGATAAAGCAACTGAAATACAGAATTTCCTCAAATACTCTTGAACAAAAAGGTAAAAAATAATGGCATATTTAGAGAACACCAAGTACTATTGTCTTTATTGATTATATTTCTAATTGCAGTTGTCATCAGCTTCTCAGGAAGATCATAAAATATCAAAAGTTTCAGGAGTGGAAATTGAACAACCAAAAAACTACAGATTTTTAAATAAAATCTGTCAAGCTTTCTAGCAGACAGACTTTTAAACTATGCCCTCTAAATTATCGTTGCCCTGAGACAAAGTTCAAGAACAGAAGTCTCTGGTCATGAACCCACAGGAAAAAAAAACCAGAAAGGAAACAGGCACTTCAGCATACTTTTTTTTCCCTAGAAGGCCAAAGCACACAATACCTGCTAACATAATGTCTTGTTTCGATAAAAATACTTAGATGATCTATTTTTCAGTGAAAGTAAAGGTTTTTAAAGATCCCTGCAGACTAAATGCATCAACAGGCATATATGATTTTCCTTATATTGATGTTTTCATACAATGTTGTTGGAAGGAGATACAAAGAACTCATTGCTGGCTAGGAGCAACATCACAACTACACATTCATATAAAAAATAGAGGCTACACTGAGCAAAGATCAATTTAGAGCATTCTCCTGATGAAACACAACGGTCTTATCAAAGTGTACGCAGCATGCATGAATTCTCCACCTTGTCTGCTTTACATGATTCATGTGACCTGGCCTAAGTCACTCCTCTGAAAAACGCAAAATTGAGAAATGGTTCTTAGTAAATGGGATGGGGGAATGCTGAATGTGAAGTTTTAGTGCTCTGCATGTGTCATTCATACTAAACTGCCTTTTTATGAAAGTGGACTTGTCTGTATTTGAGAATTCAAGAGTCGCATTACAGCGCTGCACAGAGACCCTTGGAGGTTTGATTATAAAAGCCAGACATCGTATTGTGTATTCCCTGCTGACAAGAAGTCAGCAGAGCCTATTACATCACTTCAAAGAGTGGTAAAGCAAATGCAGGAAAAGCCCTGAAGTGATCTGATAAATGATTTTGTTAGTTTGGCACCAGTGTGTCTGGTACCTAGCGCTTATGATACACAGCCTACCAAGTACATGGTATTATAATCCTGCTATTTTGTGTCCACAAGAAATGTATGCTGTGACACAGGTCTTTGTAGTAAAGTAGGGGAGGAGAGAAAAGTCGGAAGGGAACACAATACATTTCCCAAATAAGTAAGAAAATCAATGAATTGTGCTAGGATTTCAAATCGCTAGCAAGCTACCATTAGGGAGAGAATCTCACAATTCAGATCAACTCCAAGCATATCACATTTCACTACTAATACCTAGTTTTCAAACACAATTTACTACTGGACAAGCCCCCAAACCAGGGTATCAAAAGATCTTTTGCTTCTCCTATGATACATTTCACGCAATCTTCAGGTATATCCAGTATCAAGATTACAAATGGAGGGAAGCAAATGAAGGACAATAATCCAGAGAGTGACTTATTTCACACAATCATCACAGAGTAAATCAAGTTAAACAGGATCCCAGGAGGTCTCTAGTCCAGCTGCTCTGCTCAAACCAGGGTAAACTATGAGATCACTTGAGGCTCCTCAAGGATTTATTTGGGTAGATCGTAGAATCATAAAAGCCCCTCCTGTATGGCAGGCTCCTCACCACAATTGCTCCAGTTTATCCACATCTGTCTTGTATCTACAGGCCCAAAATCAGATGCAGTTTTTCTGATGCAGTCTAGGAATACCAGTTCAAGGGAGTAACTGGTGCTAACACTTGACCTGGTGCTATTTTCCTGCTCATGCAGCCCCAGAGAGCATTTGCTGTCTGCAAGGGCACACTGCCAGCTCATGGGCAGTTTGTCTATTGAGACCTCTGGGAGATCCTGGTGAAAACTCAGGGAAAGTAAGTTCTGGAGACTTGGTCTGCCTGAGGACTTCTTATCTATGTGCACTGTTACTCACTCTGTCCTGTTCAGCAACAGGCCAGCATTTCCCTTGCTTATTCTTTTACTGCCCATCCAGTGGCACAAGATTGCCTTGCTGTCCTTGATGTCCGTTTCCACTTTCAGCTCCGGGTGAGCTTTGTCTTTCCTAACGCAATCATGGTGTGTCTGTGCAATAATTCTTAATCCCTCCTTTGCAGCCCGCTGCTGCTCCCACCTCCCCAGCACTGCCCATTCAAAATGAAGATCACTTGCCATCTCCCTACTTTTTTTGCTGACTAACAGGCAGAATGCCCAAACAAGGGAAGGAAAATATCAGCGTGAAGAACTTGCCAGGTAACTTGTGATCCCCTCACAATCTTGAGCTCCATCATTTCATGGTTGCTTCAGTTATTGATTACACCACCAGTTTCTACTTGTTCATGAGCTACAGATCAGGAAAATATTACCCCTAGCTGATCTGTTAGTGTAAGTGTTAACAAAAAAAAGTCATTCTAAGTCCACTTCAATATCAATTTTATAATTCTAAGGTATTAAGTCTGGTGTAAATGATGGATTTTGTGAAAAAATGCATTTAAATTGCCTCTAGACTTAAAAGTCTCTTAGTACTCGAATGATTCGCTTTACCTACTTTGCACAGTCAAACTTGGGACAGTAAGACTTCAGATACAGAGTTGCATTTGATAGCAGTGATCACTGTACCCAGACTTATGGCACTAATAAGCCTTTCAATGTCTGGAGATTATTCCAACTATTACAAAGATAATGTAATACGAACTTTCAGGCTAAGAAATAGTTCGGTATTGAAGCTTACGGCAAAGCACAGGAAAATAAAGATTGAGCTGAAAAATACTCTCATCAGTATTTTAGTTCTTTTTTCACTCAGTTTATCTAAAGCAACCAGACTCACGCAATGAATAAAAATGTCTACTTTGCAGAGTTTCAGCCAGTATTAGAAAAATATACACTTGAGCACACAAATATTGGTAGAGGGAATCCTCTGCTTGAATTTGGATATATGATAGTTTTGTAGGTCATGCTAAACTTCAAAGAACAAATATAAAAATTGTCCGATTCTTCTTTCTAATAAATAGACCTTTCAAATGAGAAAGCCTAAAGGAGACTATTTCCTTCACAGTTAAAGCACTCTACAACCACTTTTACTATCAGCAAAAGGCTTTCCCCCACCCCCATGTCTAGACAGCAGTTTTTTCTGTGACAGAGACCAACCAGCCCAACCTAACTGTCAGGCAGAAGGAGTAACATCAGTATTTTTTAGCAGTGTCATCCTTGATACTTTTTTTTGGATGAGGCTTCCATTTAACATATTCAGCTGTATCTGATGTAGATGACTGTCTGCTAGGAAGAAGACAGATGACCCCTCCGTATTATCCCGTACGAGAGTTGCATTGATTTTGCAATACCACCTTTTCACTGTTTCAGTTCACGGTCTGGCATTTTTGTCAGCACTGGCAGTTATTTCTCATTCTTTTTCTGTAAAGAATCCCCATCTGTCATCCTGCTGGATGAAAGCCACAATAGGTTTTGCTCATCGACAATAGACACTGTCATATATGGAGCCTGGTGTCTTATCGACACAGAGCTCACGTAGACATAGTGAGCTGTGTACGGGTCCATCCATCAGCCAAGCCCTAATTACTTTGGCCAGAAAATATCTCGGAGTTGATACACAGCTATCAGCCTCAAGGTTCTTCGGTACTTACAATTTTCTCATTTAATAGAGATAAGGACGATAAGGAAGCCCACATTTAATTTAATTTAACTTAATTTCTTCCCCTTTGGGAAAATTAATTCATGTCTGGCTGATTCTCCTTGGATGTGGGTCAGGGTTATCATGGATATGACCTCAAGGTTTCAGGCAGAAGGTTTCAGGAGAAGGCAGAAGAGAGGTGTGAGATAGGCAATACAATGCTGTTTGAAAAGAGATTTTATACTATGTCTTCTGCCTGCAGATGAACACGTTGACTTGGCAATCAATTCATGTTAACAGTATATTCTAACCAGCATGATCAAGATGGACAGTAGCAAATCCTGAGTTATATTTTCTGGGAAAGACTGTCCTTGACAAATGTAATCAGAAAATTTCTGTAAGAGAGCTCTCTGAGAAGGGAATGGGATATTTATTTATCATATCTCCAAGTTGATTCAACCTGACCTTTTAAAGACTTCATTAACCCACACTCCTGCAATCCCACACAACCCTGTGTGTCCAAGTGGTCTGGCCAACATATCTTGTGTGCAACACTGACTTCAATGCAACATCCTGTATTATCATTCTCATGTGAACAGTTGAGGTAACACTTGTTATGGCACTGTCCTTTGCTTCAAATTGTTGCTTACTTCAGCCTTTATAAATCTTAGGACAAGTTGCTGTTTGCTGGCCATTTCTCCTTGTTTGTTTGAAATGTGTTTGTTTTTCCCTTATGAGCTCACAGGAAAGAAAAATCACTTAGATTATATTCTGCAACCTTGTTGTCACCGTCCTGTTGCCAGCAGAAGACACTGTGTTCTGAGCATTCATTTATGTTGAGGTCTTAGCAGAGGACAAGCCTTCTGGTCTTGATAAAAACCATATGTTCTTCAATGTTATTACTAGGAATGGTGTCCTGGGAGTTGTATCCTCAAACTGTGTCTGCTGTTAGCAAGACAGGCTGTTCTTACCGTCCTCATCCTGCTCTTTCTTTTGGTGCTCTCACAGAAACACAAACGTATAAACAGCTCTTCCATTGGTACTTCATTCATACAATCTTCATAAATGTAACTAAATTCAAAGTATTGACTGAAGTGTAAAACTTTCCTTTCAAGTTCACATAACTGTTACAAATAATCAAGACTTGCCACTTTTAAAATCAGTGTTGGTTACATTCAAGTTATTTTGCAGGTCTGAATAACACTGTAGGTGAGCTAAGGCTTAACTTTGACAAATGCCTTCTTTGTAAAATCCCAGAACCAGAACCTGCCTCTTCATGCTCTCCTGAACGCCTGCAGAAGAACTTCAAAATCTCCTTCCATTCCTGGAAATGTTCAAGGGATGAATCTTTGAGCAGCATGTCTTACGGAAGGCGTGCCTGCCCACAGCAGGGGGTTGGAACAAGATGATCTTTAAGGTCCCTTCCAACCCAGATAATTTTGAGTCTGTGATATGATCCAATATCCAAAATGCATCAGTACCTGTGTTTATGTTATTATCTGCAGTGCCAAGACGAAACCCCTCCATATTTACTTGATCTGCAGGTAGCTTTTCCGTGTTTAGAAAAGACAAAAATCAGCCCTCCCATTGTCCTTCTTAACGAAATACACAACTATTACAACATAGCTGTATTGGTACTTAAAAAACATGTCATTATCAGTACACTTGAAAAGACTGATGATGATGGTTAGGGCACAAAATCTTCCCAGCATTTACACGACACATCGTTCCCATGTCTCGTCTAGTGTTTACAGTTACCTCTAGAACTTGCACCTAGACCCCAAAAAGCTGATTAGTTCAATTAAGCTAATAATAAAAAATAAAAAGCATATCTCAACCTTCACTTGACATTAACAAAAGTGTTTACCTGGCACAGTTCCTGGCTTTCCAAGCCAGCAGAGCCTCTGCAACACAACTGATTAATTAAAGAGCGCTGAGAAGTTAACACTGAAGGTTACTGATTAATTGTATGTTAGAGCTGCCTAATCAAGTACCCAAGGCAATAAACAAATACAAAGATATATTATACACTGATTAACACAATTATTTATAGTTTTACTTTTAACTGGTTGCTTGCCATATAGCAGTCTTTAACCTGAATAAACACTGGGGAGGCTGATCAGGATCACTTACTGTATTTCCCAGCTGGCTATTATGGCTGTTTTCCCTGGAAGTGAAACATATGATTATAAATCCTACTTCAAGCATGGTCATCACCAAGGCATACACGCTGAATGAGCAACCACACCACAGTCATTTATCATGTATTTTTGAGTGCTACTGGTTGCTAAGCAAGTCTCCAAGGGCTGAAATTCAGCATTGCAAACAGCTGCTAGCCATCATTAAGAGAAAGCAAGCAAGCTACTTTAAATACCACAGCCTTATTTGAGGACAAGAGTTACACCTAGAGATGATCAACAGCTCTTTCTCTAACTCATGTTTCTCAGATCTAACAGCAAATTTCTCATTTCAGAGATCTTTGCTTCAGTATATGAATTTCCAATCCCAGACTGTAATACTTCTTCATCTCATAAGGCTATTTTCATGGCCTCCTCTAAATCTATCGTGTAACTCATTTCTCCATATCAAGAGATGAACACCAAAATGTGTCCTCAATCCATAGTTTGTGTTATCCATATACAACACAAAATAAAACTTTTCCTTGTAAGCACTGTGACAAGTTTATTCACTGTTAGAGAAGTCTTTTGAAGGAAAAGCTGCAGGAAGGGCTCTGAAAGACTGAAACTCTGGAATGATTCTCTTCCCCCCAAAGTCAATGAAAACTTTGCCTCCAGCAGAAATGTCGTCAGTTCTCCTCCCAGATATGCCAATTCTGTCTGATTCATACCAAGAAGTCAATGAACAGACTCTGCCTCTTTTGTGTTCACCACCCACCTCTCTCCTCCTCTGAAGAAGGAAAAAAAAAGAATAAAAATGAAAGAAAAAAGCTGTGCCTCACAAAGGGCAACAATTATTGAGTGAGTCATTACCTGGTACTTTCTTCAGCATTTTCACTGTGCCATACAAAGTTTTCTTAGCCACTTTAACGGGCAGAGCCCTTTGTTAGACTGCTCTTGATATAGTCAGCACAGCAGTTCAAGTACAAATGTTTATTCTTGTCCTGTACTACACTTTTGTTATAAGCCACTTATATCTATCCAAAATGACCACAATCAACTCTGCCATTAAATTACTTCTCAGCTATGAGGGGGACAGTTCAAACTTTCCTTCTGTATCTGAACAACCCCTTTTTCCCATCTAAATTACACTAGTTTTAAAGGACTTCTGCCACAAGAGTGGTGTAAGACAAGAGGCTCAAGCACACTGTGCAGGTAATCCTGTGTCCTCTAACTACACACATTTGACTGCTTGCAACAAGATCCACAGCCAATCACGGATTTCCCTTTTTCCATCGAGTTGGTGTGCATGAGATGTGACAGCTCCAGCATGCTCATCTTCCCCCATCCCCAGATAACTACTTTTTAAATCTGTTCAAGGGGATGAAAATATAATAGTCTCAGAAAGGTTTGATCAGCATGAAATAAAAGAGAAGGCCAAAAGCTGATTGATGCCACCACTGAATATTGTAATATTAAGATTCAGTCAATTTACATTGTTAAAAGTCACGATCTTCATACTAGTACCATCTATTTTTTCCGTGTTAAAATTACCATTAGAATTTCTCTCTAACCCTTTTTTCTTGAAATCTGGTTGCAATTACAATCAATAAAGAACAAACAAGTCCATCCCTTATCTCCTGAATTACGGATTCTGTGACATCAGTGTAAATTATACATTCAAAAATCTGTCTGTCCTTGTTTCCAAAAGTGGTTAATTATATAACATTTGAGAGCTGTCTTTTGAAAGGCTAATTTTCATAGGAATCTTTAAATGTACAATAGTTTTTTTCTTCAGAAACAACCTTCACCCAGCAAAACAGAACAGCAGGAGTGTCTTAAGAATATTGAGCTTCATTCACATATTTACCAATCCTGTAAATACGAACTTCATGCTCATGTACCAACAACATTTCTCCAACCAGGAACTCTCAAACCCACTGTTCGACCCATGTGAGCATAGATCTCTTCAGCACCCTGGGATTCCAAGTGTTAAATGAGAGCGTGTGTCCCCTCATGAAATTTTAGATCAAACTTGAATCTGGAGCACGTGTTCTACATGTGCTACACATACAAGCAATATGCTAAAGCAGGCACTGGACCTTCAGTAAGTGTTACCATTCACTGAATAAAACATTTAATTAACCATCAGGCAGGCAACAGCTGCTTGTGAAAGCTGTTGAGTGGCCATCACTCTTACAACAGAAATATATCAATCCTCAGACATCAAAAAAAGAATAAAAAATAAACTAATACATTAAAAAAATAATCTCACTGTATATTTGCTGCAAGTACAGATTCAGAGATTATATGAGGTTTTTTCCTTATTTTCTCTCACAGATTGGTACTTAGTCTCTACTGCTAGCAGTATGGGGACTTTTGCTGTACTGCAAGTTTAACTGATTTCCTCAACTTTGACACAGAAAGGTAAGCTAATTTCATAGTAAGCAAACAAACTTACTTTAATCTTCTTCTTCCTTTAATCATACAGCAATTTTTATTCCAGTTAATTTTTAATTATATTCCAGATTTCTGTGACTAATAAAACTCTCTACCACCTTCTTCCACCTTTTCCATGAAACTGTGTTGCAACACAATTCCCTCACGTAGCTTTCCACCTATTTTGTCATAGAGTATTTCCAAAAACTACAAGTAACTGGAGGCAATCATTCCAACTGTTCACACAACCAAAGGTCTTTAAAAAGCTTCCATCAGTATGCCCTGTAGCTGATGGAACTTCTCCTAGCATGCATGCCAAACCAATACCATCCCAAAACACTCAGGTAAGAGTTCACAGTTCAGCAAATTACACCCAGGTACTGCTGAAGGGTACACCTGCAGTCAGGAGACCAAGTTAAGAGAAGAGCTCTTTCCTCTGCCAGTACAATCCCAGAAAATGTGTCAGACAGGGCTCATTTCTATTTCAGATGCCTAGTGACACTCAGTGGTTTCCAAGAACTTTTTAAGGGCTTGTTTCCTAGAGGCCATTGCACTTCCAGAAAAAATATGGTGAAACAATTGAATGAGTACATTTGATACGAAGAACTGCAAATCTCCTCATGTTTCTACCGTTCTGGGGTAGAGAACGACCCTGAGCTCTTGAGCTGACCTGTTTATCCTGACCTAAGTTTCCCCAGCAAACCTGCCTGGACAAGCCCTTAACAAGAAACAAGTTCTGTGCTCATTTTATGATGCATGAGAGAGAGCTGTGCACTAAGTGTTAAGCTGCTCTACATTGAATATCTGAAAAGTTTATTATCCCTGTAACACATAATCCAGCAAAAAAAAAAAAAAAAAAGGTAGGTAAAACAATCCCCTGCTTAGGGATTTGTATTAAGAAGATGGCAATGGTATTTAAGAATCAACACAAGGCACACAGCATATTAATCTCAACAATCTGAGCTGTACACGTGGGCCCCTCACAACCCTCACTCAAGAAACAGCAATGAAGTTGTCACTGTTCTTTAACAAAGTCATACCTTCTTAACAGCCTCCAATGGCAAAGCCCAAGTATTACGTCTGAGAAACATTCATGATGACATTCACATGGATCAGAAGACAGAATTTTGTGGAAGGCTGTTTACACTAAAGTATTTAAGTTTTGACATTTCCATGCCGAAATTTCAAAAGAGCATATCTCTGGGTGTTTTTGATGAATTATGTATCATAAAGACAAGAAACTTATTAAGGAAAAAGATACTGGTGAACACAAGATTTTTTTGTTTTCATTAACCAAAAATGACCTGAAATGTAAAATTATTGAATTCAGTGTACTGCAACCTAGAACTAACCTCGTAACCTTCTTCCTGCAACAAAAGATCTAATTACACGTCTTGCTACAAAACCGAGTTAAAATACCCTCTGAACAAAAAATGAACTTCAGAGTTATCCTTACTGTGTCATTGCTATATCGCACCTGTGCAAGTACTTAAGTGCTCTAATTATAGGTTTATAGGATGAATGCCTCAGAAAGTAACCATCTGAACTCCATATAGATGATCAGGACAACTACTCTTGTGCAAAAGTGTTTAACACAATGCTAAAACACACACAACATTTGAGCATATAAGTGCAGTTTCTGTTGTTGCCTACAATCGCCTTCTGTCCAAGCAGTGGTGCTACTGTAAGGGAAAACAGAAAACTCTTCGAGCTTTTCAGCTTTTTTGTTCCCCTCCCATTCTTCTAATGCTGATGCTAGACTCCCACTACCAGCTAGAAGGCATTTGCAATTTGTAAAATAACTTGTAAACAAACAAGAGTTGAAGAAAAATCCAAACAACATGGCATCTTCTGCAATGGAGGACTGAAATCATAATGAAAATCCTCCTACTGTCAACAGAACGTATTTCATTTTCAATTGCAAGCTAAATATTAGTGAGTGAGAAACTTCCGTTGATCAAGGAAACTTTTACAAACCTCCCAAGTGCCCTAGATAAGAGGCATGTTTGTGAGCAAATTGTGTTGTTTACATCTTTAGAAATTTCAACTTTGTCTTGCATTTTCCTTTTTTTTTTTTTTAAGTTCACAAGACTGTATACTGATGGGTTTGTACAAGTCAAAAAAAACCAAAAAAAACCCAACAAAAAAGCCAAATGTCACCACTGCAAACACACAACAGCAAAGGCAAAGCTACACCTGGCAGACTTTGCTCCTAGCAGGATGTCTGGTGATGGATGTACATTCCATGCTCTACCATCAGCCCTTTTCCTTGACTAGTATGGATGTGGACATAGAAGGGAGTCAGGGAGACTATAGATTACAGCAATAACTCTAATGGGGTTCAGGTGGGAAAAGCAGGAACACAGTAGGAAATACCACATCCCTAGCAAAAGGAGGTGAATAAAAAACATGAGGAAATGCTGGATGAGAGAGCTCAAATATTTAGTCTTAGAGATTAAAAATCATTAAAAGCTTTCCCCCCTTCTCCAAGTCTCCACATTAACGCTTTAATCCCTTTTGCAGAAAAAAAAAGAGAAAATAATCTTACCGATTTTTACTCATAAAAGTATGATCCATCTGGATCTTTGAGTTTTAAAATGGAAAAATAGGTGTTATCCAATTTGAGAACACAACCATAGCAACCCTCCATTTTCATGTGAATAAGAAATAACTCCAGCTCTGGTTGATTCAGACTAGGAATGCGAAGAGTTAATAAAGAAAAAAATTGGGAATTGTAGATGCATTGAACTAACTTTTTTTGTAATAAACTGTACCTGCACAATTTCTTTGCAATTGAAATGGCTACTTTGTCAGTGTAGCAGTGAACATCTTAGCAGGACCACTTTATCGTTTGTGTATTCCCATAAACAGGGCTTATCAAACTTCTAGACTTGGCATAAATTAATATGGAGCAGATTTAAAGCCTTAAGAGAATTTTTCCCCTCAATTTTTAGAGACTTGATAATAACTGTACTACACTTTTTAGTACATGACATTTTTATGGGGTTTTTACATCATAATTTAAAAAAAAGAAGGAAATGCAAAAACTTCACTGGGCTGAGTGAAAACTCACAAGTATCAAAGGAGCTAAGTAACCCAAAATTTAATCTGTGACCCCACATATTTAGAATTATACAAAGTTGCCAGCACGCTCCAACACTCCAGTTCATGTATTACTGCCTTTACATGTTTAACACTTACAGCTTAATGTTATCTTGCTTGAGTGCTTCTCTTGGTAGTTCTAATTACTGTACACTTTTTAAGAAGGGAATCACAAAAAACAGATTCACAGCTTTATCAAACAGTAAGAACTCTCAGGCCTACTTTAATTTGAAACACATAGGAAAAAACCCCAAATCTTATTACCCGTCTTTCTTAAGAAACCACACACTTTTGTACACTTGGGATTAGCCAACTGCTATTACACACAAAATCACAGTGACTAAACACAGACATGGGAAAATTCCAAACTAGGAAAGTTCCCTCCCAGTGCTTGGACTAGCCCATTATGCAATAATTCTCATTTCTGATATTAAATAGGAAAGAACTCAGAATCTGTTCAAAGCAGTAACACGAATATATTTTTAAAGTTTTATCATGCTAACTTACATGAACTCAATCATTAAGAAGCTCACAAGAATTTCCTGAGCAAGTTTTGCATCACAAAATATACTGCTAAGAATTCTAGTTTTGCTCCAATCATAAGATTATATTAAACAAATGGCTTAGCCATTTAGAGTTCTATGCCAGGCTTCTTGTGAAGTCAAGTGAAGCTGAATGGCATTTCACTATGGTTACCATGAAAGAGAAAAGATCTATTGTTAGAAACACACAACCAGTTCAAATAGATGATTATTCACAGCCATTTGTGGCTACAGTAAGAATTCAGAGTTCCTTTTCAGAAAGTCAGACCCTGTTTAAATGGTGGTTTTGCTTCTGTTTTTGTTTTTGCAGAGGGTTCTCAACATGTGGTAGGACCCTAAATTTATTTACAGCTCACAAAATTAATTTGAAGAACTGCTTAGGATAGAAAAGTTAGAGGGAACAAGAGCAGCACTTTATTGTGTGGGAGCCCAGTAACAGTATTTGAGAGTTTGCTTCCCTATTTCTGTGTTACAAGTGACATCCCCCACCAGGCATATTTTGCTCCATCCCTCCTGATTTGGGCCAATAGAGGACACAAAAGCTGCCAGGTTTTTGTGCCAGAAGAGCTGCTTCTAAGCAAGAGAAAGTGTTTATCTCTTGGTCTCTGCCATAAAATTTGCCAGATTCTAGATACACTCCTGTTCAGAAAGAAAAAAAACCCCCACCCATTCCTGTTATTTACTGCTACCCTGCCCTTCAGAAGGGCTAATGAGTTCTGCAGTCACCATCAGCCAGATAGCTGTACATGCTACAAGGCAGGCAACAACACCGACTACTAAATGAAGACTGATGACATTCTGAGGGGAACATTTCCAAGAAAAATTTCCCTAATCAAATTAAGCCCTGTGCACATAGATGAGATTTTATTTTTAATCACTCGTAACTGTTTGCATTCTAGCAAACATATTGTTGCACGGCCTTGGAGAAGTGGAGCAACTTGTAGTTACTTGGATACACTAGAAGAAGAGGGACAAAGCGTGTTAGGTCACAAATGTTCTTCAGGGTTGTCAGGAACCACTACTTGCATTACCTCTCCCCTTTTCTGAAAAAACAAAACACCAAAAAAACGCCAGCCATCAAACAAACAAAACCTCAAAGAAATGCAACAGAATTGTTGTGGCTTTCAGCACATTCTGCACAAGAGAGCCATCAGGCTCTTTTAGTACTGTCAGTCTCAGTTTCATTTGTTTATCTTGCATATATGTGCTAAGAAAAATACTGGAAATAATGGCAAAAATAATTAGAATCAGACTGATGTTTCACTGGTGTGTGGTTAAAAAACCAACCAACCCCTTATGTTAATTTCTTAAATAAGAAGCTTAGGTGACACAAGTCAGAATTCCTTTTCTTAGTCCAAGGTCAAAAGCTCATGTTCACGTGAATCCCCCTGCAAGAACATACAAAGATACCTCCTCAGACTGAAAGCACCCAACGAACTTCAGAGAACATCTGGCTAGCTTGTGTATACGTGCCTTTTCCCATCTCTTGATAGTTTTAAAAGTCATTCACCAGGCAGAATTGGCCAATGTAATCCCTGTCCTGTCTGATACAGATGTCAAGGGATCAGATTAAAACTCTGCCAGAAGGCTGCCAGTGGATGCCTGCAATCTTCTCTTCCCTCACAATTTTTCACTGACCTAACTTTTAAAGCTTGAAGTGTTTTCATTCATAGCACACAGTATACTTGATATATTCAAATACTGGTGGCCATTTCCTCTATTAAAAACAAATATATTATACTTTTATTATAAAAGAGGAGGAACTGTCTATTGAGAAAAAGAAATAAATTTCAGTGTTTTGGTCATTGGTCAGAAAAGATCCATTCCGGTTTTACCACACTAAGATGGTACTAGAGAATTCAAAATGAATTTATAACCTAAGCATACACCATTTTTAGCAAGCTATAAAACTTAACCTTTGTAGAATATGAATAGTGCTTCACAATAGCTTTTAAAAAGGCTATTAAAACCTCACACTTCCGATAAAAAACAGTCTAATGCTCTTGATCCTGACATCGCCTTTACACAGTGTATTTCTTCTGCTACTCAACTGTGCGAAAAAAGTCCCACCTATATTCTGAAGATTTCATCTTTGGACCTTCAAAAAGTAATCTAAGCAACTCCTGAATTTGAAGCCTGCAAAAAATTAAAAAGAAAAGAGAAAAATCCTCAGCAGTAAGAAAATAATTTTATGCAATTCCTTCCTTTTCTGTTCACTAATAGGGATGGATGTCAATTAATGTGTGTAATTAAGAATTTAATGGGGTTTCTAATTTTATGAAAAGGATTTTTTGCAACTTTCAGATGGCAGAGAAAGAAATATCCTCCCATTACTTCATTAGTTCGTAACAGCACCCAAAAATTAGTTTTTTCATAACCACTAAGAAGAGAACAGAAATTAACAGGCATTTCTTGTGATACAACTGTGGACTACACTTCCAAAAGCTCTTTATTTATAAAGCAAAGCCAAAGAAATTAACTGACACTGAACCAACGGATCAGAAAAACGCAGCAATACATTAATCTAACACTGGCTACAATGAACTGTTCAGTTTTCAGGTCAAAACACATTTCTTTATGGGAACATACCGGGTCCTTGGGCTCTCCCAGGGGCAATAAAGCCTCCACATTGTATTGTCAGTGTAGTGAGTAAGTGATCACTCTTTTCTCTTCACAGAGAAAAGCAACTAAAAAAAAAAAATACATAAGGCACAGGGCCCATGTCCCCAAGGCTCTTGCCTCCCAGCAGAAGACTCTTTTCTCATGCCATCTTCATACAAGCATGCTGCACGCCACAGCCATAATCCACAATTCAGCAACAAGAACAGGACGTGAGTTGGCACAAACAGAAGGTTTGAAAGAGGAGCTATGGCCGGGCAGTAACTGCTTCACGCTTTAATAATTCTTCACACAGAAGCCAGGTCTAGCCCCGACAAAATTTACTAGATGAGAGAAGAAAAACCAAAACACACACACAAAAGAAAACAACATCAACAAAAAAACCAAACTAAAGAAAACAACCACCAAAAACCCCACAACAAAACAAAACAACCCCAAAAAACCCCAAAACAATACTCACCAATTTTTTTACAGGCTCATTTACAAAGAATGCCAACCAGAAAACAGGCACAGGCATGCACTTTTTATTTCTGTCTCAACTCTTGGGTTCAACTTCCTCGGCTGACTGCAGCAATGTCAGCACACCACAGTAGCAAGCCCAGCTGTGAGACCAGAAAATCACAGAAAGCCACGACCCCCTCAGTCTTTCTTGTTGACATGCTTCTTCTATAAGAAAATTATTTCTTTTGGGGGCTGAGATGCTTCCTAGGAGTTGACACATCCACAGTCCACTTCCCCTGCAGCAAACATTTATGAATATACATGGGATGGCTGTACAGATCTTCCTCCCTATCCTGCAAGTCGGGTGCTGGCAAAGGGGATTTGGACTCACATCTCCAACTCCTCAAAAAACCACATCACTGCAAACAGCAATCATGCTAATTCTGAGCTGAGTATCTTTATCTGCTTTGAAAAGTCACTTATTATGTATTTCCTCACATTTTATGTCCTATTTCTAGTACATTAGTTTTCATTTTCAAGGAAGATTCTAATTTTTTCGAGTTTCTGGGTTAGACAGCTGAAGTCCAAAAGTCTTCATCCACATAGATACCACACAGATATAATTCCTTTTAGCAGGCTAATCTCTAACCCGCTGGTGTTACATATGTTCTCTGCCAGTTTGAGCACTCTGTCTCTGTCCTTTCCTTCCATGTTCCTCCCACACAGGGTGGGAGTAGGACAAAGGCAGTAAGACAGCTCTTTACACTTGTAACAGCCTCTTCCCACGCAACCATAATAACACAATTAATAATCCCAGTATTTGAGTAAGACTTATCAAAAAATTCTTGCAATCATATTAAACATAAAAGATGTCCAGTTTTAGCCCTTCATGTTTTACGCTCCATTTCAGAGATTTTTTTAAGCCCTGTGATGAGAGGGATCTCTAGAGCAGCTCTCCTACCAAGACAGGCTGAGAGAGCTGGGCCTGTTCAGCCTGGAAGAGAGAAGGCTCTGGGGAGACCTTACAGCAGACTCCCAGAAATCTACAAGAGAATTGAGAGGGACCTTTTACAAGGACATGTAGTGATGGGACAAGGGGGAATGGCTTCAAAATGAAAGAGGGGAGGTTTGGGTTCCTTATGGTGAGGGTGGTGAGGCCCTGGCCTCACCCTGGGTGGTGAGGTTGCCCAGAGAAGCTGTGGCTGCCCCATCCCTGGAAGCGACCAGCCAGGCTGAATGCAGCTTGGAACAACCTGGTCTGGTAGAAGATGTCCTGCCCATGGCAGGAGGGTTGGGACTAGATGACCTTTAAGGTCCTTTCCAACCAAAAAGATTCTCTGACCTGAACATAGTTTTGGAAGTTTGGCACATTAACACTACACTTGCTTTACAGCCAGATGTGATTTCACTAAATATCCTGCCTTTCCATTATCCCTTGAAATATTTACTGCAGTGTAAGAAGAAATATTGTAAACTAATTTATCAGCTAGCTCCAAAAACTGAGAAGTCATAGAGCTCATATTATAGCTTAATGTCTGAATGTAAAAGATAGATATTTAAGTATTTTTTTCTTGATAGCCTAATCTGATATTTTTCTTAAACTGTTAGTGGGAAAAACAGAGCCATCCACCCTGCTGTATAATTTTTACTCATGAAGAGTGATATTTACCACTTCCCAGGAAAGTCAATATATCAATTTAAAAAATATTTTTACTTTTTTTCAGATTTATCTTTGGATTTGTCTTTATTATGTAAAAAACAGAAAACCATACCAAGCCAGCAAACCCCACCTTAAACTGAATAAACAAGCTACAATAAACCAGTTTTGCACTTCAAGACCGCATGTCCTCTGCTTTAAGAGAAATGCTACCTGCATAGGCTGTCGCTGTCTGGCATTGCAGGAAACTAGCTTTCACAACCAAGGAGGATGAGATTTCAGCAGCACCAATCATCTTTGGCTGCCTTGTATTTTATCATCTCACCACCAATTTCCTTCTGCTGGGGAGAAATGAATACAAAAGCAAGACATTCTACTTATCTTCATTTATCTTCCATATTGCTATGCCTTACAAAAAAACAAGAGTTTTGATTGCTAACTCCAAAGTCAAACATTAAACTCCAGAGCAGGAAGTCTTACAACCATCCTGTTACAGCATTGCTAGGGCTTAGGTTAGTTGTTTGGGTTGTTTATTTCTTGAGGGTTTGTGTTTCGGTTTTTTTGTTGTAAATCCAAAAGAAATAACTTCCTCTGTAATTTATTATATCACTAAAACAGCCAGAGTCAGCTAATGCTTTGTAGAAATAATATATGATAACAAATATTTTGCCGTAAGGTATAGGCAGGCAAACCTAAAGTTAGTATGAGTCTCATTACAATGCCATTTTTGGAAGCTAAGTCCAGCTGTGTGTCATTCCAAAGAATTATGCATATTCCTAATTGAAATCTATTAGTGGACAGGATATTTCCCTCCCTTCATTTCCATTTTATCACTGTATTTACACTGTGTAGGTAGTGGCAAGAAATGATGCATGTTAAGAAATAGAAAACCATTCATTCTGATTTCCTAATTACAAGGGAGTAGACCCTGGCTGTTTTGAACTATCTCTTTGTGTTGGTTCACATGTGCATAAAATGAGCAACCTTTCCCGCAGCTAAGTCAGAAATAGCAGGGCATTGCTTTACTGGCACTCTGAAAAATGACTGCTTGTTTTCAATAATACCAAGGACAACTGGTGAATATATAGAATATTGGAGCAAAATCATTCAGGATCATTCTACTCACAAGGTGCTGGTTGGGAACCAATATTCTTCCAGTGTCTTTTTCTGTCTTTCACTATCTCAAATATTTCCCCCCCTTAAAAGATAAGCAGCTATTGCAATACTTGTACCCTTACATTTGTGGGGGAAAAAACCAAACAAAAACCCAACAACAACAAAGAGTAGGCAGACTCTCAGGTACTGGGCATCCTTCAGTCCAGCCTCCTTCCTGCAAGTCCTGCAGCCACCCTCTCTCCCATTAGTACTTCATCGCTCTGCTCCCTCACGGTCTAGTTACTCAGCAGCAAAAGCAACAATTTATTTTTCAAATGTGTGGTGAGGAAAGTCGGATGTGTGTGAAAAGAGGTGCATGTCTTCTCCCAGAACAGTTACTGACACACCAGAAATACCAGTTTTGGTTTCTTCACTCGATTCAGAAGTTTGCAAGGAACCAAACTTTCCAGATTACTTAGATCCTGTTTACCTGTCCTACAAAAGTGCTGTGATCTATGCCTGAAATCAGGAGATCTGACATTGATAAGAGAACATAGGAAACCACATCATACTGACTTTTCATGCGGTATTTTTCACCATTCTCACACATCTTTCTTTCTCATCTACCTCTTTTGTCTCCCACTACATTACTTTTCTACTGAGTTTATACTCCATAAAACAGTTATGCACTAATTTTATCCCTTAATGCAACTGATATTTTAAAGCATAAAAAAAAAATTAGTTTTAATGATACAGTCAGAGCAATTAAATTATGTCCTACTTTTGAAATGCTGTAAAAAGTGATTACACCTTTACCTTCAAAGTTCCTTTGTGTTCTATGTCTCAAAAAAACTTCCCTGAACTCTGTACCTCCAGCTATGTGAATTCTTCTATTTCCAATGAACAGGAGGTAATTGGGAAAAAAGCCAAACAAAAAACAATGAGGGGTGTGGGTCACCTTGAACATTTAACATCAAGGACAGTGAGCTAAACTGCGTCCTAACTTGTCAGGCATTGATTCTAAGATTCAATCAGCTGTAGTAAGGATATATTCATGCACACATGCAAACTAACAAAAAATGAAAATTCTGATGATGAATAGGATATAAACAGCATCATCTGAACTAGGTTCAGTTCTGCACAGCTATAAGAAAAATCATATATAAACAGATATGACTAAGTCTTTAGAATAAAAGTCCAGCACTTTCATGTGCCTTAACAAATAGCCATCAAGTTTTCCATCCACATCCATCTTGCTTTAATCACTACATTTTCACAGTTCAGTCATTTTCTCCACTAATGAAATGTTTTGTCCCAGAAACCCCACCATATTTGTACTTAGGATCTGATACCAGATGAATGAAACAACCTTCTAAAGTTAAGATGTGGAGAAAACACTTTGTCAATTACCACAGCTTTACTCAAGACAGTGACACATCACAGCTCATAACCAAGTCAACAGCTCTGCTCCTCCCGTCACTGTGTTCATTTGCAAAGCACATTTTCACAAGGATGAAAACCGGCAGGCTGAGCAGAGTGGAGAGATGCTACGATGCTGCCATCAGAACAAAGGAAAACACCTCATGGGAAGATCTGGGATTGCCTTAGGAATAGAATAATAGACATGGGACAAAAGTTATAAAAATCCAAGTTCTCCAGAACATCTCACAAGTGCTGCACAAGTAGACGAGCCTAGATATGAGAGATAATGACACAGCAACTATGGTCTGACAGCTCAAAAGAAACAAAAACCTAAATTATACCTGGGGACAAAATATTAACGTCACTCTACAACAACCACAGTGAAGCCTCAACTCAACAGCTCATTTCTGTTAACGTATTTTCAAGACCTGATTTAACTCAAACAAGTAAAATGATTGTTTACTTGCAAGAAGAGTGTATCACATGAGGGAAGACTAAGAGAGAAGACTTTATAATCTGAACATATTGGAGATAAAAGTGCTTAAGCAACAGTTCAAATACTGCCACAAAACTAATGCATTATTACTGCATTCTGACAAACTGATGTTTTCTTCCCTTCTGAATGGAAGAAGCAATGACAGAAAACATCATTTTTAAAGGGAGTCAGTCAATTTGTAAGTGGAATTTATATTATCATCTGCAACTATGTGGGCACCGAATCGGTGACCCAAGATACCGTTTCCAGTCTTAAATGTGCACCTCTCTCTTAGTAACATCGCTATAAATCTTCCCAAAGGAAATTCCAGTGTGGGCATAAAACACGTGCTTCACTCAAACGTGCCATGCCCTTTAGCTTGAAATTAGCAGTGAACACCTGAACTGGAAATACAATACTCCTCTGAGCCCACCTCAATTTTCCAGTCTGCTGAATTTTTAAACAAATTCCCCTATAAGGAGCTTCTTGCTGCCTAGCCCCTTACACATTTAATATAGATCGACCAAAAATTTCTGTATCCTCTCTGCTCTCCTGTGTTATTACCATTTTCTTGCTTCAAATACCCATTTGTCCCTGCTGAATTTCCTGGGCCTATAACAACATGCTGTAGCCCAGTACTTGAGGCAGAAGCCTCAGAGGCTTCCAGGAGCAGCAGACATGCGTGGTACCCTCACGCTTCTCCAAGCAGCTCTGGTGATGCACCACCAGCCTGAGAAGGTGCAGATTCATCTTTGGTCATACTTCACACTCTGCCTTCTCCTTCCCCTTTCATGTCCTTCATTCTTCACCCTGCAATACATTTCTTTCAGAAATGATTCTGAAGTGATGTTTTAGACTTGACACACCATGGCTTTCTTAGCATTTAATAAGCCGGTTTAATAGCAAGTACTTATTTGCATGCATCTCCCACCTGCAATTTCTTAGCACTAATGCTGGTGTTGCCAAGCTCTAAGGTCCCCCCCCAGAAAAGTGGTATTAAATGAACGTCTAAATTACAGACCTTCTCCTACGTGTTCTAAATATATATAGAACTATTTCTTTTGCTCAGTGGGAGTAAATGTAATCTAATTTGATTCTGCAGATTGGGGCTTGTCGGTGCATCAACTCTGCTTAAGTCACATCTCTTACCAGATACTATTGTTTTTCAAGATCATCAGCAAGTAAAATACCGAAACTGTTGCTCTTCAGTGCAAAGAAAAAAACCCCAACACTTCCGAAACAATGTCCTAATTAAAGTCCAGTAATTCTAGATTTGATTTTGGTATAGAACAGAACTAACAAACCCTAACAATACTTCTTAAATTCAAACCTAGTTTTTGAATAAGAAACCTAAAACTTGGACTTTTAAACGTGTCTGGTGGCTACAGTAAGGAAGAATGTACCTGCATACCATTTTCTAATTGCGTATTCAATTCGAAGTTTCTACTCACTCATTCAAATGCAAATTAAACAAGCTAAAGCACAAATGCCCAGTCTGAGACACAAATTCAATTATAACAAGTCAGTTGCTGAATTCTTAATATGGATGCTTTTCTCTACTTATATTTACATGTTAATCTAGACAGAAGAAACCCAACAACCCTGATGAGGCATATGCAGATTAAACTTCATGGTTCTTACATGCATGATAAATTAGAACAAGCCAAGTAAAACAGACAAATAGGAGCTCTGGGATTTATTTTTTTTTCTACTTTAAGTGACAGGTATGACCATTTTTATCGCTTTTTGTGAAGACCTTTCCTAACAGTGAAAGAACCATAACCCCAGACATCAGCCCAGAGATACAATCTCAGACTGGTATTCCTGGAATGACCATAGGTAGATTAAAGGCTAGAAGAGATTGTTCATCTGAACCACGGCAGCTTTTACTCAACTTAAAAGTACTTCATGCCTTTAGCTTCTATAAACACCTTTCAAATTTCAACTAATTGAGAGCTGAAGCTCTTTAAATGGGCACTCCTGCAGACACCCAAGTCAAAAGACTTTGGGAGGCTTGTTCCATGCACAGAACTGAGTGGCCTCCAGCAATTCCACACACTGACCCAAGCTGGCAGTCAAACACCACGCTCAAGGGCTCCAATAACACAGAAGTGCAACCCACATCTCCCATTTTTTGTGGCAGTTCCTCCCCACAGGGTTTGTGGCTGGTTGTGGGGGGCTGACCTTGGCTGGATACCAGGTCACTCCTCAACTCAGCTGGAGAGGGGAGAGAAAATACAACTGAAGGCTCAAGGGTTGAGATAAGGACAGGGAGAGACCGCTCACCAGTTACATCCATAGGCAAAACAGACTTAATTTGAGGAAAATTAATCTAATTTATTGCCCATCAAATCAGAGTAGGTTAATAAGAAAATAAGAAGAAATCTTAAAACACCTTGCCCCAACCCTTTCCTTCTTTTTGGCCTTAACTTTACTCCTGAATTCTCCACCTACCCCCACAGTGGTGCAGGGGGATGAGAAATGGTCAGTTCATCACATGTTGTCTCTGCTGCTCCTTCCTCCTCAGGGGGAGGACTCTGCACAGTCTTCCCCTGCTTCATCCCATGGGAGACAGTTCTCCATGACCTTCTGTAATGCGAGACCTTCACACAGGTTCTTCACAAACTGCTCCAGTGTGGGTCCCTTCCAGGGTGTGCAGTCCTTCAGGAACAGACTGTTCCAGTGTGAATCCCCCACGGGGTAACAAGTCCTGCCAGCAAGCCTGCTCCAGTGTGGGCTTCCCACAGGGTCTCAAGCCTCCTTTGGGCTCTGCTCTGCCTTGGGGTTCTCCACAGACTGCAGGTGGATCTCTGCTTCACCATGGACCTCCATGGGCTGCAGGGACACAGCTGTCACACCACAGGCTGCAGGGAAACCTCAGCTCCAGTACGTGGAGCATCTCCAGCCCCTCCTGCTCTGCCCTTGGTGTCCACAGAGCTGTTTCTCTCACATATTCTCACTCCTGCTGAATCTCCACTGTGCAGATTCTTCCCCCCTCTAAATACATTATCCCAGAGGTACTGCCACCATTGCTGTTGTGCTCCATGGGTGACACTGGCTGTATCAGACATGGAAGAAGTTTCTGGCATCTTCTCACAGAAGCCACCCCTTTAGCCCCACCAATACCAAAACCTGGCCCTGAAAACCCACCATACTGGTTCAGAGAAAGCCAACCTTCTCCAGGGAATACTTATCATCCTCCTTAAACCACATTTCACAGATGTGTGCACCAGCACTGCTGATCCAATCTGCTTGTAAGCCCAGTGACTGACAGCAGAGCCAGGACTGTGTCCCCTGACAGTAACAAGCCTAGTCAATGCAGTAACTTAAGTAATCCATTCTTGCCCTCATAAAAATCTGTGAATCTTGTTAAGTGCCATGTACTCAGAGATGAACATGTTTCACTAGATCCCCAAAAAGATGCTTTATCTTACGTTGGAAGCATAAGGATATCAGATCATTTTGTTTCAGAAAGGGCACCAAAAATCAAAATCAAAATACATACATCTCTTCCCATCACATACACATGAAACAGGATGTGCAAACACATCCTGTTTACAGTGTTATCCAAACAACGAATTTAAAGGACTTTATGGTCTCAGCTGACCTGTAGCCATAGAAGCCTAATGTTATAGTTTGGTAGATTTTCGGGGTCAAGGGTTACACCTAAAACAGAAAAGCAAAGATAGAGTTCATTACAGAATTTAAATGGATAATATTTGATGAGCCACCCTGAGCCTAAGTTTAGCTTTACATCATCTAAAAACCTATCCACAGACTAAAGATTAAACAACTAAGCAGTCTTCCACTTAGCCCATCAACTCCAAACAAAACACAACCAAACTCAACTCCACACTAAATACAAGTCTTTAACAAATTGTACTCTGATGGAAGAATTTTATATGGTCCAGATTTCCTGCTGATCAGTTAGATACACTTTATCCTACAAATTTTTATTTATGTAAGTAACTGTTTCATGATTGTACTTTCTTTTAAGATATTTTCTCCCCCTCTCCATACTTCATTTCTTTGCATCAACATCCTCCTCCTTACTTCTAACCTTTTACCACAAATCTTCCTGTAAAATAATTTGCAGTGTTCCCATAGCTCCATGATCTGCTCACACCTTTTTGGCATTAAAACAAAGAGCAGAAATATTTGCGGTGCTGTGATAGATATAATTTGAAGAGGAGAACAGAAGGAGATTAGGTTTATTGCATTGTGTCTTTTGCTTGGGTGCTTTCTGGAGAATTAAAGTGTGCATTAAGCTAAGCATAACACTTCTGAAAGCATAGAGTTATTCATAAAGGTCTCTTGTGCTTAGCTTTATATTTTTTCCCCAACAATATTTAGTGCAACTTGCAAACATCAATAAAGAACATGGCGCCTAAGAACATCTAACACACCCACTTAAGGTACGATATTGGCACTTACAAACCATCCTAGTAAAACTTCTGAAGGGCAAAACTAAACGAGAACTCAAAAGTGAAGTATAGCAATCAATCGTACACAAACACACCAAGCTTTCACAGCCACTGAGACATGTTCTTGCACGTATTAGAGCAGGTAAGCTATTCTGCTTTCTGCTCTAAGCACTAAAAATCCTAGAGGAGAGATTTCATGCCAGACTAGAAGAGAGAAACAATCATAAAAATATATAATTTAAAGTCATTCTGCGTTTAAAATACACCAGTACAGAACTTCACTAGTTTAATGTTTTAATAAAGAAGTTACATACACACACAGCGGATACTGGGTCACAGGGATCTCAGTGGCAGAGCTGCCACCTTGTAACAGCACAGAATTAGTTTGTCAGCATTAGAAATAATCAGAGACTTCCCTGTTTATTTAGTACATTTAATAACAGTAAAAACAAAGAACCCTGGCTATTTGCAATGGTGAAACTTAACCAACACGTATGCATGAGTTATTCCACTTTGAAAACTCACACTGCTGAAAAAAATTAAATGCTTTCTAAGATCAGCCAAAGAAATTAAAACAAAGCGAGCAAAACCTCAGCAGGACAGGTGATTTTATTTCAGTTGATAGAAGCCACACATCACCTAGCTTCCACTAAGGACACCATTGCTACACTAAACAAAGCCTGCAATTTGACATCAAAGGGGTTTTGAAAGATCAGTACATTACGTGCTGAAATCACTATTTTTCTTCACTTCCTGACATTTTACAGCAACTGCCCAAGGGACATGAGAGACTTCAGCATTAGCCAAATAAGAATCTGAGAAAAAAAATTTCTGTTTTACTAACACAGACAACTTAACTGGAAGAGCTGCTAAAGTGACCTTCCAAGTGATGAGGTGTAATTAGGATGCTCCACTTCCAAAGCATGTAAATGAATTAAAGCCAGAAGAAGGTACTGGACAGCTGCCTTAGAGCTTCCAACAACCCAAAGGTGTTTTTGAAACTGGCTACAAAGGGACATGTAGTCCATCTTGGAAATAATTCTCTTAAGAGGACAATTGAAGAGCACACAATTAGCTGGCAACTGCATCCTGAGAGTAGTCTGGTGTGCCTCTTCATTACCTTGGCTGATGAGGCAAGGCCATCTGAGAGTTGTACTGAAACAGGAATAAAACAGCCACAACTGTCAGAGACTGGGACAGGAGAAAAGGAAGAAAGGAGAGGAAAATAAAAAAAAAAAAAACAGTGAGGCACCAGTTTCCTTGAACTGCGGAAAAGAGCAAACAGTCTGAAGTACAGAGCTGCTTTTAAAGACAAGAGTCTTCAAAGCAGGAGCTCCAGCTTCAGCAGCAAGTCTCTTGGTAGGAGGAAAAATGTTCGGGTTGTTGAGAAACAGCCCATGCTGGTGCAGAAACCATTGCTGTACAGTGTGCTCTCCATCAAGTTTCAACTCAAAACATTATTTAACTTGTATTTTCAATATTAAAATGTAGACAGTAACAGCAAATAATTAAGTAGTATCTTTATTTACTTATTTTAAGGAAACCAGTCATACTATATGAAAATACAGTGATCAGGAGTCCACTTACACCACTATGTTTTTTCCTTCTGTAGGATGTTTCTACAGTGCAGTAATAGGACACAAAGCACAAGTTTAAAAAGGCATCTGCAGAAGTACATGTTAATCTCCAGGCACCAGCTTATGAAAACCTCTGCTACAGTTTATTTTCCTTGTATTTGAACTTGCATAGCTTTTGAGGAATAAAGCAAAACAAAGAACTGGAACGTAGTAACAGAGAATTTAAAACACATTCAAGTCAGCCCTGCCCAAGGCCCATATTAAAGGCTGAAAAAGAAAATAATTTTATGTTTTCTTAGTGAGACAAAAAAATGGAGATGGCAGTGTTTGGATCATCATCTCTGTTGTATTGCTCTCTTCTACTCTGTGTTCACAAAAAAAAAGGAAAAGAATTGCCAACTAAATGCTTTATGTCGTTTATTTTAAAATTAAAAAATACCACTTTAATAACTGATCAACAGGAGGAATTTACAATGAAAAATGGGCTTTAATAATATTCACTACACACAGAATCACAAGGGTTTATTGGTAATAAAAGCCTTAATTACAGACTCAATTATTGATAGGCATAAATGAAGTACAGTTATATCATTTTTATAAGCTGTGCAAAATATAAAATAGAAAGCAAAGAAACTATTCCTGGGCCTGGGCTTTATTACTTAACGTCAGTAGGAGATTTTTTTTTTTAATTTATGAAAAAAATTCTGCAACAGCCCTCATTCCCACTGCCTTTCTTTTCCTTAACATTTTACTTAGCTTTCCCATCTCCATCCAATTTCTCTTTTCATGCAGTAACAGAGTCCTTCCCAGGCTACTTAAATTCTTTCATTCTGTCATTTTAGATGATGATAGGAATGAGTTCCACCGAGTCTTCGACCTGGCCAGCAGCAAACCAGGCAGCTCCTGCTCCCCAAGGCACGCTGCAGCAGCACGGCCTCAGGTGCAGCAGCAGCATCATTTGCTAGAGGGACAACCCCACCTGGCCAGGACGAGGTGGTGATGGTGACAAAGCACAGTTTCATTCTAATACCTTTCTCTCATCTCTGCAAAGGGAAGAGTTCACTCTTATGTCCCTCTCCTGTCCACACAGGACTTTGAGAAACAGTCTTGCAAGTCTCCAACCCCTTTTGTATGGCTCAGGTACCGCTGAGCTGATGTTCCACAAGGTAGCAACAAAACTAGAAGGAAAATTGCCCTGTTGACAATGCAGCTGAACAGCACCTCCATAAATCAACTGCTAGCACAGTAGCACAGCTGTATCTTTCCCCACCAGAGTGCTGTGCTCATTCCAGGATCCTTGCACAGCCCCAGGCACACTTAGCATCCCAGAAAACCACTGCCAGAAGACACCTGCCCTGCCCTGTAATCAACCCCCTGCTCACTGAAGAGTTGGTTAAACCATCTGTGTGGTCTGGATTCCCTGCCTAATTTGTGCAGAAAGTTGGGGCAACTTGAGAAGACATGCATGATCTTGGAGAACAGAAAAACAGCCCCACTAAACACAGATATAGAGGCCTGAAGGAGAATCGAGCCAGTCAGGCTAGAGGAGGTTGCTATTCTTAGCATTGCTTCCAGTCAAATAAAGATTTCTGAGTTAAATAAAGATATCAAGCGCACCTAAGAAGTGCTTTCATTTTCACTGCTGCTGCAATCTGCAGCTGGCAGTTGAGTTTCTCAGTGAGGACCTGGGAAGAAGTAGTTCTACAAACTTAAAATGACTGGACATTGCCAGAGGTTCAAATGTTATCCACCACTTTTAAAAACAGAAGTGCAGTCAGGACACTAAGCCAATTACCAAAAAGATAATATTGAAACAGAAAAATATGGTTAATGAGAGCCTGACTAATGCCAATTAAATGCTTTTTGAAAAAAACAGGATGCCTGTGATACAGTATGATTCAGAAACTAACTGGTCTATGAAAGCTAGCCTTGAACAAGAAATAACAAATAGTTGTGTTAAATAACTATAAAATTAACACAAAGCAAGAATACCTTTTCTTAAATTAAAAATGAGCAAAAACTCAACTGGTAACACTAAGCAGTTTCAGTAGATTTTACCACGCTCATGGAGAAATAAACAAACAAAGAAGAGTTACAAGACATCCACTTTCATCAAAATTAATTTTATCTTGAGCAAAATAACCAAGAAATATAAACAAATCAAATCTCCTACTGGGCATGATCTGGCTAGCAGAGAAACTTGATCCAACCATTTGTGATAGCTGCAATTTCAGATATTAGAAACTTAAAACAAACAAACAAAAAGCACAAAAAAAAAAAAAAAACCCAAGGATTATATTGCACAAAAGATATTTTTTAAAAATATTTCAGTGAAGTAAGCTATGCAGAAGTATGCAACTCTGACAGGATTTGCTGCCATCCAGCAGAAAACCAGAAATAAAGCCTGCGCAAGCCTCCAGAAATACCATCATAGAAGAGTCAATAATCAAACATCGATTATAGAACATTTGAGTAAAAATAAAGGAGTGTTTGATAAGAAGGTACTTCAAAAATAAGAACATGAAAGGTTGCATGTACACAGCAAACACTGGGCTAGCAGGACTGAAAGACTGACAATTTTATGGCACAATGCACTCACAGCCTGTCACCAGCAACAAATAACTTCTGCACACAAAGAATTTTGGATCCTTGTTGAGAATGTTGGAGGAAAATAAAATAACAAAAAAAGAAGAAAGTTATCCTTTGTTACTCTCCCACTTATCTGTAAATTCTGAACAATGATGTGGCTGAACTAACCACGCAGGGATGCAACCATTCTTTAAACTCACAAAGCTGAAAGTAAAGTAACCTATGCTTACAAGTGAAAAAACAGGTGTTTGACTAATGAGAAAGTACACACCATCATCTTTGTTGTGGGATGAATGTAAATTGAGCTTAGAAATTGAAGGGCTTGACCCTTATCTTTCAGAAGCCAGTTTAAAAGACTTCAGGAAAGAAACATTTCTCCCTCATCTCCCTAAAATGCAGCATGTAGCTAGCATGTAGAAATACACTGAGATAATGTGCAGACATTCACCGGAAATTATTACAGCTCCTAACCTTTGCTAACAAGTTTCAGGGCTAGGTAATTGATTATAAAAATGAAACTGCATTTACTATTCACTAACTTCTGATAAGCAGCAGGTATATAATTGATTCTCCCTTTCAGTATGCATCCAATTGGACCAGTATGAAAGCCTATATGTGAAATGATGGTATTTTATTTAGCAGTTTATTTCACTGCCTATTTTCCCCTCTACGAATAAAGACTGAATTCATACTGCTATAAAACAATGATATGGACTACTTCAGTGTATTGAGTGTTTATTACTGGGTAAATGGCCTAAGACAAAATGAGATGCAAGATTATCTTGCGTTACTACTTTTCTGGGAGGGAATCTAGGAGTCAGAAGCAATTCTTAGTCATTGTACCCCAAGTCTCCCAAGATCTGTGCCACAAATCTGGCAAATCTCATAATCCTGTGTTTCTAGATCTCTAAGGCACAGTTTGGTAGACAAATTCTGATTAATTAGCTGTATCAGAATAGCCTGCTAATATAAACATAGCTCTCATCAGCATACGTATTCCTGACATCATAACAATTCTCCCTTCTTCCTCTCCCTTGTTTTGCTTTTGACAACGCAGTCTGCTCACGTAAGCACATCTATGCTCGCACCTGGGCTGGTGTAGAAACATCAGGGAAACATGCATTATATTCTCGAGCAAAGTCTGTTGGGTAGTTAGCCCTGAGAATTCTACCTAATACTTAACTGATCTGTTTCCTCTCTAGATCGTCCCAAACCCCCTAAAGCTTGTGTTTGATGACCCACAAGGAGAAAAGAGCAGTGTCCTTTACTCCGTTGCATAATCTCCTGCTGGCCTAGAGCACAAGTCATGGTCACTCACACAAATAGGTCAAGGCAAAGGACTTTGAATCCTCATCGCATTCACTTCTGATGGAATGATCCCTAGACTGAGAAATTCTGCAAAAACTCCCAGGTGTTATTTGAAACAACAGATGAGCCTGTGATTAAAAGACTCATGTTGTCATGCTATCATAGGCATGGTTAATGCAAGAGAAAAAAAGTATTTGTTTAAGCCCATTCTTTCTTTAGATTGAGCACAAGTTCAAGTAGAAAGCATTATGCCTAGAGATCAATCTTCCACTGTTGTGCCTGTCCACTGCAAAGGGAACAGAGCACATGCCACTCTTCAATAATTCCCACTTTATCCCAGTAAATTTTCTATAGGTCTTGCTTCCTATCAGAGTTTTATGCACTGAGAGCCAAGATTTTACAGGATTTTATTTATGTCTAGACAACTTTTTAAGTCTCTTGCAGCTAGTCACAGTGATCCTTCCTTCACTTACATTTTACAGTCTTCCAGTCTAATGAAAATGGATGTCCAGGAGCTGGAACAACCTAAATGATCATTATTCCCAGCAAGATAATAAAATATGTCCCACTGAAACTTAAAATTTAAAAAAAATACAAGCTGAAATTAAAACTATTCTGGGAGTTTATTTTAAATAGCAATAACAATAAAGCACTACAATATCTCGTTGAAAAGTGGGACACAACACATGAATGGGACCATAACTGAATTAGTCTACACTGCAAAATAAACAAGTAATCCTGACAGGATTTGATAACCATGCATTTAAACATATCCTAATCCCAAAACTAATAAGAAGGCATAACTATAAAAATAGATCTCTCATGTTACGTCTCATAAAAGTCACAAAACTGCAAATCTGCTCTAAAGGATTTTCTCACATTTTAATTAACCATCATAAAAATATTGTGATGAGATAATCTCAGTTTATATAGAAGCACTTTCTCCGTTTAAAATTATACTCAAGAAAGCTTACTAAGCTGCCTATTCCCTGCTGACAGGCACAAAAAAAAAAAATCCATTCTCATACATTATATTTTATAGATGGGAAAACCATGTGTGTGCAATTTAAAAACAGAGGCTTTAAAATGTCAGCCAAAGTGGTGAACTTGCATCAGACGTGGGAAGACTGAACTAGATCAATCCCCTACCTAGACTATTTCTCTGCAAGCCATGATAGCTCGACATGCTCTGCAAGGAGCAGAAAGACTATACGACTCACAGATAATATCCAGCATCTTAACAGCCTCTATGCCATCACTTATGGTTTACTGTATCCTGCCATGCCTCCTCTGCATAGGCCCTGATATCTCTGTCCTAAAAATTAGGTCCTTAAGAATATATTTAAATACTCAAATAATTTCAAAACTGGGTGTTCAAACACATGCTGGATCATGGCCCAAAACTATTGTGTTAGCTTAATTTCTGGATTTAGTGACCAAGCAAGGCTGCTGTTATAGATTTACAGCACCTGTCAACTACAACAGGCTGATTCTCCCCACCTCAATCCAGACACTGCAGGAACAGGCTTAGACCAGAAAAATACTTGTCTGTTGCAATTTCAGCAGCAGTGGGTCATATATCTGTATTTATTACAATGTTCTAATTAAACAACTAATGTTACATTTCTTCAGAACTGGTAAAAATGCATTGTGAGAACACAGGCTGCTTCCCTCCAGGAATGAGAGTTTCTTGACCATCTTGAATGCCCACAGTGCGAGGTGTGAGTCACTCCAGAGAACATCTGATGGCCCAACAGGACAGAGACAGACATTTAGGTCACCCAGTGATTATGCTCAGCACATGACACCCTTTCCCTGACATTACCTCCTACACCAAGACTCTTATGATGATTAGAAGAAATCATTCAGGGCCTCCCCCTAGACAGACTGTCAGTATGAAGAGCTTTTCAGTTTATCTGTCCTGACCCCTAGATGGAGAAGGGAGGCTGTCTAGAAAGGGTGCATTAGTCCAGGTGGTCGCCCTACGAGCACAGGCCAGGTATGCCCAGAGCAAGAATGTGTCAGCTTTGCAAAATTCCTGTAGGGGAGGCAGAGAGGCTTCCTGAGACAGGAAACAACGCAGCTGTGTGGCTGACAAAAGGGGAACAACAAGGCAGTAACCTGATCCTTACCAAGAGGCACATCCTGCTAAATTACGGCAGGTGAAAGGGAAGGGTGTGACTGCCAAACCCGGGGAGCATGGGGAGATACAGACAGGGGAGGGCAACCACTGCCTGTCTTGAAATTAGGTTCTCCCCTGCTCCTCTTCCTCAAAGTACTCTGATCAGGGGCTCTCCTCAACCCCGCCGCTTTCCAGAACGCTTTCTGCTCTCCTGTCACAACTTGTTTCACACGCGAGCCCAAATCCAGCTGCCCTTTCTGTGCAGAGGAGTTTCCTCCCCCATCCACGCAAGGGGAAGAGGCAGCACACGCTGGCTCTGTGCAGCTGTGCCAGGGGCCTCTGCTTCCTTCCTCCTACCATGGCCTGCCTGCTCTCACCACCAACACCTCTTCCCACCGTGTCTGCAGCAGCAGGGGACGTGACAACCCCGATCCAAAAGCTGGGCTGCCCTCAGACTCAGCCGACTGTTCTCCAGAAACTCACACCCACAAGGCATGCAAGCCGCACACACGCCATCTACAGCTCCTCCTGTCCCCACACTGTCCCTTCTGCCCCAGCTTCCCAAATGACATTATATCCTTCCCAGTCTCTGCTGCAAAGACCCCCTTCCATGATTTTGCTATAGTATTTCTTTTCACAGGATTTAGTGATAAACCTGGTTGAACATGCTGGAAGTAAGTTCTTCGTCTTTTATTAGGGTATGCCACTCTGCAGAGATGCTGATCTGTGTCTTTGGCCCGATCACTACTACTGACAGCAAACTTCTCTTTCTAGTCTGTAAATGCTCCAGTTATAAATATTTGCTTACAGAACAGTGGCAGAAAAGTGAACTTTTAAGTAGACACATTAATACACCCTGTCAAAGATCCAAAGTGCTGCTGTTGCAGTCCTAGATACTCCAGCTTTAATTGTTCTCACCTCTAAAGCCTTCACTCTCCAAAGCCTACAGAACATAGAGACATACACTAGTCAATGACACAGTGAAGTTAAGCAAACAATATGCTAGCAAAAAAATATTTCTATTTCTCAGCCTGAAACATTCTCAAATATCTTTTCATGTTCAAGTGCTATTTATAAATCAAAACCACCTGTATTATATTAGCTTGCTTTCTTTAAACCAGAAATCCAGACCTTTTCTCTTAAACTTCAGCTGCCAGAAGAATAAAAATTGGTGGGTAAGAATTTAAGTAATCTTTGCACCTTTTTCCCTTTCCTATGATTTTGAAAAGTCAGGTTCAGACTCCCTTCCAAATAAAATGGCAGTAAAGCACAGCTTTAGCATCCAACTCACTACAAAATTTTAAACCTCCACTCATGTGTGTCATCAGTAGAATGATGTGACATCATGTGACAATATACAAAATGCAGCACCTAGAAGGCACAGTTAAAGCCCACACAAGGGTTCAGTCCAAGGCTAAATCACAGACACTGATGCTCCTCAGCTGCAGCAGTAGCTGGTGCTACTGGCTGACACTGTCAGGCTGCCTCAAGAGTCACAAAACACTCAGCCTAGTCCCTTCCTGCAACACCGGGAAGAAATAGTGTCTCATAGGAATTGCTACTCCCGATGCAAATGGTGGTGGGAGCTGGACCTCCCTGAGCTCTCTCACCTGGACATGTGCTGTCCAGGTTCTGATCACAAGGCAATTTCCTTGCTCCAAGCCTTGCGGGGCAAAGTTCGGCCACTCCTGACACTGGGAGAGCTCTTCAACATACAATTCACCTGGTAGAACTGCAGATATAATTTGCACAAGATTAAGCATTCCAGACTCCCCAGCATGTTGTTGGCAATAGAAATTACCAAGGATGTGCATCCATTGCAGAAGCAGACCATACAAAATTATCCAGCCTTTCAGTTGCAACTAATGCATTACAAAGCAGCCAAAGGCCGTGAAGTGTCCATCATGTTTGAAATATAGCTCAAGCAAATGCCACAAGAAACATAAAACTCAAATAATTTTTTCACAACTAAAGTACCAGCGATCACTCAATTCCTTTCAAATGAAATGTATGCTGTGGTACTTCCACCCTGGCTTAACAACCCAGGAGTACTGACATGTCCAAGGGAAAAATGGTTCTCCTAAGCCACTGTCAGTCCCAGCTCACAACAGCTTCTACAAATATCACTGTTTGAAAAGCCTAGCATATGGTGCCACTTTTTTCAGAGAACATTGATCAATTTCCTCTTTCATTAAATTATATTTAAAGGAAAAAAAAAAATCCACAGCAAAACAACCAACCAACCAAAAAAAAAAAACCCAAAAAGAAAACCCCATCCAATCCCAAATCCACATCTAGTCCTCAGTGTTCCCTGATCAGAGGGAATTAAAGAAACTCTGGGTTTTAGGGTTTTTTTAACTTTCAAGGTGCTGTTGAGGAAGATAATGGAAAACTGCAGAGCTTAGCATTTTATTAGCAGATGGAAGATTTAGGTCATAACCTCAGACCTGGAATTAATGCAAGTCCCAATAAAACTTTTGGTTTTCTAGTAGCTATCCTTCCCCCAAAACACAGTTCAGCTTTAAAGAAGGAAAAGAAAATGAACATAACTAGAAGTGACTTAAAAGCCAAGCAGAAAACCCCTTTAAAACATCATGAGAAGTTTCAGCAAGAAGATGAAGATTTTCATTGCAATATTGCCTTTAAAGCTTCTATTTTTAATTAACAGGGTCCCTCAAGTTTTATGTACAGTTTATCACACTGTCACAGAACTTGCAGTCTGTGAGTCACCAACCTCCTTCTGTGATTATGAAAAATATCTGTACTGTACAGCATGTCAAAAAAAGTAGCAAATATTGACTCTATTGCATGAAGAGAGCCTCCTCACAAGGAGTCATGGTCCCCACACACGCAGTGCTCTGCTCTCTCATGCTTACATGAAAAGCTGCCCAGAGCGATTGTTGCTGCTTAGAGATGACGACGCCTCACAGGAAGACTAGAAACTAGTGGAAACACAAGTAAAAGCAAGCTATGGATGTTACTTTCGAGAATTAGAACCCACACCTAAAACAAGGCATCCCACCATACCAAGAGGGCTAAGTTTTTATATATACTCAAGCAAAACTTCCAATGTGAAGCTCATATGTGGCCCTCAGGAGTAACCATGTGTAAAACTAAAATAAATAACTAAATAATTTTGAGAAACACTTCAAATGCATTACTTCTGCCCAGAAAAATTAACAAGCTTTTGGACTGAGCCATCAACCTCAGCCTTCAAAACTACCCCCACATCTAATAAAACTGGACTGAGCATTCCAGCTAGAAATGATTCACCTTCCTCTCCTCCTCTGGGTGCAGATATCACTCCTCCCAACACTCCACTTCTTTCTGGATAAAGCTGCTGGCAATTCACACTCAGCCATTCAGCATTCACTAAAGAAACACACTGTGTTCTTCATTCCTCTATGCCCTGGGCCACTGATGCAATGGAAAGAGAGCCAAAGATCGTTAGCATACTGGGTGTGCTGAAACCCATCTTTCCTTATCACTGCTGTACTTGCAGATGGACATAATGCTTAAAAACTGACCCACAGAGGGCTTCATGCACCATTCAGAGCAGAAGAAAAGTGGGATGTTTCTAAAGTAAGCAGGCACCTCTCTGCAATAGGTCAGAGAGTAAGCATGCCCCCATCAAAATGTGGGAATTTCTTCTGCTTGTGAGAAATAGAGATCTTTCCCCTCTTATGCAGCAGAAATGAAACAGCCACCATGGACCTACAGGTGACCACCATTACAGGAGTTCCTGCCTGCTGGCTCTGGAGCTGCATGCTGTGCAAGAGAACTCCAAAGCTCCCCATGCCGAGCTGTGCTGCCCTGGTGGCTGCAGCAGCACTCCAACCAAGGCCGTCTTTGCAGGATGATGACAGCCAGCAGGCTCTGCAGAGACTAACACTGCCAGTGTGTCCCAACACCCAGCTACATTCCCACTCCCACAAGACCTCCAAAAAACCCCACAATTCTCACTTCCCCTGCTCTTATCCCTTTGGCTCTCAGGCAAACACAATGCATCTCTTATGGCTCTCTGATACACCAGCAGTTTTATACACAGGCCAGAAAGTTTGCCTTCCTTCTGGCTGCAGATATCAAGGGCTTAAGGCTCTTTTGAGATAAGGAAAGAACTTTCTTACAGAGCAGGCAATACATTATGTTAGGATGTATAGAAGATGCCAAAGTATTCTGTGAATCTGCTAAGAAATGGTTAACCTGCCTCTACATCCATGGTAGTCAACTTTGCAACACACCACTTATTTCCCACTATCTCAAAAGATTTAGACTCCTCCCTCTGCTGCCCCCAGAAGCTGTGCAAAGGTTTTGGAGTTAACATCCCAGGGTCCTTAAAGTGACAAGAAATGACCCACAGACACAAGGGAGTCTGGATGAAATACCAGAACCTGACCTTTACCAAGCCTGCAGGTGAACTTCCAGTAGGCTCACTCCGAGATTCACGTAGACACTTAGGAATTTGCTGCTGTGGGGCACCTCACATTAACTGGGGTTAAATCTTGAGGGTAAAGGACTTAAACTTCAAAGCTAAAACAGAACATGTTGCATCATTCAACAGCAGTGTGATGTGCCAGGTCAAACTGTACTATGGAATAGTCAAAAGGCCTGTTACAGAAACCATGTCAAGAGCTAAACTACCAGAGCAAACCATTTTCTAGCAGTTTTAACAAAACATTATTTAACAAAACAAAAAATATGGCGGAAAAAAAAGGTGCAAAATATAAATTTATGCAATGTGAAGTAGCTGTCATTATTTACTCATACTCACTGGTGACTGTTTCAAACCACAGGACTTCATTACTAACCATAATTACCAGAATTACTTTACTAACCATAAAGCCCTGCATTACTAAGTTCTGGTCTGTGCAGAAACACCATAGTAGTAAACATAATTCACTCAAACTACAAGCTGCTGGGACATTCATAACACTGACTTCCTTACTGCTTCTGCATGTAGGCAGGGCTCAAGATTAGCAGCAAGGTGCGCAGCAGTTTGAAAACTGAAGAGTAATATTAAAAATACTTGACAAAAATCTCAGTCACGAATTAAATTTGGAAAAATTATCCCCTTGCTAACCTTTAAAGCTGTCAAGTGTAAGATGCAAATGTTTTCTGGATTTACATCACCAGTTGTCAGGGCACTACTTCGCTGTCAACATCAGAAATTTTCACCTTCCTCAGTTTTAGAAAGCAAATCCTATAATGGGGTGTCACTGTGTGGATTTTAAGATAATATCTACCCCATCATCCTCTCTATATGCAAGCGTTTGATGTGCTGTATCGAGAACAAAGAAATTGATCCAGCATTTTTCTCTCTTCTGAAGTTACTACACTGAAGTACCCCAAATCCTGCCTAAATATTCCATTTGTCCTTTCCCTCTTCCACATACAGTTTTGTAGGTAAAAGCCATTAAGTTCATCTCTACTCTCCAGAACAACTAGAATAAACTAACAAGCCATGATTTTATGTGGATGACTTTGCTAAAATACGTTGCTTTGTATGTTTCACGAACTAAAATTCCATGCCAAAAGGGAAAAATGCATAGATTAATACTCTAGCTATCTCATCAACTGCAAAATAATTCAGAAGCTGCAATTAAAAGAACATCATCTCACAAATAATTTTGAGATCTCATAGTTGCATTCAATTGCCCATTTTTAAGCCCAGTTCAACCCATGTATTCTCTATAAGGTACGCAGTTACAGACTCTTAAGTGAACATTTGCCATTCCACCCCAGAGATAAACTGTGCCAACCTTCTAAAATATAAGCCTTAGGAATTCTTCCTGGTCAGCATGAAAAAACTCACTCAGCTCAACAGTGAGTTCTCAAAAAACAAATTGTTGCATTTTCTAACTATAACAAGCAAACAAAAAAAAAAAAAAATCAAAAAAACCAAAAGCTCACATAGAAAAGGCAAAACAACCAAACCATGAAATAAGTCAGTTGTATATAAAATGCCACACTTAAATCAAGCTGTACACAAGCTACATCCATTTTGTTCTCCAATATCTATGGCTATTTTCTTTAGTTAAATTGGAGAAAAATGGATTAAAAAAATGCAAGTTCTGCAGCAAGTGAAATGATAAAGGGCATTTGTCCATGATTCATCTGATTGAAGAACAATGCTGAGCTCATTACAAGCTTACTTGAAGGTGACTCAAAGAATATTTTTTTTAGAAGTGCTGTTCTTTAATTGGACTTCATAATTAGTTTCAAAACCATCTGATAAGAATAGAAAGTATTCAAGAAAAATACAAAGTCCAAAGTTTACAGAGCAGTTATCAGCTTTCTGTATGTAAGCTTTTCTGTATTAGAGACTCGGAATGGGTTAAAAGCATACCAGCACACATCTAAGCTGGCTTCTTTCACAATTACCATGTTTACAGAATGGCATACATATTCCACTTTTCCTTTAAATAAAATCCCAGAAGAACTTACTGAAAAAACATATTTTTTTAAACAAATGTCCTACCTAACATTTTACTGGAAGTGTTCTAGCTTTCTCTCACTACAGCAATAAGCCTGGTACAATCATTTCCTTATCCTCTTTATACCCTATGTCATGCCACGCCACTCTTGGCCCATTCCATCCCTGAAAATACCCCCTTTTTATTCTAATAGTTTTAGAGCTTCTCCATGAATCTCACCACCTGCCTCCCCAGCCAGAAAGTGTCACTTAAAAACCTGAATCTATAGTGTATCCATCTAAAACACCCAAAGCCTTGCAGCAAAAGAGAACTATCTCTAATTGAGTAATCTTTTTGGGTCTGTCTAGTGTGTGATTTGGATTTGTCCTTCCTTCCCCTTCATGCAACAGGAAGACTGTGATGAAAGTAAGATGCTTTCAGTAACAAAGCCTAGCACTACAAAAGAGTGTGAAGAAACAAAGACATTTAATATAACTTCCAGGCTGAAGCCAGAGGTCTGGGAAAAGCTGAGACACGCTGCTTCCAACAGCAAGGTAGCGGAGCTCCCTCTATTGAATTAGCTGCCAATATCTCTTCAAAGTTTAAAAGATGCCAACTACAGTCAGAATCAATGTTCTATTAAAAACCCAAAACCCTCCAGCTTGGGCAGCTGGGACCCATCATGTACACTGTATGCAAGCGATAGCTAAGGGAAGGGGACAGCCACCATGCACTGCCTATGACACATGCCAAAATGTCACTGCCTGCCAGGGCTCCAGCCCTGGGGAATTATGCTATCCTTGGCTGCTATTTGAGAGTTTTCCCTCAGGTCCAAAATTGCTGTGACCACCACCAATGATTAATTGCTGTTACCACCACCAATGATTAACGATGCCAGGAGGTACTACAGATGGTGCTACCACAGCACAAAACACAATACACGAATGCAATTCAAGCCTTTGAAGTTTTTCCTCACAACAGGGGTTAACGATACAGAGTACAACCAAACAAAATACATGGATATACAGACTGCTGAAACACTCATTAAATCACCGACTGTACTTTTCACTTCTTATCAAGGGAACAGCTTAGTATTTCCATTGCTGTTGAAAGCACTTCAAATGCTTTCTAACCAAATATTACAGAACTGTTCTAACCCCTGATAACCTCTAAAAATCATACCCTGAAGCTGCAGGTGCTCTGCCTTGCTCTCTACACTATTTTATCACTTTGTCCCATTTTTTACCTCCCAAAAGAAGCATATTTCTTATCAACAATAAAAATACTAGTTCAGCAGAAGCAGCAGTGTTTTAATAAGTAAATATTTATTTGTCTTTCTGGAGACCTATATGCATGATAACAAATGCAATTTGATCTCAAGCTAGGCAGAAATTCCTCAAAAGAGCCAACACTTTGGAGCAGTAGATTAACATCCGCTGGTGTAGGAGTGATTGTGATTCAAGTCATCCTCAATAAAACACACTGGGAAAGAAGACAAAGGAAACAAAATCAGAGAAGAAAAAAAAGGAAGAAACTTGATCTGATCACTGACAGTAGTGGACTGTCAGAATACAAGGTGTGTTGCAATCTCCTCTCTAAATGATGAGATTCCTTTTCTAGTATATTAAAGGCAGAAATGTACAGCCCCCTTTAATATTCATCCTGTTCCCATTAAAGAAAATATACTGAGATAAAGAACATGCAGGTCAAAGCCTTGTCTTCTGGGAAGATAGCACTCAACCATTTAATATCAAGGGGAGTTGTTACTAATCAGGTTTTCCTGGAAAAATCACGTTCTGCTTGAGTCACTTCTAATTATCACCCTACAGCATTTACAGTTCTTTAAGAGTCTCTCATTTGAGCATCAGTGCATGGAAGCGTAACTATTTTTCTTGAAGACAGAGGAACTTGAGAGAAATTAGAATATTGCAACAGGTCCTCAATTCTCTTACAAATGTGGTCTTGCAGTTTACATGTATTTTTTAATAAAAAATGACTGTATTACCAGAGGAAAAAGCTGCACACCAGCCAAGCCAGAGGAACCTTGAGTAGCACTGGAAAGAGAGCCTGAAGGTATGGTAAAAATCAGTATGTAAAGTCTATCCTCCTATCAGAGTTGGCAGAACTAACCAAGACTATACTAAGAAACCATACTATTAGTGATGGGGAAGAACAGTTTCAACAATCAGCATGGTAGTATTAAAAAAAGCCACAAACCTCCTGTGTGTGAAACAGCAGTGGAACAAGCACTGGAGACCAGACCTTGAACCAGCTTATCTGTGATCATCATGTCATGGTCATATAGTACAGATCACAAGAAGGGGAGACTGAGTATTGATAATCTAGTGTTAGGAGATCCAATTACAAATTACAGCTCCTACAAAATAAGCACATTCAGTCTCTCCAGTGTTAATAGGCTCAAAGTACATACAGAGGTAGGGCCCCTCTGTAGTCAGTTTCCTATTCAGCAACCTGCTCTTGTTTCACCCAAGCAGTCCAAAACCACTTTGACCAAAAAATACTCTTCAGAAAGTTCTCTGGTAGGAACCTAAAAAGCCCATGATGATGTGATATGGTATGAGCAGCCAGTATATTAAAGCTATTGCTGCTACAGAAATTCTTGTTTTCATATAGCTCAGAAGGATCTCATATGGAATCAGGAATGACATCATGGAAATGTCTGCAGTGAGCACTCTTGCAGCTTAAGACCATAAACCACACTACATAAGTAACATACTTGCAAGAAAATAGAGAAGACAGTTTTATCCTGATCACACAGATGTAATTTGCATTATGCAAAATATTTAATGCTATTTTATTTGCCCCTTCATGTATCATCTTGCATAAATATTTAGAGATTCTGTTCCCCAAAAATTTCTGCTGGAAGTAAGTCAACAAATGACTTCTGCTACAAAGAACGATAATATATAATCCCAGGCTAAATAATTTTAACAACCTGGGTTACTTTCAGGAAGGAGAATGGATGGTACTGTAAGAAAGGGGATTAGTCTTACACAGGTTGAAAAGTGAAAATAAAATATCTTGAAATTAAATATGACTTGTGACAGATATATTTATTTTATGAACATAACAACATATATTTTCTTCAATAAAAGTCACTTGGCTAAAATTTCAAGGATTTACAGACCTGGATGATTTCTATTGTTCTGATGCTACAAACCCAACAGTAGAGGGGAGAGCACAAGAAAACAAGTTTATGCTGGAAGACTTTTATACCAAAAAAAGAAAAAAAACCCAAACCCCTAAATATATCAAATGCTTCCCAAAGCAATCAATTTAACAATTTATAACTCACATAGGAATAAGTCTGGTTTGTTACCTGTATATTGGACCACAAATACATGGCACACTGAAGCATATACACGTGGTGCAGATGTTTTCTGACTTCAGTTTCAGAAAACCCATGTGAACTCCAGATCTTAATAAAGAAATCCAGTTTCCCTAGATCAAACCCACACCAGATATATCAGGGAAAAAACGTAGTCAGGGGTGAGAAGACAATGAGCATCATGTGAGTAAGATTACACGTTTCAGTCTCACTAGGCTTAGGCAATACGGCAACACATAACGAGACTAGTAATAAAACGAGAGACTAAGAGCTTCATTGTTACAACACACAAGAAAGCAGGGGGAGGGGGAAGCTTTGCAAAGGTCACGATCAGCTCCTGATTACGAGTTGATTTCCTTTTCACATGCAACCATTTCTTATAGAGAAGTATGAGTATAATCAGTGTTCTCACTTAATCTGACCTAGAGTTAGTCTCTTAGTACCAAATGTGCTTTTGGACCCTCTCTCTTTTTAGGATGGGTATCTTCCTAGGCAGGCTGTTCTGTGAAGAAACAAAACCAAGTTTTCTCATAAGGATCTCCAGTCCATCTTGAATATTGCCAGAGATATTTACACCTGAGGCACATAAACTTTTAATATGCTTTAATAGCTTTCCATATCCAAAGCTCAAAGGGAACTCCCAAAAGCCAAGCACCATGACAATACATCCAGAATTTGTTTTGATGATAGCAAACTAGCTATCATCTAAAATAGCTGAGATAGCAAGGAAGAAAGAATAAACCTACAGCAATATCAAGACTTTTTTATAGGTATTTTTATATCTAAATGTCTTTTATATTCCTCAGAATAAGTAGAGAACTAGAAGCTTAAATCTACTACTGAGCTTTCCAGGCATTTTCAGTACTGCAAGGAAAGTTTCTAAACTGAGGTGGGGCTGGTTTCTCCCCACACGTATTTCCTTACGTTTAGCCTGAGCTTCTCCTTGAGGGGGCAAGGAAGGAAAGAAGAGCAGAAAGAATAAGTTAAATGGTTTTGCTGACAACCTATTAAGATCACAGGTAGTCAAGTCCCATCTTTTTATACAGCTCCATCAAGACAACCTTTGAGGTAAGATATTTTATGGTTTCACATTTTCTTCAAACAGAAAACATAGTCACACAATCAGCAAGATCATTTTGTATTTACTGGGCTAAATCTCTCCACAGGGCCCAAGTCTTGCTTCTTAGAAGCTGAGGTGTTTATCCCTCTGATAATCCACATGCCTTTAAGACTTCCTAAAACGAACAATCTTTCCTGAAGACTTTCTCGGCATCACAGCAACCAGTATTCTTTGTAAGCTCTTCCACCGGGACTGATATTTATTGTGTCCGACAGTGATTATACACTGTATTTACCAAAGCAAAAGCCTAGCAGCACAGCCTGACACACTGCTCACAGTTCCAAAATTGCTGTTGATTCTGTCTGAAGCTTTTTTTACTATTCTGCTTAAAATTACAGATTCAGCAGCCTTATTTTACTGTTGTAGCTAGTTTTCTACTTGGAGCGTGTAAAACACAAGCATAAATGGATCTAGTGAAAAAGGTCTGCTATTCTCTTCCATTTCGACAAGACAGTACTGCCCGTAAATGGTTAACTGGAGAGCACGTAACAACCAGGCAGAGGCCAGGAATGAAAAACCACCACCAACTCCAACACTTCTGCAAACCCTCCGTTGTTGCAAAGGCACATTAGAGGCAAAGCCATTTCTTAAAGCAATACAAAATTTTACCACAGGCTGACGCTCTTTCTACAAGAATAATGAGACGGTCCCCGCGCTGAATGCAGAACTCCTCACTTCACAGCTTTTCCTTCAGACTTCACTTTCACGCTCAATATTTACAAAACAAAGCCTACAAACACCTCATAGCCAAAATATTCCCAGAACAATTAGGGTATTTAGCACTCTCTGCGCCTTCCTACTTCCCTAGAGCCTCAAGAGTGCTTTTACGGAGCGGGGAGGGGAAGCGAAGTTACCCACGCGACCCCAATGTGCCGGAGCAGCCGCAGGCACGCAGCGCTGCCCCCAGGCGCGGGACCCGCNCGCCGGCCCCGTGGGCTGCCGGCACGGCCACGGGCGGCACTGAAGGCGGGGAGGGAAGAAGAGGCAGAAGCGCCGAAGTTGCAGGAGGCTCGCTGCGCAGACGTGCCGCTCAGCCTGGAAGTGAAACCGGCACCGCGCCGGGGCTCGGCTTTCGCTCCCGCGGTAAAAGCGCTGCCAGGCGGCCGCTGACAACGCCCCGGAGGGACCCCACCGCTGCTTCCCACGGGGAAAGATGAGACC